>LPNX010713339.1:68051-193148 GCA_001517045.1 Pseudotsuga menziesii
TCAATAATAACAATTATTAATTGCAGAATATGTTATACCAACAGAGTTAAAAACAAGAACAGTCGATACTTAATAGATTATCTTTGCACAATCCAGCAAAGGAGATTAAAACAAACATCATAATGTAGGAACAGCAAATACCACAAACTGAAGGATATTATAAATCACATAAAAGTTTTAAAACCACAAACATGAATCAAACATCACCAGTCCAGAACATTGTGACAACTGACAGGTAACTGCCTAGCAGCCCAAACAGTACGAACCAGCAGTTCGGTATTTGCATTCCAAAAGTATCAACCTTCGATCACAGCAGCAGAGTTTCGATCTAAGAGAGCAATCTCTCAGTCCAGTCCCCCCAACAATCAAATTCTTCTAAGTTTAAATAAACCATAATCAAAAGAAAACAAAACAAATTCATCTCTGCAACAGGAGAATTCCTGGAAACAAACATTTCGTTGCCGGCCGCAACTGCCAAAATCACGTTCAGAGAACCCTAAAAATATCCTGAAATCCATCATTTTTGGACAAAATCCCCCCGAGTTTAGCTAAATGGGTCTGTTCTGAAGAAAACCCATGTGCCAGATTTTTAAGATTCGCCTCCAGTTGCTCACAATAAATCTCAGAAAATCGCCTGTCAGTTAGCTACGCGATTTCTGCAACTGGTAACAATCCCGACATTTTCTCTGTTTCTAGCTGAGAACGAAATTGATAGCATGCTTTTTCTTCATCTAGTGATCACAACAATCTCCTTCAATCCAGCCATGAATGCTCCATTAATCTGCATCATCCTAAAAATCTTAAATGAGAACGTTTTTTAATATTGCGATCAATTCTGGAAAAAGAGATTTATGCAGAAATGATAGCTTAAAATATTAACTGAATTATTTTCCACGTCATGTTTAAAATGCATGATAAAACAACATAATTATCATGAAATAACAATAATGGAGAATCAGAAACTTCCCTTTCATGCTGGACGTGGTGTAAAATTCCCGTTCCTTTCAACAATCCGGCGATAACCATAATCTTCATCAACAAATTTCAGATTGAATTGAAGTGGCAAGAATTAAAGATTATTTAGCACCGTGCAATGATAGCTGCACTTTTCCACGATCTCGTACAGTTCAGTAGATTTGGGAAATGATTTCGCACATAATCAATATTATTTCTTTCCTTCCGCCGAATCTACCTCGTTGATAGATTATCATCAATTCAACAATCACTCACAAACTATGTGATATTTAATACAAATATTCTTTGAGATCGCTGTGAGATTGATAATAAAACAAAACAACATGACTGTTGATCCAGCTGTGTTGATGATTTATGAAAACAAGATATGGCATCCTGGTTTCATTGAAATTGCTAAGCTAGCCTCTCGTGCTATCCGTTCATGCAAGTTATTCATCCCATAACCATTTCATAATCAACGGTCACCTTTAAACCAATTATAGAAATCATTATTATATTATGATAATGGTAAAGTTGTCGAGAGGATAAAACAAATCACGAATTGGAATTCTCCTTTCATAAAAACGTATACACTTTGGCCCCAAATATGTCATGAATATACATCTCTTGAATAAATTAATTTTTGGAAACATTAATAATTAATGAAAACACAAAAATTACCTCGAATTATAAGGAATATTTTCACATAAATAATTTTAAAAATGTGACCATCATGGATATAAAAATAATTTATAGAAAAGCTTCATACACGAAGAATCAAGAGCAACAACATATCAACCTTCCAATTTCAAAACCTTATCAAAATTTATGATAGCTAAATCACATAATAAATCGGATGATAAATAAGATTTCAAGATTAGATTATGATAAAAAATATGGTGATTATTAATACTCATGCCTTGATTTTGAATGTAATTCACTTAAAATAATAATTCCAAAGTAGTGATTTTTTTTTTTACTAATCCATAGTTTACAAAGATTTTCTTTAAAAACATTGAATTTCATGTTTCAGTAGCTGCTAGAATGTCACAATTTCAGTAGCTTTTAATTCTTTAAGTTTGCTATATGAAATTCAAACATTTCATCAAAACAAAATACAATTTTATTTGATGAAATAATGTTTTTTAAAGGCTGTTGGGTAGGGGTACAACAGGACTGTAATAAAAGGACTAGGAAATTTCTTTGTAGACGTAGCCCATCATTTGGGTGAACCACGTTATATCTGTGTCTCTCTATAATGTTTCAACGTGTTTTGCATCTTGTTTATTGATTTAACAGTATATATGTTATTGCTCTGCGGTCTTGTTTTCTAACAATTGGTATCAGAGCCAAAAGGTCTATTTGGTTGGTAAACCTGCAGGACAGAAGGGTTCCTGGTTCGAGTGGGAGCAATGGTGGAAGAAATAAAGTTTAGGGTCGATAAATTTAACAGCCAAAACTATCAGTTATGGAAGATGCAAATGGAGGACTATCTATACCAGAAAGATCTGTACCTGCCGTTGGGCGGAAAAGCAAAATAATCAGCAGCTATGAAGGATGAAGAATGGGAGGTTCTTGACAGAAAGGCACTAGGAACAATATGGCTGTGCCTGGCTTCGTCAGTGGCCTTCAATATTTCAAAAGAAAAAACAACAGAGGGTGTGATGAGTGCATTGAGTAAGCTCTACGAAAAACCCTCGGCTTCTAACAAGGTATTTTTAATGAAGCGTTTATTTGATATGAAGATGTCGAAAGGTGGATCTGTTGCTGACCATTTAAATGAGTTTAATACACTTACCCATTAGTTAAGTTCTATAAAAGTGAACTTTGATGATGAGGTTAGGGCTCTTCTAGTCTTGTGCTCATTGCCAGAAAGTTGGAATAGCTTGGTCATGGCTGTAAGTAACTCTGTCCCTAGTTCAAACACTCTTAAGTTTGATAATGTTGTTAGTGTTATTCTTAGCAAGGAAATGCGAAGGAAAAGCACAGGTGAGACACCAAGTAATGCGTTGACCATGGAGAGAAGAGGGAGACAAAACGAGAGAGGAAGGAGCCCAAGAAATCACGGCAAGTCTAAAAAGGGAAGATCTAAGTCTAGATTCAGAAAAATAGAATGCTGGAACTGTGGTAAGAAAGGACATCTAAAGAAAGACTGCAGAGTACCAAAGAAGAAAGGTGAGAGGTAGCAAGAGACTACCTAGGAAGCTAATGTAGTAGGTGATGTGTTACAAGATGCTTTGATTCTTGCATTAGATAATACTAGTGATTACTGGGTAGTAGATTCAGGGGCTTCATGTCATGCTACACCCCAGAGTAAATTCTTTTATGATTATGTTCAAGGTGATTTTGGGCATGTGTTATTGGGGGATGATGAACCATGTAAAATTGTTGGAAAGGGTAAGGTACGGATTAAACTAAATAATAGAAATGACTGGTTACTAAAGGATGTAAGGCACATTCCTGCTATGAAAATAAATCTGATCTCAACAGGGAAGTTGGGAGATGGAGACTGTTTATCTACGTTTGGAAAAACGTGGTGGAAGGGCACTAAAGGATCAATGGTAATTGCAAAAGGAAATAAGATAGGTACGTTATATTTATGTCCTCGTAACACTGATTATTCTATTTCGGTAGCTTCCACAGAAACAGGTGCAGCGTTGTGGCATCATAGGCTTGGCCACATGAGTGAGAAGGGGATGCAAATTCTCCACTCAAAGAAACTACTTACAAATTTGAAGCGGGTAAGTTTGGAATTTTGTGAGAACTGTGTTTATAGAAAATAGAAGAGAGTTAGTTTTCTCAGGGTTGGGAAACAAAAGAAGAGTGAAAAAATAGAGCTTGTCCATATAGATGTATGGGGACCAACTCAGGTACAATATCTTGGTGGCTCTCGTTATTATGTTACTTTTATTGATGATGCAACTAGAAAAACTTGGGTTTATTGCATTAGACAGAAATCTGATGTGTTTGATACTTTTAAGAAGTGGAAAGCTTTGGCTGAGAATGAGACAGGAAAAATGTTGAAATGTCTCATATCTGATAATGGAGGCGAGTACTGCAGCAAGGAGTTTGACAGTTATTGTTCACACAATGGGACTCACAGAGAGAAGACAGTCCCTGGAACACCCCAAGAAAATGCTGTGTCAAAAAGGATGAACAGAATGATCATGGAGCGTGCAAGGTGTATGAGATTGCATGCAGGGTTGCCCTTACAGTTTTGGGCTGATGCTGTAAACACTGTTGTTTATTTAATAAACAGAGGGCCTTCAAGCCCTTTGGATGGTGGCATTCCAGAGGAGGCATGGACAGGTAAACAGGTAAAATACTAATTTCTGAGAACTTTTGGTTGTGAAGCATTTGTCCATATTGATAAAGATGATAGAACAAAGCTTGAGGCTAAATCCAAAAAATGTACCTTTATTGGATACGAGGTTAATGATTTTGGTTATTGCTTATGGGATCTTAAAAATCACAAAATCATTAGGAGTAGAGATATAGTATTCAATGAAAAGGTCATGTACAAAGATCACTTGTAGGGAAAGAAAGAAGAAAAAGAAAACATAGGGTACACAGTGCTTGATGAAATCAAAGAAAATGAAGTTCCAAAAGCACCAGAAAATCAAGAGTAGTAGCAGGTACCTGAAACTCCTGCAACTATAAGAAGGTATACCAAGTTAAGTAGACCCTCTGAATGATTCTCTCCTTCACTGCATTATTTATTGATGACTGATTCTGGTGAGCCAGAATGTTTTGAAGAAGCAATTCAGGTAGAAACTAGAAAGAAGTGGGAGCAAGGCATGGATGAGGAGATGGACTCATTGGTAAGAAACCAGACTTAAGATCTGGTTAAGTTGCCTGCAGAAAAAAGAGTATTGCAGAATAAATGGGTTTACAGGTTAAAGGAAGAAGATGGAGGAAAGAAGCGGTACAAGGCTAGACTTGTTGTAAAGGGGTTTACACAAAATAAATGTATAGAATTTGATGAAATATTTTCTCCTATTGTTAAAATGAATTCAATTAGAACTATTTTAAGTCTAGTGGTAGTAGAAGATTTGCATCTTGAACAATTAGATGTAAAAATGGCCTTTCTCCATGGGGATTTGGAGGAAGAGATTTATATGTAGCAGCCACAAGGGTATGAGGTCAAAGGGAAGGATAATTTGGTTTGCAGGTTGAAGAAGAGCTTGTATGGCCTGAAGCAAGCTCCAAGGCAGTGGTATTTAAAATTTGATAAGTTTATGACATAACAAGGTTATGATAGATGTCATTCTGACCACTGTGTTTATTTCAAGAGGCTAGATAACGGAAGATATACTATCTTGTTATTGTATGTGGATGACATGCTTGTTGCAGGGTCTAACATGCAGGATATAAATGTGCTCAAAAGAAAACTAGCTAAATCATTTGCGATGAAGGATTTGGGTGCTGCAAAGCAAATCCTTCTTATGAGAATAACAAGAGATAGGAAAAATCGCAAATTGACATTGTCTCAAGGTGAGTACATAGAAAAGGTGTTGTAGAGGTTTAGAATGCAGAATGCAAAACCAGTCAGCACACCTTTGGCAAGCCATTTCAAACTAAGCAAGAATATGTGTCCAGACACATAGGAAGAGATAGATTACATGTCCAAGATTCCCTATTCATCAGCAGTTGGGAGCTTGATGTATGCCATGGTGTTCATAAGACCAGATATTGCACATGCAATGGGAGTTGTGAGTAGGTATATGAATAATCCAGGTAAAGAGCATTGGAAAGCAGTACAGTGGATTCTCAGGTATTTGAGAGGTACCACTTCTCATCCATTATGTTTTGGAGGTTTAGACACTGTTCTACAGGGATATGTTGATGCAGATATGGCTAGTGATAAAGACAGCGGGAGGAGCACCACAAGGTATGTGTTCACTGTAGGTGGAACAGCAGTAAGTTGGATTTCAAAATTGCAACAGGTTGTTGCACTTTCAACAACGGAAGCAGAGTATGTTGCTGCTACAGAGGCTATTAAGGAGATCAACACCCTCTCCTTAGTCCATTCCACGTTTTTCTACATGCAGCCTTACTGATCCAAGCCATTCCTAAAAACCAGCACGATAATCTCCTTTCGACAGGGTTTGAATATTGGTTTTTGCAGGTACAAGGAGAGCACTCCAGTAATGAAGAAAGGAGGAGGACCTACCCTTAGACATGAATTGGGGGACATTGGCTATCTCGAGTCACACCTAGAGTTGTGCCAATTCTTCAAAGATGAAGGATGTTATAGGTTCTGAGAGAAAATTCATGGATCCCACCAGCAAGTGGCAAAAGCATTTGCTCTTTTTTTTTATGGCTCTAAGGCAGTGATAGGAAGAGAAGAGTTCTAGGTTGATGAAGCCCTAATAGCAGAAGTAGCAGAACTCCCAAGGACTAGGGAGAAATGGTTCAAAACCACCATCATGAAGGATGT
The DNA here is from genome assembly GCA_001517045.1 of Pseudotsuga menziesii. Classification (NCBI taxonomy): domain Eukaryota; kingdom Viridiplantae; phylum Streptophyta; class Pinopsida; order Pinales; family Pinaceae; genus Pseudotsuga; species Pseudotsuga menziesii. The sequence goes on from LPNX010713339.1 coordinate 74,446, forward strand.
GGAATTCAAGTCTTACTTGAAGCTTGAACATAAGAATGTAGTATGGAAGAAAAGCATCCCTTTAACATGGCTTGAAGAGAAGTGGTAGCAATTGTTGAAAGCAATCCTAGTTTATGTAACTTATGAAGGCAGGTATAATAGGGTGATGATATACCACATTAAATTGATGAATCATTTCACTAGTAGGGTCCCACTGAACCCACCTTTCTACCTACACAAGATCCTGACTAAGATGGCCCATCAGGTCAAATCCTAGCCCACCGAAATTGCAGGTAGGTTATCCCACCATGGCCTGATAAAGCTCATTGTCCAAGAACTACTGTAAAGAATAAATATAGCATGGACATACTTCTTATTTTGGAATGATTTTGAAACAAGTTTACAGCCAGAAGACAAAGGAAAGTCCCCCTCAAAGAAGTCCACCACTCTTAAGAGTAGCAAGAGGAAGAGAAGGGCCATCTCACCAGTGGCAATGGATCAACCCTCTCCAACTCCCAAGACCAACAGAACCAAGAGAAATATGGATTTCAGTGGAAAGGAGGAGGAAGCCCCATCACAAGGTAAAAATGTAATTAACCTACCTTACTCAGACTCTGAATAAGAAGAAGGGTAGGAAGTTGACCTAACAAAGCAGGTTGCAACAGAACATGAGGATTTTCCCTCACCTACACCAAGGGAAGGTCAAGATGAACCAATGGCAGAGACTTCCTCAAGGAAACCTAGGTCCCAGAGAATGAACCAACTATTAGGGAAAATATATTAACTATAGGTCTTAGATAGAGAGATCAAAAGAAATAATGCAAGATTAACCAAGAAAAATACTAAATTGTATAATTCTATTCTAGAAATGAGAGGGATGTATATCCTGCAGCCAAAAAAGAATCTGAGAATAATGAAGGACAACTCCAGGATCTACAGGATGATCAGACTGTCAAGGTTGCAGAAGAAAAACTCAAACCATATCTCTCAATCTCACCTTGTGCTGGAAACCCTAGCAGAGGCATCAATAAGCATTCAAGATCTGGAGGCAGCCTATGATGCTACTGTTATTCCAAACACTATACATGTTGAAGAAATACCAGAAGGACAGAAGTAAAGCTATAAAAGGATTATTAAATGACTAATTAAAATTTTGCAGTAACAGAGCTTTCGGTGGCTTTGGAGAATGCAGCAGCTGTTCATTAGCCACCGAAAGCAAAGCTTTCGGTAGCTTACAAACCCAGGATTTTGTTTCCTTAACCACCGAAAGCATAGAACATTGCAGGAAGACATGCATCCACACATAACCAATTTTGATTCATCTCGACACCTTAGGGATGAGTTATGAAGTTGGATATTAGTTAAAGGCACTAGTAGATTGGTTCTGTTCCTGTTTTGAAGGTGCCAGCGAGGTGAAAAAGGTCACAAACCCTATCTACTTTTGACAAACCATGACTTATATGTCAGATGATAGGGCCTAGTTTTACTTCAGAAATCACTGCAGTTATTAAAGAGTTCAAGGAGTGAACAAGTATTAGATTTAGATAGACTAGCACTTAAGTTAGGGTTTTTGACCTAATTTTTGCAAAAACAGTTACATTATCTATTTTTAGTAAATCAGATCCAACTTTTAAGAATCTAAAATAAATTTTGTAAAGGCTATAAAGTGTGTGACTAATGTTGAAGCAAGGGTTCGACTTCGGAGACTTTTAGACCCTTATTGTTATCAAGCTTTTCATGTTATTCATCATTTAATATAAGCTCTTTTGTCATTATATGTTTAGGTTCCATCTCTTTTCTGTTCTATACTTGTGCTCGGATGTCTAATTCAAGTTTATTCTTTTTGTCTAATACCAGATAGCTGTCATCCTATCTATGTGCTGATGAGTTGAATTGCAAGTATTTTTCCTTGTTATGATTAGCCATTCATATGTGATTGTTTTATATATGAACCTACCAGCATAGTAAGTTCTTCATTTATTCACCTTATTATCAACCCACTAATCATTGGTGGTTAGAAGCCTTATCTTTTGATTGAGATTATGCATGTCTTGACTTTGTGAGGTACTTTAGGTCATCTGACTTGATCCATTTAGAAAACCATTAAAAGCATTGAAGTTACTAGGCATCCTCGAGCTGCAACCTAAAGGAGTTTCCTGGATAGCTAACAGCTTGGTTGAGTCTTGGTGTGTATTTTGTTGTTGTAGGCATCCTTGTGATGGATGGGCTGAGTAAGCCCTAGGAACCCTATGTTATTGGCTTGTTCCCTAGTATTCTATGAAACCCAATGGGTGTGTTAGATTGAGATTGTTGTTGTTCCCTAGATCCTTGTGAAATCATGCCCATATCGGGGGTGGTAGTGATGCTGAGAGATTGATAAGCACACTAGCCTATGGTTGGGTGGAACGTTACAGCAACATAGCTAGTTGCAGACCAACTTCATTGCAAGATAAGTATCCTTGTGTTTAAATCTCTATACTTGTATTTGCTATATTAATTAAAACGAACATGTTGAATGTTTAAATGATTGAACAAATGAGTTTTGCTTCTGCTATAGAATGCACTATGCATATGTGTATAGATTCATGTTTAATGCATGTTAACGATTATGCATCTATTATGTTTTAATTTAATGCATATTCATGTTTTTATGTTCATAGGGTTATTTTGCATGTTTGAGAGTAAGTGTGATGGTCACATCCTCTCCATCGTCGATATGAGGAGCGAGGACATGATACTACTCTTGTGACAGATCTCAAAGATAAAAAGATCGAAAACTTTACTTTAACATTTATAAAAAACTTTACATTAACATCCAACTTGAAGTTAAATTGAATCAACTTTAAAACATTTCCACAACTATGAGATTGAGACAAGTTTATTATGATTCATCATTCTCCATGCCATACTAATGATTTCCACAACTATCAGATTGAGCAAGTTTATTATGATTCATCATTAACCATGCCATAAAGTTAAGGCCTCATTATGTAATGTCCTAATTTTGATGATTTGAAATAATCTAAACTCAATTATACATACAATTAAATATTTTAAACTTAATTATACATATAATTAAGTGTTCTAAATAAATACTTAAACTTTTATGATTTATTCACACCGCACAATATATACATATAAAAGATGACATTAACACCCATTTCAATGTTCTTAGTCAAATTCAACATTATATGATATGTCCTACATATTTTCCACAATGTTCCATCAATTTCATTGTCATCTCTTCAAGGAAACATTACATGATATGCTTTACAGATTTTAGTAAACAATTGTCCCTAAGCATACGAAGATTAAAGAGCCAACAGAGCTTTTGGCTGACACAAATGTTAAAAATGATTTGATATTATATTATACTATATTATATTAGTATAAATTTGTCTATCACAAACTTATTATAGCTATTGAATTGTCAATCCTTTTACTGTTAATTTTTTTTAAATGAGACTGAAGAACACTTTTCTCATCCAGCTTTCTCTATGCTACTGCCTCGTATAAACCACAATCTCAGTTTCTTAGTTGGACTGCCTCGTATATATTCATTTTTTCGACGATAAGCTTCTATTCAAAAAAAAAACTTGTGAGCATTCTTGCAACAATGGCATCGACGGTTGGTAAATTTAAAAGGGCCTCCTGTTTCCTCAGCACCGCCTTATTACAAGCACGGCATTTAAACACCAAATATTTTGAAGCAAATTCGGCCGGAACTGCAGAAGTTGCGACAAGATAAATCTCCCGGATCAGGATTAACATCGCCCTATAGCATATATTATGCCGTCTCTCAAAGCCGAATATTCAACTTATTACTCCCCAGCAGTAGCAGTGCAGATTCTTTCAGAATCACAATAAGAATGAAAATAAAAATACTGAGATTGTTGTCAATAATGCAGAGCCTTTGGATTCAATTGAGGACATGGAAGAAGTAGAGAGACCGTTGTCGGAATCGAGTACAGAGGAGATACTTGATATAGCGCATTATCTGAGTTTCAAGCGCGACAAAAGGTCAAGTTTAGATCTATCATTCGCATTTCTGATGATGATCGATAAGCCTTATTCCGAATTCCGCAGGATAAAGAACGTTCACGAGCCTTCCTACGTGTTACATAGATTGAGGGACCTCGGTTTCAAGGGCATTGTCAACTACAACACACAAGACGCCCAACGCAAGGCTTATGCAGAGGACAATATTAAGCAATTTCTCCTCGTAGTGTCTTCAGTGTCGCTTCTTCCTCCCGGATCTGTAAGTAGTATATTTTATTTTGATTTCTCTATAGCACGCTTCATGTCTATTGGATTTCAATCTTCGACGTACATGAAGCCTGCTGTCGTCGTCGGATTAAATGGATTTGAGATTCAAGGGCATAAAGCTTGCTGCCGTTGCAGGCTGAGTATTATTAGCCTCATGTAAATACAGCTATAGCTAAGGATATAATGATTGTAAACTGTTAATAATATTCAACTTGCTGTCGGCTATTTAATGTGGTGAAACCTGAGTATTGTTCACCAAGAAACAGAGTCAACTAAATCAGAGTGAACTAGATAAGGTGATGCATGCAGTTATTTTTATCTAGATTGTGGATTCCTTCTATTTAACTAGAATGAAATAAAGTACCTATTAACTTTGCTCCTTGCCAGTTAGATGGAGAGAATTAGCAATCTAAATAAGCTCTGGTAAAAATGACGCATGTAGCTATCCTTATCTAGATTGCTAATTCCTTCCGAGAAAAAACTAAAAAAACTGTTAACTCTACTCCTTCCCAGTTAGATGGAGAAAATCAGCCATCCAAATAAGCTCAACTTAGAGGATACTAACTTTGATTTTGCTATGCTAACTTTGATTTTGATGTGATGCAGATTTTAATTTTAATTTGCTGTCACAACAGGTCAGTTTTATGACGACCATTGTACTGCAAAATTACTTGATAGAGTTAGCGATTTGCTAAGATGGCAATACCACCAACCTGAATTCAATCTGCCAGGGAGGAAAAAAGCTCTGTCACTTTTCGTCCAATCTAGTCCTGATCATAAAACTACCACTGGGCCAAAGCCATTGACACCCAGAGAGATAGAGGACTTAAATTTAGTGGAAAAAATACTGTTTGATATATGCGCAGCCTGTCGAGTAGTTTCGCTTCCTTTGCTGGTGGTAGCCGAACCCATGACCTATTTTTAGCCCGCTATTGATTACATGGTTTGCAGAGCATTTTCTGAATTTAACATATCACATCGGAGGCCGATAGTTTATTTGGGTGTGCAAGCTTATCGGAAAGATTCCTGGCCTCGTCTCATACAGGTATGCGAAGAGGCTAAGAAGCAGGGTATTTCAATGGGTTTAAGTCTTTCACGATCTGTTGACGGGCATTTGTGACTATGCGCGTAACGGGGAAGACAACCCAGACCGGGATCCTTAGAGCAGGTTCCAAGGTGTTTGGGATGGTTGTTTTCGACAGGTTTAAAGGCTCTGTTAGCCTGAAAGTCTAATTAAACTAAGTCTAAAAGATAAAAATAGAGCTATTGCTTTGGTTAATTAAATATAATAAATACCTATGAATGTACAAATTAAACTAGTTAATGAATGTACAAATTAAACTAGTTAATCTACTTACTAATGAATTAGTAATTTAGTTAAATTATTCTATGAACCAAATCTATTTAATTAACTGAACTTATAAATAATAAAAAATTAATCACATATGTTAAATGAGTTATAAAATTTGCATTATTAACAAATATACATTAATTACAAAAATCAGAAAAGAACCTGAATGTAATTCAATGGCTATTTTCCATAAAATAATTTAAAAGAAACAGCATATTAATCTATTTTCGATCTTATCCTTATCAAGAGTGAAAAGAATATTAAACTGGAATCGAATTCTGCTGATAAAACTACTGCATGGGTATCCTTGATAATATTAAAAGAAATTCAAACATTAACAAAACCATACAGTAATCATAACATAACAGTTAAGCTATGATTTCAATCATCAACTTCACAATATGATCAATCAACAAAAATCGAAACATTAAAAAGTCGATAATCATACAAGATATATATTTGCAAAATTCTTTAAAGAATTTATGACAAACATAGATAATATAGAACAGGGATGACAAAACCAATAGATATCGTAAACCATATGCAAAGTATACAAACTGTAACATATGTTAAATATCACCAGTTCAACATATTGTAGCTACAGACAGGAAGCTGTCTCAAGTCACAAATAAATCAAACCACAGTCTTGTCATCTTGTTCCTCAAACTATCGACCCCTTAGCAGCAGTGTTTTCTGAGTTTTCAAGAGAGAAATCTCTTAAACTTTAGCAGCTCCCCACTTCAACAATCAAATTCTTCTCTGCTTAAATAAACAACAATAAGAAGAAATGAAACCAAATTAAGCTCTGCACAGGCGAATTTCTGGAAAGACCCATTTCTTTGCCGGCCGCAACTACAAAAATCGTGCTCAAAGGATCCCCGAAATCTCCTAGAATCCATCATTTTCTGGTGAAATCCACCTGAGTAAAGCTAAATGGGTCCGTTCTGAAGAAAACCCATGTGTCAGATTTTTAATATCTGTCTCCATTTGCTCACAATATGGCCCGAAAAAACTCCTGTCAGTTGAGAACACGTTTTCAATAACTGGCTAAAAATGAAGTTCATCTCCCGGCAGTTTCTTTGGAAATTGAACTGCTGCTCCTTATTTTATTAGAGATTATCATCGCAGCAAAACCAATCAAAACCAAAGAATCAGTATTGCATAATATCTCGCATGAGATCATGCGTACAGTTCCAAACAAACCTAAACTTCAAGAGATAGCGTAATTGTATGCTCCTTATTTTATGAACCTGCATAAAAATAATCCAATCGTTCACATAAAGAGAGGAAAGACTTATAAAAATAATCTAATAAAAGAAAATAGAAGTAAAATCATCTCCCTCTACTTCGTTTTCATGAGATTTGTTTGTAAAATATCTACAAAATAATCCGATCGCCACGTCCAGAATTGATCTCCTTCTATCATTTTTTTAAACAGAAATATATTTTTATTGATGAGCACCAAAAACCAGCGTGATCCGGTGGAGAAAATCACTGTTATCCCTTCATTTGTCTGGCACCTCCTTCATATATGTGATGGTGTTGATATTGATAGTCTTCGTCGGTAAGCATGTGGCGTTAATAGGGTTAAACAGAAATACATCACATGCAATATTTGCGTGCGAACAGCACATTCAAAGTGAGATGAAGTATTTGTTATCAAAATTTATTTGGATATAACATTTTAACTTGTATTTTATCCCCCTCTGAAAACACATGAACCAATGATTAAATAAAACCATTAATGAATATTTTTATGCATCAAGGTGATTAAAGAGTCATTAAAATATTTAACAATTCTAAAGTCCTTTATAAAGTTCACGTTGATAAGGATATTTTTGCAAAAATGATAGAATTAGAATAAAGTGTCAATTATACCTAATATTCTAGGTAAATATTAAAAAGATCAAAGAACTTTATTTATACATTATATTTATACAAAATAATTAAAAGGTTTATTTATTTTGTATAAATAAAAAATGATAAAGTCTATTAATTGAGAAGATACTCATTTGATCTTTATTTATTCAACACTTTAAATAATGTAGCAAAAATAATAAGATAAGCTTAGTAATATATCTTTCAAACTCTTAACCCGAATGCATGGTTTTATCCTCAAATATCCATTATTTCATGAATCAAAATTATCTATTTATAAGATGCCAATAATACAATGATCAACCTTCCAATTTCAAAACCTTATCTACATTTACGATAACAAAATCACATAATAAAATCAAACAATAAATATTTGGATAAGATTTCAAAATTAGTTTATGAGAAATTATTAACACTTATCCCTTGATTTTCAATGCAAATTCACTCAAAATAATAATTTCAAAGTAGTGATTTTGTCAACTAATCCATAGTTTGAAAAGGTTTTCTTTAAAAATACTGAATTTCATGTTTCAGTAGCTTCTGGAATGTCACCATTTCAGTAACTGTCAATTCTTTAGTTTTGCTATATGAAATTCAAATATTTCATCAAAATCAAACAAAATTTTGTTTGATGGAATAATGTTTTTTAAAGGCTGTTGGGTAGGGGCACAACACGATCCTACCTCTCGGACGATCAATCGGAGGCGGGGTCTTATTGTGAGAGAGACAGCTATGAGGAGGTGTCTTATTGTGAGAGAGAGAGAGAGCCTGCGTTTCATTGATGTTGAAGAAAGTTGCTGCGGGTGAAGCATCAGTGCTACTGGCTACACATAATTTGAAATCTGGTACTTCATTTTTAAGATGATTAACTTACCAGAAGACTAATTTGTAGTAAATGTTTGAATGATTGATCATGCTTCTAATTTCTTGTCAGTAAAAATGGCCGCCGTTAAGGCCAAAGAATTGGGTCTCGCGAAGAGGGATGGTGGTTTGTAGTTCGTTCAACATACAGGACTTTCTGAGAGACTTTCACTCGGCTTGTGTAAAGCAGGATTCGATGTCAGCAAATATTTTCCATTTGGGCCGTCAGATTGCGCGAATGTATTCGGTGCTCTTGTCACAAGAAATATAGAACACAAAGGCGATGTGGTCTCTTTCCAGAAGATTCTGGGAAATAATTTGGATAGCAGACTTCATGTGAGTTAGTTTATGTTTGCATTCATTTTTTTACGATATTTTTTTAGTTATTAGTGTAGGTTTATATGGGATATCGAGAGATATTCAAATTCTTTTTGAGGTGTGATTTGATTTTTTAAATTAAGTTTTCAAGTTTTTGTTTTCAGAACTCTGATTCTGAAAAAGTTTTGAAGTTTTTTTTTTTTAAATTAAGTTTTCAAGTTTTTTTTAAAGAAATCTGATTCTTCTACCTGCTTTATTGATTAGGTTTTAAAATATATTTTTTATTTATTATTTATTTTTATTTATTATTAATAGTTAAAATAGGTTTTTTTTAATGATTTTTTATTTGATTTTATAATTTTCAAAAAGTTTTTATTTGGTTTAAAATTTTTATTTAATAAGGAGATATAAATTTTATTTATTTATTTTTAAGCTATATGATAATATTTATCTCATACTGGATTTACAACACTTGGAAACTCCATGCAAAATTTTTATTGAAATTATTAAAATTTTAGTTTTAGACTATGGAAATAAATTTTTTATTTATTAAAATTACAATTTGACCAATAAAAATTATTATTAAAAAAAATATAATATAAATAAAAATACAAATTATATAAATTGCACTTAGTGAGTTATTCAATCAAGCTTCTATTGGGTATTGATTTTATTATTAATTCAATGTTTTGGTGCTCTTTGGCATGAAAGAGATCATAAAAAGGCTTCAAAAGGCAGGCCTCAAACGAGTTGTATGACATTCTATGAGTTACGAAGTTAAGTTTATAGAAGATTAGAATGATTTTGTTTAAATTTAACATAAGTAAAATACATCATTGTTTAAATTATTTGTAGTGTCATCACATATTATTAATATTAAATATGAAAATTAAAATAAAAAATGTTAGTGATGAAACATATCAAGTGTGGATTACTATCACCAATATTAACATGCCAAAGAAAAATAAACTAGCAATTGCCTTGAGAAGGTGCAATAATAGGCTCATAGGTTGTTGTTGGAGAGGAAGAAAAGATGGAAAAAAAACTAAAAAGGAGTTTGTACAAACCTAGCAGTGTACCTTGAGAAAATAGACTAAAAGTTTTGCACGGAAGAGATATGAAAGTTCAAGTGTAAGAAGCAAGTTTTGCAAAGAAGGGAAATGAAGGGCCAATTGTAAGAAGGTGCATCATGATAAAATAAATAGTTACATGAATATTCACATCACAAATAAAAAACCAGTCTCGGATGGAGTCCCTTACTGGAAAATAGGATATGTTGGTTTTCTTGTTTTTTATTTAAACCACTCACTTGGATGTGCAATTTATCACCTTAACCCGATGAATTACTCACTTTGGAGGTAAGCAAGCTCTCAACCTCAACAAATTGGTAGCCTGGTAATTAAGCTCAACTTTTATGTTTTATAATTGTCTCTTGTTGACTTGGTTCATCATTATTTCACCCTACCTTACAATTATCTCTTGTTTCCTTGGTTCATCACTATTTCACCTTATAGCTTTTCATTTACTTGAAAACAAGCCCTCTAGATCTATTTAGGGGTTATTGCACCAAAAAGTGATCTAGATCCATATGATTTTGGTAAGGGTGGAAATCTAACCCCTTATAAAATCCTAACAAGTCATTTCAAGTGACATGGTTTTCCCTAAATAAATATTCCCTAAAACACTCTACTATCACATGCCTTGTTTCTTTTTTAAGAAAATATTGTTTATGTTCATTTTTTGATATGTCCATGGAAACCATTCATTTGGGAGTTTTGTACCCTAGACCTATATAGTTTCTTGAAAATAAGATGTATAAAACAATGAATTAACATCAAATAACAATAGTTCAAAGATGCATTTTAACCAACCATATACAACCACTTCACTTGTGCTAGTTGTGTCGAGTTTCAAGATTTTGAACAGACATGATATTGAGATATTGTTTTCATCATCCTCATCTAAAATGTAGATCTCAAATCAAATTTTATGCAGATTAATAGTAGGTAAAAACCATGCTGGTTTAGAGACATGATGGTGAGATCACAACTTTCATGACCAAGTTCAAAACCCTAAAGACTGTGTTATAGTGCTCCAAAAATGTAATGTAATGTATGGATTAAGGATCCATATCAAAATGCTCACCCAAAGGTTCTATATCGTAATGTGTGTTATGGTGCAACCATGGTAAATACCAATTCTAGTACTTGCTCAATATTCTAAATCTAATCAATTCATGAGTGTGACAATGTGGACAAGTCTATATAACACAAGTTATTAAGCCCTAAATGTTGGTCACATTATCCCTATAGTGTGGCACTTTACCCCCTTTATGGTGGTGTATTACATATTTTGATGTAGGCTTGGGTCTATTAGTTGTTATTGCACACATGTCTCCTATATATAGGAAGGAGATACTTTCATCTTAGTAAGCATTGTATATTGTATTGTCTTGGGTACACAGTACATTGTGTAAGGAGATTCCTACCTCGAACATGATTAATATTCACATATTTTCTTCATTATTAAGGCATGGATTACTTTCTTTTTCTCTATTTCTGTTATTTTTGTGCTATTTCTGGGACTTGGTTGCATAACACAAGTGCACATGGATATAGTACACCAATCCTAACGCACTAAGATAAAAGAAACATAAACCTATGGAAAAAAACCTCCATTCACGGGACTTGGTTGCATAACACAAGTGCACATGGATATAGTACACCAATCCTAACGCACTAAGATAAAAGAAACATAAACCTATGGACAAAAACCTCCATTCACGGATAACTTTTAATTTACAAGTAACCTTCATAAAAACCTTTGTGACCATTAGTAGAGGATTTTATAAAGGTGATTTCAATAATTTTGGTCAATCTTGGATGAGTATTTTTTTTAATCCATACAACTAATTCAAAACAATAGTCATTGTCATCGAATGGGACTAATCACAAAGAAAAAATGAGGAATTAAAAAAAATGAAAAATAAAGAGTTGTCTTTAGTAACCATTGACCAAACATTAAATAAAACTCATAATTGAAAGTGTGACCTCTCAACCATTCCTATGATTACACTTCAACATCAACATTTCTATTTTACTCATAAACTACAACTTTAAAAAATTATAAAAGTATAGTCATTATGAAGGGCATGAACAAAATTAAATCATTCATTGAGAGTAGCAAGGTATTTTACAACCCAATATGGGGGAGACTTCCTTTACTGGGTTGTGGAACCATGTTTCTATAGTGTTTTGATAAGTTTCTATCTTTAGATAGCTTGCATTTAACATTAAGTGCGAAAAATCCAATCTAATGCTTTCTCTTCATGGCTTCTTATACATATTCAAGGAGGATGTTGTGCACAAGGCCAACCTTATGTTGACCCTCTCACTTTTTTTCAGTTATGATCAACCATGATTTCGATTTGGATGTCTTGAGTAAATATAGATAGAAGTGTGGTGACATAATATGGTAAATAAATAATTTGATAATGTGAATGTGATAAATAAATAAATAATGTTATATTTTATTACTTTCACCTAAAACTAAAAAAAATATGATAGATAAAATGCATTAATAATATATATGAATTTCAATTTTATTTATTTATTAAAATTTTAGAAGATTGAAAATAAGTCTATAAAATAGAGCTTTATACATGTGAAGAAAACCATTTATAAGGGTGATAAACATTTAATTAGTTATAGTTATAGTTATAAAATTATTAAATGGAATGATAAAATTATTTAAATTAATTATCTAAAAAGTAGAGATAATTTTTTTTTTGTAATTTCTTTAACCTTAAAAGCATTGTGATAAGTTAAAAACAAAAATTAATTAATAATTGTGTTATTTAAGTTATTATATTATATATATGTGATCTTTTTAACTATTTAAAGTTTAAAAGAAAAAAGGAGGCCACCCGTAGTATTTCAACATGGAAATCCAACCAACTCCGCTACCCCATGGGGATAAATTAAGACTCTTGATCCCATGGTTTAAAAAAAATAGTAAATTTTACTTTTTTTTTTACTATTAATTATACTTAATTAATTAGTTAATACCTTTCAATGTTAATTATTATTAGTAGTAGTATTAAATTATCATTTTATTTATATTACTATACAGTCATATTAATACTTAATTAGCATTTAATTTAATGTACTTTATTCATTTAATAATATTATTATTATTTTAATTGTAAAAATTAGCATTATTCTATTATTAATTAAAATTAATTTATAATTTAAATATTAATTTTACTCTACAACCACATCTACAGTTATATTATATATTACCTTTGTATTTAATGATGAAATTGTTTACTCTTTAAATCAGTTATATAAATTATAAAGAAACCATACACTATATTAAATTATCTATATTGATTATAATTAATTAATTAAACTTAAGTAATATTATTAATTTTTTTATGTTTTTTAATTATAACTATTTTAAATCTTAATTTTTAAATATTAACCTTTAACATTTTTATAAATATACAATTATTTATTTCTTTCAAATATATTTTACTAAAGAGTTCTCAAAACCATAAAACACCCACTCTTCACAATACATCAAAACAAGTTTAACCATTTTGCCCATTGTTACACCCACTCTTCACAATACATCAAACCAAATTTAACCATTTTCATTGCTGTGGTTGGCTTAGCAATACATTCTATGGAATTAACCCTTTTTTCCAATGGTAAATTTTTCCAACCAGTGTGAAACAAATTAAAAATCATTTTTAAACATTTCTGGTACTTTTACACCAAGCTTACTAACTAAGTTTAAGTTTAGTATACTTACTAGGTTTTGAAATTTGTTGGCTATATTTATTTTGAAATTCCCTAAAGAACAAACCTCTACATAAGTCTATTTTAATAATAGTTGATTGCATTGTGGAGTATTGAGATGTCCATTTTAATAACCAATTCATTTATCATCTTCACCAATAAACATTACTTAATAGAAAAGCCATGGTTAGTGATAATTTGCAGCAGAAACCAAATAAGAAGATTAAAAACAGCTAGTCACAAGAGCCAAGCTAAATTTTTTATCCAGATACATCCTGTTTTCTTCACTTAGATAACTTAAGATCCAAATTAGGAAATTAAGGCCTTTTGAAGAATTTTTGAAAGCAAGATCTGCAAGCTATGGTGTACTCTGATAACCTATACGTTGGAATTCAGTCAAAGCAAAAATATACTTCTAAAAAACAATGGAATGAAAAAAACGAGTAAATGCTCTCAGTCTCTAGCAACAGAGCTTCAAACCTGAATAGAATTAACAAAACTTTAAAAGTCTTGGTGTTCAACAAAAGATGGTTAGCTCAGATCTAATTTGCATGGTATCATACCCACAAAGTATAAACTTCAAGCGAGTAATGTACACATAGAAATGGCAACAAACCCCTGAGTGGCAGTAAAATTGACCTATTTCCAGCATTACAAAAAATTGCCCTTCTCAATAAGAAAAAATTAAACAAAAACCATTGTAAGACAAAACACACATCTAGTTTGCTACAACCACAATGAGGCTCCTCATGTAAACAATAATAAAGGAAAAAGGATGATAGGATAAACCATTAAACTGATCTCCAAGGTGATTGAGGCATTCTTCGATTTTCCTAATGTACACAACAACCCCTTTCAAACAGCTCTACTAAATCATTTCAAGGAAGGTGATTTAGGAAGTGCCCTAGATCAATAGGACTGCTATGAGAACAATAATAAAGAGAGACCATCATAACAAAAGTTGGCCTCCCAAGCTATTATGGAAACAAAGTGTATATGCCAAAGAATCTGCAATTTCAGTTTAATTCACCAGAAGTTGTCCAATTTCAGTTTAATTCACCATAAGTTGTCCAGGACATAGGAAATTGGAGAAGCTCATGTAAAATCTCCAGGGTGTAAGCGGCGGTGTTGTCATTTTCAACTATTGTCAAAGAAATGCCATTTACTAATGCAAAAAAACAACTTTCAATTTCCTTATAAGATTTTTATTTTAACACCTTTCAGTTTCGTTGTAATATTTTCATTTGAAAAAGGTAAGAGGTTCGCTTGTAAGATTTTTGTAGAAAAATAGTTTTCAGTTTCGTTATAAGATTTTCATTTTAACCGCTTTCAGTTTCATTGTAAGAGATAACACAACGGATTAGAGTGGGACACATCTAGGGCATATGTCTGACACATGTCCTATTTTAGGACCTATTGTGTCTATGTCTATGACATGGGCCCCCAATTGGACGAATCCTGTTTCCCAGGTGTTGATAAATGAGTCAATTGCAATTATAATTTACATGTGCTTATTTGTAAAGATTGTGGATTTTTTTTGCCTAGGAAATACAATGAATAATCAAGAGGAAATCCAAGCATTGTATGAATGTATTCTCATATTGCAAGAGATTCGAGCTCAAGAGGTAATCGTATTTGGAAATCATCATTAGTCAAATCAGAAAAGAAGGGCAAAGTCCTGTCTCACCCACAATCGGAACAATAGCCAGGGTAAAGGAACAGTTTGCTCTCTTCAACCAAATTTATTTTTACCATACTCTTTGAAATTGTAATGGACATGCAAACTCAATAACCAATTGAGTAGCTATATTAGCAAAATGTGTGTTAATTAGAGGGGAGGAGCACCCCATTATGTTTTATATCCCATGAATTTTCAATGGAGTATAACTAAGGCCGTATTTGCAAAGAGCATGCACAAGGATAGGGGCAATAACACTAGAGCATGTGAAGGAAAGGACATTTGCAGCCCCAAATCTCCCGTATCCTCTACCTTGTTTCCAAATATATGTTGCATTATGTTAATTAACACTAAGGCAATGGGAGGTAGGAATTTAGGTAATAAATATGTCCCAATCTGGAAATCAGCCTTCATGTGGATTGCAGCCTCAAACTCATCTAGTTCAAGGCATGTGGAGGACTATAGATTTGACGCATGAAGGCACCGCAAATTGATAAGGGCATGTCCTCTCCACAACTTCATTTGCACTTATCTTGTTCAAAGTCTGGATTTGTTCTTTTTTCAGTCAAAGGTTTGTTTGGTTATTTTTGCTTGTGGCCTTGTTTGGTGTTTCTCTTCAAAAAGAACTCGTTGGTTCTTCTCTCTTCATCTAGTGCTAGGAGGAAGTGGTATTGACTGGTTCTACTCTATTCTATTATGGCTTCAAGTTGGTTGGGTTTGTCAATTGGAGTCAGACTATCATGGAAGATCATGAACAGAGAGGGTTTTGCACTTACTGTGAATGCAAGTGGCAGAGGAAGATAATAAGAGCTTGAGTAAGCTATTAGATGCTTTTCAAACCTCTATTTGGTATTTAATGACAGAATTGGGCACTTCAATTGAAGCTCAAGAGACCAGGGTAGGTATCTTGAAGAGAGCAATGGAATCCAACTCCAAAAACCAAAATAAATGATGATCTTGACATGCACTACAACATAATCTTAGGTTTTTCTTGCAGCTCACAATCTTGAGTGAATTGACCTTCAGTTTCAGTGGGTTGAGCCTTAGAGGAATAGAAAAAGGAATATACTATCCAGCAGGTAGGAAAAGAAACAACAAGCCAGCCTTTTTAAGGTTCAATAAAGCAGAGAGGTGCTGACATGCAGGAAGCTCAAAGTGTGAATGAAGATGAGTAGCATATCTAGGTTTCATTTTCTATGCTTTGCTTTGTGTTATGGCTAGGTGGACAATTTATCAGAGTATATAGTTGTAACGTGTTTTGGTTTTCAGACACCTCGAAGAAAAAACACTTAGGTTTTATTGATCAATTTAAGAGCAACCTTTTAGAGAAATTTGAGTACTCTGAACTTTGGCATGTCTAACTGTAAGCTTCTACTGGTTGGCTAGTCACAAGAGCCAAGATAAAAATTTTAGCCAAATACATCCTGTTTTCATCACTTAGATAACTTGAGCTTTGAATTAGGAAATTAAGGCCTTTTGAAAAAATTTTGAAAGCAAGATCTGCAAGATACGGTGTACTCTAATAACCAGTACATCGAAATTCATTCAAAGCAAAAAAATACTTCTAAAAAACAATGGAATAAAAAAAACGAGTAAATGCTCTCAATTTCTAGCAATAGAGCTTCAGACCTGAACATAATTAACAAAACTTTAAAAGGCCCGGTGTTCAACACAATATGGTTAGCTCATATTTAATTTGCATGGTATCATACCTATGAAGTATAAAATCCAAGCGAGTATTGTACAAATAGAAATGGCAACAAACCCCTGAGTGGCAATAAAATTGACCTCTTTCCAGCATTACAAGAAATTTCCCTTCTCAATAAGAAAAAAATAAACAAAAACCATTGTAAGACAAAACACACATCGAGTTTGCTACAACCACAGTGAGGCTCCTCATGTAAACAATAATAAAGGAAAAAGGAAGATAGGATAAACCGTTAAACCGATCTCCAAGGTGATTGAGGCATTCTTTGATTTTCCTAATGTACACAACAACCCCTTTCAAACAACTCTGCTGGATCATTTCAAGGAAGGTGATTTAGGAAGTGCCCTAGATCAACAGGACTGCTATGAGAATAATAATAAACAGAGACCATGATAACAAAAGCTGGCCTCCCAAGCTATTATGGAAACAAAGTGTATATACCAAAGAATCTGTAATTTCAGTTTAATTCACCATAAGTTGTCCAATTTCAGTTTAATTCACCATAAGTCGTCCAAGACACAGGAAATTGGAGAAGCTCATGTCAAATCTCCTGGGTGTAAGCGGCGGTGTTGTCATTTTCAACTATTGTCAAAGAAATGCCATTTACTAATGCCGAAAAACAACTTTCAGTTTCCTTATAAGATTTTCATTTTAACACCTTTCAGTTTCGTTGTAAGATTTTTGTTTGAAAAAGGAAAGAGATTCGCTTGTAAGATTTTTGTAGAAAAATAGTTTTTAGTTCCATTATAACATTTTCATTTTAACCCCTTTTAGTTTCATTGTAAGAGATAACACAACGGATTATATTTGGACACATCTAGGGCATATGTTTGACACGTGTCCTATTTTGGGACCTAATATGTCTGTGTCTATGACATGGGCCCTCAATTGGACGGATTCTATTTCCCAGGTGTTGATAAATGAGCCAATTGCAATTATAATTTACATGTGCTTATTTGTAAAGATTGTGTATTTTTTGGCCTAGGCAATACAATGAATAATCAAGAGGAAATCCAAGCATTGTATCAATGTATTCTCATATTGCAAGAGATTCAAGCTCAAGAGGTAATTGTATTTGGAAATCATCATTAGTCAAATCAGAAAAGAAGGGCAAAGTCCCGTCTCACCCACAGCTAGAACAATAGCCAGAGTAAAGGAACAGTTTGCTCTCTTCAACCAAATTTATTTTTACCATACTCTTCGAAATTGCAATGGACAAGCAGACTCAATAGCCAATTGAGTAGTTGTATTAGCAAAATGTGTGTTAATTAGAGGGGAGGAGCACCCCATTATGTTTTATATCCCAAGAATTTTCAATGAAGGAGTATAACTAAGGCCGTATTTGGAAAGAGCATCCACAAGGATAGGGGGTATAACACTAGAGCATGTGAAGGGAAGGGCATTTGCAGCCCCAAATATCCCGTATCTTCTACCTTGTTTCCAAATATGTGTTGCATTAAGTTAATTAACATTGAGGCAATGGGAGGTAGGATTGTAGGTGTGAAATATGTCCCAATTTGGAAATCATCCTTCATGCGGATTGCAGCCTCATACTGGTCTAGTTCAAGGCATGTGGAGGACTGTAGATTTGATGTATGGAGGCACTACGAATTGATAAGGGCATGTCCTCTCCACAACTTCATTTGCACTTATCCTGTTCAAAGTCTGGATTTGTTCTTTTTTTAGTCAGAGGTTTGTTTGGTTATTTTTGTTTATGGCCTTGTTTGGTGTTGTTCTTCTGAAAGAACTTGTTGGTTCTTCTTTATTCATCTAGTGCTAGGAGGAAGTGGGATTGACCAGTTCTATTATGTTCTGTTCTGGCTTCAGGTTGATGTGGTTTGTCAATTGGAGTCAGAGTATCATGGAAGATCATGAACAGAGAGGGTATTGCAATTACTGTGAATGCAAGTGGGAGAGGAAGATAATAAGAGCTTGAGTAAGCTATTAGACGCTTTTCAAACCTCTATTTGGTATTTAATGACAGAATTGGGCTCTTTATTGAAGCTCAGGAGACCAAGGTAGGTATCTTGAAGAGCACAATGGAAGCCAACTCCAAAAACAAAAATAAATGATGATCTTGACATGCACTACAACATAATCTTAGGTTTTGCTTGCAACTCACAATCTTGAGTGAAGCAACCTTTAGTTTCAGTGGGTTCAGCCTTAGAGGAATAGAAAGAGGAATATATTGTCCAACAGGTAGGAAAAGAAACAGCCAGCCAACCTTTTTAAGGTTCAACGAAGCAGAGAGGTGCTGACATGTAGGAAGCTCAAAGTGGGAATGAAGATGAGTAGCATATCAAGGTTTCATTTTCTATGCTTTGATTTGTGTTATGATTAGGTGGAAAATTTATCAGATTATATAGATGTAAGTTGTTTTGGTTTTCAGAAACGTCGAAGAAAAAACACTTAGGTTTTATTGATCAATTTAAGAGCAACCTTTTAGAGCAATTTGAGTACTTTGAACTTTGGAATGTGTGACCATAAGCTTCAACTGGTTGGATTCTCCATAGACCTTTTAATATTGATATCAAATTATATGTTTATGTTAAAACAAAAGGATTGTGGATTTTACTGTCCACATAGTAATATGTAATGTATACAGCCAAACAGGAGGCTATTTGCAGAACTATATCTAAGATAGCTTCTACTTGAGATGGATTTTCAATTGTTCATGTCAAGTTTTTGAAAACATGATTCAAATTCAATCTTTGTATACTTTCTGAGAAAATAAAAACTATGACCATGCATAGACAAAAACATACACATTTATGGGGACAGACATGCATGCCTGTTTATACAAAAAGATATATGTATTTACTACTTGTAAGTGGTTTGTGCAGACATTCCATTACATGGTGAGAATGTGGGTCTCTAATAAGAAAGGAGTTATGTTTGATCCATGAGCTTTTCCAACTCGAATTAAAATGAAGAAAATGTGTATTAGATATGCTAGCAAAAACAACACAACTACTCAGACTTACCGGGCAATGGCCGAAAGTTCCCCCTGATATTTTTCCTTGACATCCATTCATTTTTCCAGACCATAAAATGCAATACAGTTAGCAAAGCACATTCATAAGGGCAAATGCTTCAATTCACTTGTTAAATATTCAAAATTCAAGGTTAATTCCTTAGAAACAGTAGCTTATTCTGATTTTGTTTCTGCTTTAGCAGCATTAAGGAAAAGAAAAGAACATAAATTGTATTGTATATACCCTTCTGCCTATTGACGTATTTTTCAAAAAAACAAAAGATTGCAAAATTCATATGTAAAGCAATTTTAAGGAAGAGTGTTGAAAAACAAAGAAAATAGACCTAGACAAGTGAATCCAACAGCAGAAGAAGCCAAGCCAGCTGCAGTTGGGAAATTATTACACGAAGCAATATGTAAATGAAGCCTCTGCCAATCCTCTTTTTTATAACAATTCCATTCTTCTTATCCACTACATCATTGCCCCTGCTTCTCATTTCTCTCAGACAATTTTGATATCTATCCCCTCCAAGGGAAACCTCCTTTGATGACCCAAAAAATGAATTGTGCATTCCATAGATACCAAAATATGCATTTGATCCTTATTTAAGGAATTTCAACCTCGGGAACATGCAATAAACTAGACAAAATATTTCCTGGAAAAACATTTAATGCAATTTATATTTAGAGGTTGTTTAGCCTTTTATTTAATATTTTTGGTGTTTTTGGACCATTTTAGGGCTTGTAGGTTGATGAGTGTCGAAGAAAGTAAATAGTAGCTTGATATTATGGTACGCAAAGTTTTCCAAACTTCATAATATTATTGAATTTCCATACAACAAACGTCTATCTAGCCGAATCATGCTACTATGCTCTATACTAGACAAAATTATCAATATACATGAAAAACAGTGACCATCAAGAATTCTTTGAGCTATCTATGTATATTCTTTGGAGTTACACCTGGAACTGTTTAAATCATGCCATCAGTATGATAAAAAGGAGACACTGGAAATTGCCATATCAACCTCCAAAGTTGTTATAGGCACTGGCAATCATCATATCAACCTTCAAAGTTGTTATAGAAATGATAATAGAAAACCTGACTTGGTAAACATAAGGAGCTCAAGTTTGCAACAATTTACTTTCCTGGAACAAAAGCATTCTTAAATAAGTAAGTCCTATGATTATCTTTGAATTTCCACTCATCTTTATAATTTTGAATTTCCACTCATCTCCGCTTCAATAGAGAGATGCCCCTTCCCCTTCCACTTGCACTTCGGATCGACATGATGCACATAATGTACAATTTTAAGTAGAACCACATTAAAAATTTGAGATAAATTAGTTTTTTTATTATTTCTACTTGTAGGCATTCTGTCTAATTATAATAGCTAAGTTTAGATACAACTACAAACCCTGTTGTTCCTTGTATCAACTTGAAACCCCAAGGCTTTGATTGTTTCTTCCATTTTCTACATAATATCTTTGCCAGTATACATGGACATGAATCTCATTTTTCCTTCCGCAACACTGTGTAAGCACCCAACAATGAATAGTTAAATCAGATTCTATAGTTCAAATCATTGCAACAACATTATTAAAAGCTGTAAATTTACTTATTTAACATCTGCGGCCAAATTACTACGAACTTTAGGGATTTTTGCTACCATTCAGTTTAGTTTTAAAGATGTATATGTATTTAAAAGTGTCTAAATTTTAGATAATATTACCAACTTTACACAACATAAATAACCATACCTCTTTTTCAAATAGGTTGGACAGATATAAACTTGGTGACATAGCTATTAGCTGAAAAGCATTAACAAGCATTCCAGTGGCCGCGCTTGTCTGAAGCAAATTCAAATAGTTTTGTTATATTAAAAATATTTTTTCCATATGCAAGTCATCAAATTCCAGTAATGACCTAAACAAATCACAATTAATATGGCATATGTACAAGGATTTCCACACATCTTCACCTATGACAAAACCTTATATCGTAAGGAGAATGTCAGTTTGGTCTAGTACTTCTTGAGTTGTAGGTTGAAACTAACAATTCCTGAGGAGCAAGAGCACTAAATCATGCAACAAAAGCCCATGGGGGAAAGAACTGTGCTAAAGAAGCAACATTTACATAAGTTTCATATATTTGCAGAAGAATGATTTGATTGTATCATATTTACACAAATTTCTTTTCTGCTCAACAAAATAGGGCAATAATTTATTGAAAACGCCCTTCTTTTTTGTTTTTTTTGTCAGAATGGCATTTCCCCCTAATCCCCAAGTTTCCTAGAAGTTTCATTTTTAGGAATGCTTACAGACAAAAATAATTGAGGGAATGCAATCTCTAATGATTCAACTTTCTAGTATTCTACATAGGGCTTGTGACTCAGGAAAGGTGCATTTGTGCTTTTCAAATTTCTTAGGCAAACTGGTACTCAAGATAAAATTTTGTGTTAATGATCATGCCAAGAAGATGCAATGCAAAATAGGTTGATTTAGTTATTTATGAAGGAATAGCATGAATTAAGAATCGTAGAACTAACAATTATCCATGGCAACTATATAACTGTTAAATTAACTCCCAACCAATTTTAGAGATTGGACTCTACATGCATCTAAATTGCTTCAAAATGGGGCTCTGGGTTGTATGAACTTAGAGTCCCTGTACTCAAAGAGGATTCCACTTTCCTGTTTATAAATAACCCTCTATATGGATTTTACCATATTGTTTATGTTATAAGCCTCAAATAATAAATCAGAGTTTTGTGCACATGACTTTACTTTTTCCCTAACACTTTCTTCCTACTGTCCATTTTTACAAAACATGAGTCATTAGGAAAGTTAAGCTTGGATTTTTTACCTCTAATAATTTTTTCCTCTGCATCATAAGCCTTGGCGACCTTCTCCACTGTGTTAAACATTCCAAGCCACACCATAACGCCCTTTCTAGGATCTCGAATCTCTACAGTAGCCCGAGAGTCTTAAGCATCATTTTTTGTTCTGTTGTTTTACTGAGTCAACTTAGGAACTTGTCTCTTATTTTTGTTTCCAACTCCTCTATGCCCTATTTCCTACTATAAATATACGCATGTGATATCATTATAATACAATACATAATATTTTATGTTTATTGGTCATGAATTAGGACTTAAATGAAGAAGACATCAAAATGGGTTTGTGAGAAGGAAAAATACTAATAATTGATGCTGTGTACCAAACATGGAGATTAAAAAGAAAGAATTAACAGAAACTCTTGGGCAAATTTTCTGGATGAGATAGTTGGAAAACAATTCCAAATGTATTGTAAAGATTGAGGGTCAAGACTCAAAGTTCACAACTAAACCATTTTCTAAAGCAAGAGTTGTACACAAAAGTTGCATTATTGTGAAGTTGTCAATGAGCTTAGTAGATGTGTCGTGGTCCTCCCACAAAGATTGGGAAAGTTACATGTGTGTGCAATGAAATTAATGTAAAAAATAAAATAACCAAAAAACAATTTCTCCAACCTGCCTATTGCCAAATTTGTAATCCACTTATCATTCTAAAATGGCAACTCTTCAAATGCCTCCTTGATTAGATCTCTATTGCTATAAAAGAGCATAAAATAATTTTTTAGCACATTTAACAAACATGTATTGACAATGGTCGTAGTAATTATGAATGTGTTCAAAATGTCCACTGAAACCAATCATAAAAGTATGAAAGAGAACACACCCGATTTGTTTATTCTCTCTAACCTTGCAAGGTCAACTATAAGCAACTTGCTTTTTCTGATGGAAGGCATGCGATGTCCTTTTGATCACTTAAGACTGTTGCCATTCTCATTTGGTAAAGGTAATTCATTTTCTTTCTTCTCCTTAACTGACCTTTTTATACATACCTGGAGAGACAAAATTAGAATCTAATTATTCAACCAGATACAAATTGCACAAAAAATGTGCATAATGTGGCATTTGCCTAAGATCAGCTAAGAACAATTTATGACATAAAATACTTTCCTTCACATTTTATTACCAAGATAATTGCATGGCTTTGTGAGGATTCAGTGTTCATCTTTGTATTTGATGCAAAACGATTTAGTTCACAAGTTTCCAAAAGTTGCACAAAACTTCCACGATCATGTACTTGGACCATTGTGACTCCTGGCAAAGACACATCACCAGTTTTCGGATCCTCGACAATTGTGATATTGTCTCTTCCAGGTGCAAATAGATCTTGCACAATCTCCAAATACAACTGAAACAGAACTTGGACCATTGTGACTCTTGGCAAAGACACATCACCAGTTTTCAGATCCTCGACAAATGTGATATTGTCTATTCCATGTGCAAGTAGATCTTGCACAGTCTCCAAATACCACTGAAACAAAACCATGATGATAAATACAGGATGAGTCAATGTATAAAGAAACCTCATGTGATAAAAAAATTCTCAAATAACCTTAGATTAGGTTACAGGTATAAAAATTGAAAGTTTTTATGAGAAACAGATAGATTAACAACACAAAACTACTTAAGTAATATTCTGGCTATGAAAATAAAATTCCTTCCTTAAAGAAAACTACACTTCGTGGCAATATAGTACAAGCTGTTTTACAGCATGTGGTAAAGAACACATTGTAGAAAGGAATACATGGTAATTTTTTTTCCTGATTCCTTTTGTACATGACTAACTGTAGAAAGCATATAATTGAACACCTTAACCTGATTGCATGATATCGAGTTAAAACTTGCAATAAACCAATAAGCACTATGTAGAATCAGTTGAATCGGGATTCAGAACACTTCCCATTAAATTAGAAATATTGTGTAAACATATATGCACACCATGACTTTTTGAAATAGGAAGCTGCAATGATTTAACCGGTTCTATATGATGTAGAAATTGCAAAATTCTAAACCAATAAAGTGCCATAAAATGCAGCAGAAGCCAATTTTAGTTAATGACCTTCTCGACTCTGAAATTTTTGAAAGAATGTATAAGTAAACTTGCTTGGAGGATGACAAAAATTAAAGATCAAATAAAGAATAAGATTCCATAGACAAAAAGAAAGTTTAAATTTTATGTTAAAAAGTATGTTGCATTTTTAAAATGAGCCTAATTCTGAGTTGAACATGTGGTTAGAAGGGACCTGTGGCACTTGAATATCAAGCAAAATCCAATATTACTAGGTTGAATAGTCTATAAATACGTGCTCATTCCCTAGTTTCAGAATGAGCTTGGTTTAGGACTTGGAAGGCTCCTCCAGCAAGATAACTGTAGGCAAGACTCTACACCATAATTTGTATTCAATCTAAATCTATTTTAGGACAAAGTCATCGTCTTCCTCCCCTCGCTCTTGGCTGCGTACTTTTCGAAATCCTTCAGAGGAGAAATCACCCCATTTTCAGTACCTTCAAACCCCAACCAAAGTCAAAATAACAAAAAATAAAATTAACCCAAATACCCTTTGACGTCTTTACAGAGTACCCAGGTCTTCTTTATAAGCTGTGAAATATTGATAGCTCAAACTAGCCACAAAGAACTCCTTGAATTGTCTCTAAGAAGTGGGTATGTTACATACTTCTCTGACAGCATCGATCTTTATAATTTTGAACCACATCTGAGAAATGGGAGAAGAGTTGTAGAGATGGATATTAATGGTCACTGCTAGAGCTCCTACAAGCATGAACATGAACAATAAACCCAGAAGCTTCAACAATCCAGATACACATCTAGCAGCCATGTAGGTGATGTATCAAAGCAAGTATCAAACTTGCTTGGTGATCTTGTCCCATGTTGGATATAAAGAATTGGAATCCTTGGTCTGTAGGAGCTTTGGTTATCATATCAGCAAAGAAGAGAACAAATCAAAAGGGGACAAGAGAAGAGACTTCATATGGGCTTTTGGCAGCTCTAGTTTCAATCCAGATCAGCACAAACTTGCCTCCTATCTCACTCCTTATGTATAAAGATATTTTTCTACAATATAAGTAGCAAAGTGCAGTCTGGCTCTATAGGGTTTTTGAATCACTTTGTCATGGACAGTGATTGTTGTGCTTTTGAAGTTTTGATTACATCCACATGTCAGACTTTTTTGAAATTGTGTCAAGAAGGTTTTATATAGTTAAAAGCATCAATTTGATGTTGGATTGGCTGGTTCTCAGCTCGAAACCACATACCCAACTGAAAAATAGAGGTTTGTTGGAATCACATTATGTAACTGACTGTGTGATAATATAATTTTATTTTTTGAAAAACAAAAAACATCCTAAAAAAATCAAAGATTTCTCAAAAAATCCAATAGAGGAACTTAAAAAAACTGAAGAACCCAATTCAAAACCAAGTCCATTCAATCCAAATTCGATGGATTCCAAGTAACTTGCCAGAAAGTCAATCTCCTCGGTCATCTTGAGCGAGAAAATGCTCTCTCAAACTCCCTTGATGACAACCCTTCTCCGCCTGCGGTCACATGGGGGAAGGATTTATCGTGGCCTGTGAAGGATCTATGGGGTTCATAGACTTCCTGCACTATTCATGCAGTGGGTATCGAAGTGCTAAATAACATTTTCCTGCCTATACTCTTAGAGCTTGTTGTCCCACCGAAAGTTTTACATCATCAATGATAGTTTCACAGCTCCATGGCTCCGGACTCGATCCAAGATGCATCAAGAGGCTCACAAGGAGCCGTTAGAGTACCTGCAGGTTGTCCATTCTTCACCCTAGGGTGGTTTGCCAAAGGTCGACCCTGAAATTATGCAACAGAAATGGATTCTGCCAGATGAGTGGAGTTCCCGAACTTCTTAGGATAAGAGATGATTCCATCTCCTTCTCATCAACATCACCAGAATTGAGGGAACATGTCTCTATATTAGTGCGAGGTTTGCTTCTTTTCTTTTTTTCTACTACAGCAACCAGTGTGCTCCTTTTCCCTTGGAGGATCAAACCCATACAAAGCTATTCGTTAGAACACACATCCTATTCCCACATACATAGGACCCTGCAACCCATCAAGTTCCCTCATATTGAGGTCAAAAAACATCGTATTGTGATACGATCCCCTCTACGATCCATCATAAAGCACATTCCCTCCCTCATAGCGTGTGAGTTGTAAATGTAGTGATCACAGTCAAGATCGAGGATAAATGGGCCAAACAAATGGCAGCAATGGCAGCTAGTTTCCTGCAAACCAACTGGAGGTGCAGCAATGGAAGTTCATGGGCGGTAACACTAAGTGGCAAACCACAATAATCCTGACCTACGCGCTTTCAAATCTCGCTCAGTCGTATATTCTGTCAAGCGACGAAATTAGGTCTGCAATGGCTTCGGCCTTCCAGTCGTGGGCCACTGTTTTTTCCATTGATTTCAAGGAGACCAATGACTTTGAAGGGGCGAATATCAACATCCAGTTTCTTGCTAGAGACCACGCCAACGGATGGCCCTTCGGCGGGCGTCTTGGCGTTCTGGAAAACCTCCATAGCAATAAAACCATGTTAAAAAAACCTAAATGTGACGATTTTTTATTGACAAAGTGCGTGGGAGGGACGACGATGCTACAATGTTCGAAAATCCGACTTCTGAGAGAAAAACGCCTTACGAGGTAATAAATAAAAGTAAGATACATAAATTATCAATATTATATTTCATGAAAACAAACCTTCAAACAAATAATTACGCCGTTAGGCGTTTTTTCTCCGGAGTTCTTTGGAAAAACACTATTCACCTTTGTTGTGCTATTGACCACGTGTTTACACATTTTGAACTAATTAATACTCACCACGTGTCTAAGCAATATGAACAGTTATCGGGGCCGATGACGCAAGATGTCTCTATCAGAAACTTGGTGGCCGGTTCATGCCCTATGGCGAAGAACAACCCCAACACTTCCAGCACCGTCTCTTCACCGATGACCGCATTCTGCAGATTGAGTCTGCTGAGAAAACCCCTCTCATACCCAAAAGCCTTGAGGACCTGTGAATTCCATATGACTTCAATCTTGGGGTTATCCAACGTCCTCTTCTGCATGAATATCTTGCTGGCACTGAAGGTATTCCGCCTGTGAATGATGTAAACTTTGCTACCGTGCTTGGTCAAGAATTTGACCTCCTCCATTTCCGAGTCTCCGCCACCGATCACAGCTAGCGGCCAGTTGCGGAAGATAGGAGCGACACCATCGGAAACAGCGCAGGAGGAGATTCCCTTGTTCCAGAACCCATTTAGGCCGGAGGTGTTTTTCTCTGAAGGTGATTTTGAAAACACTGTAGCAGAATAGTCGGCCTTTCAATGAATGAAAAGCAGACACCCGTTTTACGAGTAAGAAGCCACCACGTTTGACGGTTGGATAAGGTTTTGACGTTTAGATAAGGTTTTAACAGGTTCGCTGTTGCTTGTTATGCAAGGTTCAATGAAGTACGTGTTTGGGAGATTTTCAGCATAGGTATTTTCGATGCAGAGCAGAGACATTGGAGCACAATCAACGGGGCACAGAACTTGAGAGCTAACATGTCGCATGGAATTTTTACTACACATGTTAAAGCAGGATGTGAAAGGATAATGGATTGTTAACATTGCAGTCAATGAGAATGGTTGTGTTTTAACCTCGCGGTTTGGAGCGAGGAAGGAAGAATATTGCAGAAAATACCCTGCTCGGCCTTGGAACTAGGGGATTTTAATGCTGTTTCCGATATTTCAGTGCGTGTTTTCGAACTAAACAATATTTGGTGGCCTTAGCTTATCTAGAGCGCTGACAAGCCTTTACGATGCCCTTCGATTTGCCTGGCCCATCTTTTCGGTCTCCGAAACTCATTGAAAATTTTGGATGGATCTGCAGAAATAGTTCTACAATTTTATGTTTTTAAACTTTTATTTACGTTTTTTCCTAAATACAGCTTTAATTAGATTAGAAGAGGTTTTGAAGGTTATGTAACGATATGTTTTGTTGTAACGTCGATATATGTTCATATTGCTGCACAAAAACACAATTTAATATGGTAGTTGTCAATGAAAAAATGAAATGGTTGTGTTGACCATAAATGATGATATGGTATATGTTTTAGTTTTGCTTTCATAGATTTTTTTGGGGTCAAATTTTGTATTTTTGAAATAATTTAAACTTAGTTCTAAATGATTATTTTTCTTAAAGTCAAATTTTGGTTTTAAAGGATTATTTTTTAGTAAACTTTTGTTTTTATGAAATGATGTTATCATATTCAAAATTAAAATACAGAATAATATTTAATACTTTTAGAAAAACAAATATTTATAAAACATACAAATAATTAGAATATTAAAAAAATACATTTAAAAAATATAACTTATAAATAAAATGTATAATTTGTCTTATGATAAAAGTTTGGTTAATAAGCTGCAATAATTTCAAACCGCAAGTCTTTTCATTTCAGCATATACATATTAAATTTAAACATTCATTGAGCAAGGTTTAAGATTTAATTTTATAATTACTTTGAGCCATAGGTTCATATTCTTAGTGGGTGGGAACATGTTTCTGTTCCCACAAGGTTTAAAATTGCGTACCCCTTGATTCCATTGTTGAATAACATGGCATTTCGGTAAAAGAAAAAATGGAATTAATTTCAATCCAAAAATGGACAAGAATGTGAGATTCTTTTCTTGTTTGTTTTTTTGGTTTCTTTTTGTTTTTAACAGAAGCCAAAGAATATATTAGTTTGAAAAAAAAGACTCTGCACAACTATACATACAAAAATGAAACCAGAGCTTTAAATAGTTCTATGAAGAAAGAAAAACTGGAATAGCTCTACATAAAGGATAAGTTTTAATGTTCCTATGATGCTTCCTAAAGGATTTCAAACCCTTCAAAGGGTAAACTCTAACAAATTGGTGATTAAGCAAAATGCAAAAAAAACATCTAAGATAACATAGACGGGTCTCTACTTTTTCTTTCCTTCAAACCCATGGGTGGGCTCAACAATCGACATTTCCTCCATTGGGTGGTCGCCTTGATCCGAGGAATCCTGACTGTGGTTGCAATGGGTAATTCTGGCCATCCTCTGAACCTCTTCCTTGATCATATCTATGATCCCCATCATCTCTCTCATGTCTCGTTCATTGTCATCTATCCTGGATTCATGACAACCCATTTGATTAGCAATGTATCTGACATTAGACATTACATCTATGTTCTCTTGAACACCGATTCCCACTATCTTGTAGACCCTTCGCATATGTAGTTTAATATCCTGCAAAATGGACTTGAGTTCAATGATTTCGGGGTTCCCACCTTTGCTCGCCATTGGGTTTTGAATTCTATTGTTGGACGCCCACGAGAGTTCTGAAAATAAGATCTAAAGTTGTTGAACACCATGTTGAACTGAGTTTCCTCTGTAATCCGTCACTCTCCATACCTTCAAACAATGAACAAGGATGAGAGAGGGCATCTCTGTTAAGCTCCTCCATCCTTCGTGCTGACCATCGCCTCATGAACTCTGGAGAAAACTAGAGAGGATGAGTATTAAACGCATTCACGTGAAGGGGATGACCATTTGTCCAGAGAAGACCACACGTAGTGGGGAAATTCAAATAGTCACCATGGGTAGGTGGCCTCCAGGAGGGCCTTAAGAGTTTATCACCCAAACTTAGCATAAAGAAAAAGTGCATAAGGGCATGTCTAGGGGACATGTTTGTGGGTTTTAAATTGATTCTTGAGTTCAACCGTTCCTTGCTAGCTTCTAGCACCTTGGTTGGTGAGTTTGTTAGTGGAGCTATTGTTTTCCCTCAAAATACGAAGATAGAAAGCTTGTGGAATAATATTTATCTGACAAATCCGATCATAAATTATTTTGGAGCTAGTGGAACCATGGTTATATCCTAATCTCATATTCTAGATGACCTTCCTTGAATCTCCAAGGACCATGAGCCTTGTGATTTTAGACTGAACTACTAATTCCAGGCTAAGGAGGAGTGAGAGCCATTCGAATTCATTGTTGGATTGATGTTTGAGTCCCCATGCATAAGTATTTACTATGTTTCCTTCGAGATTAAAGATAATACCTCCCACACCTACCTCCCTTGGACAAAAATGGAAGATTTATTGTAGTGAAAGTACTACCATTTCTTCTCACTTAAGTGGATAATGTTTCTAAGTTTAATAATCAAGGTTTTACAAGGGAGGTGGAGAGACTTTCCCTGTGCATTTTTTTATTAAGATTTTAAGATTCAACCATAAAAATATATGTATTTCTCACTTAAATAGAACTTACTAAAATTAACTATTTAGATAAGTGTGCCACCAAGTTACACTTGTCCTTGGAAACCAATGGCAAAAAGATGAAAGATGCCATGCACCCTGCCTCTCAATGACCATGAATTGTAAATGATAATGCTCTTCTTGTGAGAAAAGTGAGTCATTACCACTCTGATTGACAAAGGATTAACATAATATTCTTACACTTTATACACCTACTTAGATACAAATTAGATAGGTTACAGACAGATTCGTGTTGGCTGGATAAACATGATAAATAAATGTGCATATTATGTCGCCCTCGCTCTTATCTAATCGCCCTCAAAAGCAAGTCCACCATCGTCTCTATAATTTTTTTGTTGTATAAGCTTCAGAAACACACACATCGATTCAGTTGAACATAAAAGTTAAATGGAGTTGTCTCAGGAAGAAAGTAAGGCGTACTATAAAGGTTCTCAAATTTGTGATTGCATCATTAACATCCTCAGTTGTTAATATGTAGTTTATCTATGGAGTGAGGAGAACAATTATAATAAGAAGAAAGGGAATGGAGAGAGGTACACAAACATCATTTTTTTCTCTACTATCTCTTTTTGTTACATGCATAATCATTGCACAAGGGATTCACCTTATTGAGCAATATCTTATCATGTTCATTCTTAAAGAGGGGTTTTTAATTGTGAAAAAAAGGTCAATAAATTGTATGTATTGGGCCGTGAGAAATACGTTATGGAGGGTTTATAGGTATTGGGCTCTGAGAAATAGGTTATGGAGGGTTTATTGGTATTAGGGGGTATAAAAAGGGGTTTCTAGTAAAAATAAGGAATATATTGTAAAAATAGGGGTTTTTTAATTGAAAATGTGTATTGGGAGGGGGGCTCAACAAAGGATTTTTGTAAGTAATAATCAATATCTAGTGAAATTAGGGGTATTATTTAATATCCCATGAATGAAGGTGCTATGACATGGTTTCACTAATTGAAGACCGCGTGAATCATTGGCACCGCTACTACAACCCTTTGGTTGAGGAAGATGATGGTGGTTCACGTCTCTTTCATCATCAACATCAACATTTTAATTTTCATTTCCTCACTTGTTGTCTGCCTTGAAAATCTAAAGTGTGATAATATGATGATTATGGATGGATTTTCCATTTGTTTCAGTTGTATATAATTATCATCCTCTTCCAATTATTTGGTTGATTGATGCATTTTATATATAGACATTAATTTCATGCAAATTTGTAGCTCTGTAATCCCATATTTGTGGGTGTTGGTTTTCCAGCATGTGTATAGGTATTAGGAATCGATATCTTCCCTCCATAATATCGCCACAATACGAACATATGCTCACTGGGATATATTTTCATAATTTAGTTCATGCATATTGTAGCATGCGATGTAATGACCAAATTAAAAGAAAAAATGAATCACATGTCATAGATTTTCTATTTTTGTACATCCATCACTTTTTTAGACCGTGGTGACACTAAAAAGTGGGTCAACCTTATTATAGCAAGTTAATGTATAGTTGAATTATACTATTTGTAATGTTATCCAATTAAAATTTCAAAACCACATGTAGAGAATTCTTATCTAATCATAGTAATACCATCGAAGAGAATTTCATAAACAAAACACACAACTAGTCAAAGTATCAATGTGAATAAAATTTCATTGGAAGCAAGCCATCTCATAATATCATCATAATGAAAATTTGCAGCAAGTATTCTAAACAAAAGTCTAGAGTGTTTCCATAATGCCATGACACCGCCACACACATGGACAACAACATTACAAGAGATGTGAGAATATATGATTTGAGCATCCACTATTTTTTGTAATGTTTCCATATTTGCGCCGTTAGGAGTTATTTCTCCAGAGTGCTTTGGAAAAACATTATTCACCTTCGTCGAATCGCTATTGACCACATGTTTACACATTTTCAAGATAGTGATGTGTGATGTGTGACCAAGATAATGCTGTTTGATGTCCTCTCTCCTATTCTGCTATTTCTAGGTTGTTTCTCAAGGGATTGACCACCCGTTAATGATGTCACCTACACCTAACCCTTAGCCACATTATCGAGGACCAGGGGAT
Source organism: Pseudotsuga menziesii (assembly GCA_001517045.1). Taxonomy (NCBI): domain Eukaryota; kingdom Viridiplantae; phylum Streptophyta; class Pinopsida; order Pinales; family Pinaceae; genus Pseudotsuga; species Pseudotsuga menziesii. Next base: position 107,566 of record LPNX010713339.1, read on the forward strand.
CACATCATCAGTTTGGATATTCTCTGTATATAATTATGATAAATATATATATATACCTTAAGAGAGAGAAAATATTTAAGTCCTTGGATGACCCATAACTATGTTGTTTTCTTCCTTTTGTTGGGCCATCACCTTATCATGAACTGCTAAAGGTTGGATGTAGTCTTTTTGGGGGATGTTTTGGGGTTGCTTCCTATTTGGATACTTCAATCCTAGACTATGATTTGTTGTGTATGCCTTTTGGCCTTGGCATGGCTATGGTTATCTTCTCCTAACAGGATGTGACTATTTGAATCCTTTTTTGTCTTTATTCTAACTAGGCCATGACTGTACATAATATCTCCCATATTGTCCATGAACTGTGGTGACCTATCCTACCTGATCTATGTCTTTGTTAAACCTTGGACGGTAGGTCAATAGTAGTGTAAGGTATGCTAGAGGGAGTTGTGACTTTTAGGGTTCCTATTTGTGGCTTGGGCTGACTATCCTTGCTGTTATCCTAATTAGATATTCCCACTTGGTGACTTGGTTTTGTTGTTGAATGTATCTAAGCTAAACCCATATCACTTAAACCTTCTCTCTATCAAAGTATCGCCTATGACAGTTGGTCCTTACATTGATAAGAGCTGACTCAGTATGTTTGAGTATAAGGCAGATTCAAACCAGATCTATTTAGCATTTGTTCTTTAATTGTTGTGTATTAGTTTCTTTGTACTTGTGCTATTGTTTATGCTCTGTATATTGAAAATGATAATCCATCTCAAGGACCAACTTTAACACAATGACCAACAAAGTGTTAAAGTTGAAAGAGACAAAAATTATGTTTAAGTTTATTACAACATTAATCTTCTGGATCTAGCTTAGTTTTTAGATATGTTCATGCATTAAAGTATACATTTTATTTTTTTCTCTATATTAACCCTAACCTAACTCAGACTTTAAGAGGTGCTTCCCACACCCACCTCCTTCTATTGAGATAAAACAGATAACTTTAGAAAATTTAGCTTTCGCAAATATTCAATTAACCGGGTAGATCTTGGTCAAATTGACCAATATAATGATGTGTGGTATCACCTCTTGTATTTGGTTATTGCTAGGTTTTTTCTCAAGGGACTGGCCACCCCTTGATGGTGTCACATGCATCTAACCCTTAGGTGCATTATTGAGGACCATAGGTTCACATCATCAGTTTGGATCTTCTCCTTATACAGTCACACACACACACACACACACACTCACACACACAACTTGTGAGAGATAAAATATTAAAGTTCTTGGTCTTGTTTGTGCTTGGTCCTAGTTCCCTTATTGTGTGTACCTTTGGCATGATGACTTGTATTTTGTTTCTTTATTGTTATTGACCATACGACCTTTAGTACCCTATTCTAACTCAACCTAATATTATTTTATTTTATTGGTAACTATCCTAAAACTTAGGGGTTACCTAAGAGACCTTTCTAGAAGGATTTTCAATATTATAAATTTATTTTTCACTTCTCCATTTTTATGTGCCATCTGGACAAGAGAGAAAATCAGATCTGATTTTTTGTTTGCTTTAGAGTTTTTTGCTACTCATTTGCTTGATAAGCTTGTTGCTTCTTAACACCTAGGGCTACTACTGCTTTGAATTGATGTCTAGGTTTCTTGTTGATCTTGGAGTGGGACATGATTCCCCTATTGATGTTTTTAGCAGGTCATGCCCTCATTACCTTCTGCTTGGGCTAATTCTAAGGCTGGTTTTGACTCCTGTTTGTAGGATGCTTATACATGGCTTTGTCCGGGCTTGATAAACTTAATTCATGGCTTTTTTGTGTCTGGTAAGTGGTTGTGTATGCCCTCATGTCCTTGTCTTCCCTCTATCTAATCCTTTTCCTCCACGTGTGACTATCCTATGTCCACCAGTTTTCAGGGTGTCCATTAGTTTTTCATTGGTGTCCATGTCACTAGTTTGGTTAATGTTGTAGTCAAGAGACAAAATACCTCCATTACTATGGTCTCTTGGAGAAAAGATTTCATATCATCTCCTATCTAAGCTTCATCTTTCTCTAAAATCTCATACAACTACCTAAAATAGTATTTTCGATTCATCTCAGTGTCTGAATAGATTACATAGAAATTGTTCAAGAAAACAGTCCCTACTATAGTGTTTTCAACACTACATAAATCCCAATAATAGGTTGGAAACAAGACTTCATAGGATCAATACCTTTGGAAATATCTGCACTCTCAGCTAGATATATGCATAATCAATAGATTGATTTGATGTGTTCAACTGCTTGTCCACCTTTGATTCCAACATTGACCAAACTCTAGCCTTAAGCTATACACCTTCTTTGGAAAGGCTATCAACAGTAACATTAAGATCTCTATAGACATGAGAAAAAAATATGTAACTAAACTATTTTCATTTGATTTACCTCATGTTTGAGAGAAGTATGGAAAGTAAAGGTCAACTTCTAATCAATCCTTGTTTTCTAATTAGGGCTTACCATCACACTTTGATTAAAGCCTCTCTAGAATGGTTGTCCCTTGCTTTCCATATTATGATATGAACCTCTAGTTGCTAATGTCGTCTTAAGTTTATTCAACTGCCGGAAAATTGTAGAGTTGAATGATCTAGGAGATACAATCTTAAAGGCACAGATATTGTTCTTGGTATATTTTTATTGGAATGTTGTGGGGATAGGAGTAGATGTGATTTTTCCATTTACTTGTTATGCCTATTAATTGGAATGAAATTTCCCAAATACTAAGGCAATAAATTCTATGCAAATTTCTCCCTAGAAATATGGAAGTTCTTAATCCCATGTAGTGGGAGAGATTTTATGATATCATATATTGGAAACTGTGCTTCTTGTTATAGTACATTCCCATGCAAATGGGATATAATATGTTGGCACCACGAGATGTTGTGACCTGTATGTTCTTTGGAAGAAAACATTAATTTCATTAAGCATGGTATTTTGACTATCTATAGCATACAATTTTCCTTGTGTGCTAGGACATTACTACTGTAAATTTCATTGCCTTAAGAAGAAAAAAACACATGTTAGTCAACTAATCAATTGCAAGGGATAAATTTCCTTGCTTCATCATATGTGCACTGCTTGTAATTTTTTCTTCATGTTTTTATGTCTAGCATCTAAGATCACCTTAGAGGTTGGGAACAATTCATCGCAACTGGATCTTTATTTCATAGAGGCCAACTCCACATTTTCTATGTTTATTTTGGATGTCTTTAGGAGTTTATATTTTACTCATTCTACTTCTTGGTATTTGTAATTTGTCTGTCAAGCAAATAAAAAATGTATTAAGAAGAAACAAACTAGAACAATCACTCATATATTCACTGAATATAACCTTTACTAAAAATTAGTATGATTAGAGAGTGGATGGTATATATTATGTAGTCTTTCCAATTCATCGCTGGCTCTTTTGTGTAAATAAAAGATTTTCTTGGATAGAGGCCTTCCCTTTCATAGCTTACTGGAATCCGTGAGTCACAAACCCTTGCCAAAATCTTATAACCCCTATCATATTGTCCATCTCATCACATACATGTCTTTAATAAGCACAAAACATTAATCAAATGGCTTATTGTTTCCTGATCCTCCTTACAAATTATACATCTGCTAGGCCCTTGCTTGTTCCTGTTTTGGAGAACTTCCCACATTAGGATATTGTTCATTAGAGCAAGGCACATAAAAATTCTTTCTTTACACAAAGGCTTGATCTTCCATTGTGGTTTCCACTACATTCACTGTATTTAGGCCACCAAATGACAAATAGAGTTTTGTAGCCTTATATAGGGGTATAAATACCACAGATGAATTCTTTCACCAGTTCAATTCATCCTCTACCTTCTTAATGTAGTAATGACTCACTTTCAGTTTTGTTGTATAGACATCCCTTAACTCTCCTTTAACACCATCCAAACTACAGTAATGAAGTTCCACCATACTGTAAGGTTCCTATTTTTATAAGGTTCTTTCAAGGATATAATGTAGCTCTATTTTTTCTTCTAATTTCCATATTTAATTCTACTTGTATACCAATATGTTTTTTCCTTATGTTATCTAACTTATTTGTAATCAATAAATAATGATTTTAGTTACAATCCCATCTTTGAATTCATTAGAAGATGTGTGATTCTACAACATTCTCCATGAGATTATGTAACAACAATTACTAACTGCGCTTATTCCTCAATGCAATCTTATAAACTCAAGCAATTTCTGGGAAATCCATTAATTTATAAAATCCCTTTAATGATCTTAAAACAAAAATAAAGTTATCTTGGGGATATTTGACAATGGATTTATTGTTGTTTTGAATTGCTATATGTTTAGTTTCAATTTCAGAGTTTAATTGTGCAAACTGCTCATAATTGTTGTTTCCGATAGAGTTTTCTCTAGCAATTAAAACTGGAACAACTCATTAACATGTCAAAAAGATACACACATCCATCTGCATGGATTCATGTGGAACAATCCTCTATTTTTATTTTTCAATCGTATAAACAATCGTAATAAATTATGGGAGTTAAAGACAAAGTTGGAATTCAAATAATTGATGTACATCATGACAGGTATGGGTGGTGATATGGCATAGTTTAGTATCACTTAATAGCTAGTAAAGGTAAAAATTGACAAGGTCTAATAAAAGCTGTCAAACCCAAGCTATCAATAAATGTAATTTGTGAAATTAAATTTAGTCTCCGAACTCTAAAGGATATATGTTAGTTCATTGTACTTTTTTTAGATGCATATGTTTATTCCAGTTCAGTTGTAGCAGTTTGTTTTTTAGTCAGTTTGTGGGAGCATGTTTCTGCATTTAGTAACATGCCTATTTTTGAGTTTGTATCTACATAGATCTGTCTATGCAATTGGGTTTATGCTATCTCATTTTTTCATTATTAGAGTAATTACTTTTTTTTGTAAAATCAAATTACTTAATTCCAAGAACACACTATGTTAACGCATTTCATATTGCATTTCATCTTTTGATGTTTTATTGCAATTCTGATAGGATTTATTTCTCTGCAGGTATTAATGAAAAAATGCAATTCCTTCAGGTTAATATGTTAATATTCTTAAAGACCATGATTGTTATATCCACATTTGAAATTTCTTTTGTTAGATGTGTTTGATCTAATCATTATGTGTTTCTTCTACAATTGCTCCAATGAACTATGCATATCTATCTGCAAGTCAGATGCAACAATTTCTCAAAGCAGAGAATTCAGAAATAACTTTATACTCCAGAAAAGGGAAAGGGTCAGTGCCATTTTAGAGGACAAGGATATAATGTTCATGTACCTGAATTCCCTATGATGGTCCGATATGTTTACAACACCATCTTTTTATGTTGAATCCTACACTGGATTATTATTGTTCACTTTGTACTTTGATTCGTATCAAACATACTTTTCCTTTTTATAGTTGTTCTTACATCAGTTATAACAACACATTGGAGTCTTTTCTTGATGATATTAGTTTCTACTATGCCATGCCAAACTATGATATGATGTTCATTGTAAATCCCATTTGGCATTGCTCTCTTTTTGAAAGGAAACAAGACATGTCAAAAATATGCTATGGCATCCCATGCCAAACTCTAATGTGATGTTAATTGGAAATCCCTACTTATTATTTTGTAAAAGTGTTAAGTTTAGTAAACTCATTATATATTGTGATTTGGACTATTCTCTATCTTTTGAGAAATTGCATTGTTCCATTTTGTTGTGGTATTAATTGCAGTGTTCCATTTATGGATACTATTACTTGAATGAAATAGTTATCAAGGACTTTTTTTTCATAATATTTATATAGAAACATGATTGTTACAAATACTTTTACATCCCCATATAAATAATAAAAGACATTACGTACACACTAGAAATGCTACATTCTTTTAATCATTGTTGCATGCAACACAAAAGTTAAAAGGATCATATCATTTACAAACATTTATATACTCTACTTCAATTTAATCTTTCTTTTTTTACCTTCTTTTACCCTTTAACAACCACCTCATCAGCGTATTATTGCACCTTATTGGGGAAATTGCTACTATATATATGCAATGGAAAATTTTAAATACCTGGTGTCACCTACAAGAATATTACTTGCAACTAATGGCCATAAATTTCTTTAGGAGGGTCTTAAGATCTCTCTCAAATTTATATTTAATTCTCCTCGAATGATGAAGGAAAATGGTCTTTTATTGAGGAATAATTCAAGTGATCTTGAGATACTAATGAATGGTGAGAATGAGGATGAAAGAGATGTCTTTCAAACTAAATCTTGCAACATAAATTTGCTCTTAATTTATAATTATAAAATTCAAGCTCATTGCTTCTTTTAATAGTCTAAATTGAGGTCTTCAAACAACTACTTCATCATGTCAATGTTCCTTCTCATGAAGTGGTGTCAAGTACACCTATGTGGATATTAAATTCCCAAGCACGTGACAAAGGCCAATTCGAATTCCTTGGATCCCAAATGTAGTTTTGAAGTTTCGAATGCACTATGGAAGTTATAGTCTACATGATGGTACATTCTCATTAGTTTTGAGGGATTTTCTATGTGATGTTGTGTGAGTTACCTTTTGCGAACATGCATAGGTGGACCAAAGTTTGAGTTTTTCACTCCTTCATTTCAAATTTTGAATTCTATGAAGAATAAAATTTGTGAGTTGCATGTTGTGTGCCCAATTATTCCTTTCTATAATGAACATTGAAATGTTGCAGGTGTGTGAAATTTAGGTGATGGTAAACCTTGAAAGAAGCAAGTGAACATTTATTTCATCAATAAATATATTTCTATTGTGATATTTTGTTATCTACAATTGTCTAATGTTATGGTAATTTTATCTTTTCATATTTAAATCCTGCTTTATTTTGTTATGTATGCTTTAAAATTTCAATTATTCTATTAAGGTACATAACATCATCTATTATCAATATTGGGTTGAATCAAACTTATAATATAATGTATAGTAGGGAAATTTTATAGTAGCATGATATGGTACATATATGACATTATTGTGTTTCCCCTCCCACTTGAGCGCCCAAATATTTGTATTGCCTTTATTAGATTCAAATAACTATAATGTTTCTGCATGAAAAACTCATCTTCACATGTCACCTCTTCTCTTTATCTACTTTTATCTAGTTTACCATCATATGTAAGAGCCACACTAATTCTCTCATATTGGTTATGTAATTTTTTTCCTTGTTTAGTTTTACTCTTTCAACAATACACCATATGTATCAATGGGTTATGTCGATATATGTGAATTAGAAGGTTACCCCCTTATATTCCTATTTTGCATCATTACATTTTATTCCTTGGAAGTTAAATATCTTTTTATTTCTTGATATCGAATCTAGTGACACATTTATGTTTGTTTCATCAATTTAAGTAGAATATCCTTTTTAGTTGTATAAAAATAATATTTCCTTAGTTACAAATCCTTGTAATTTTTTTCATCCCTCCCACCTAGGCGATTAATTTGGCCTATTTTTTCTTGATGTCACATCTCCATAATCGTGGTCAAAGTTCATAATAGGTACTTACACCTCTCTAAGGGTCCAAGTTTGAAAGTAGGGTTTTGCTTAGTAAGGGAATGCATACGTTTTTCACATAGGGGACACGTTTGAAAATTTATTGACCGAGAACTCGTGGCTAGTTTTCCCACATGGAATCTTCCTAAACACGCTTATCGGACCCATCAGAATCCATTTTTATTGCACGATATGGATTATATTCCCCAGGTAGGGATTCAGTAGGTGTATGTGAAAGCCTATAGGAGGTGAGCTTCAATGTGCCATATAGTGATGATCGTGGCTCGAATCGACGAATCATTGACTCCGTTGGATTTAGGACATCGAGATAGTGTTAGTGGTGGCCCTCTCCTCTAGCTTCATTGACATGGGATCCTCTTTTAGGTAAATTTTTGAAAGTATAGTTTTGCTTAGTAAGTGAATGTGAAATTTTTGGACATATGAGTCAACTTTGCAAATTCCTTGACCAAGAACTTGTGGCTAGCGTTTCCACATGGAACCTTCCTAAACACACTTACAGAAACCCCCATAACCCATTTTTGTTGCACGGTTGGAATTTTATGCCTCGGGTAGGGATTCAACAGCTGTCCCTGAAATCCTGTAGGAGGTGAGCTTCAATATGCGAGATGTTTGTCCATATGGTCTCATGGTTCATGCTAGGGGGTGACTATTTGACCAAGTTAACCAGTTTCTTAGATGTCTATAGTTGGGTGGAACGTGGTCATTCCAACTTTGTTTCCATCAAGTTCGGATATGTGCATACTTCCTTATTATTTCATTCATAGAACTCAAATGCTTCTACTTTCGATAAACTAGTCCAATATTACATTACTTTTATTCTTTTATTTAGAAATAGTATATTCACTCAATTTAACAGGTATATTTCTACTTTCTACATAGCGTTTAAACATATATTTATTTAATGTTAAAATCATACATTATAAATTTAATACTCAAATGTTTTTCTTTATCTTTACTAAATTATTTATACTAATTTATGAATAATTAAATATTCATTGATATCTATGGTTAAATAAGAGTTACACATTGGAAGCACACAAAAGAAGGCTACCTTATAAGTACATATTGTTCCTAGTATTCCTCTAATCATTGTACCTAATTTAAAAGGACACAATACATGAAATAAATTTTTACATTAGCATACAATAAATATAATAGAGAAATTTATAAAATAACGCTATGAAAATAATAGGGACAATAAAGTACACCAGAGTTTTATCACAGTCATTATTAGTCACATTCGTCACACAAAGGTATTAGCCATGCAAAGGGTCGAGATAGAGCACCAAGGTGTTGCTCGTACTCTTCTTTAATATAATTACTAGATATAAGAACTCTGTGTTCAAGTCCAAGTCAATCAAATACAAGTTCATCACTTTCATTTTAAAAACAGGTAGAACAATAACAATTAGTAATACTACAACTAATTAGAAACTCAAGAATGGTCCTTTAAAGTATTCAAGTCATTTGTATTTTGGGGGCGACATAAAACTATTCCTACACATGGTTTATTATGTGTTGTATTTCATGCATGACCTCTATGTGTTTTTTTTGTAAATGATATATGTGCATCCCATATCTTTTTTTAGATGAAATTCATCATGCAAAACACCAATTTCATGTATGTGGGACACATAGGTGCATCAATTAGGTGTGTCAACTTCATGCATGTTTTAAATTTTTGTTAGGTTTTTATGTGGGTAAGGCTCTTATGTATTCCACTTAGTTAGGTCAATTGCTTAGGTGTGTTAGGTGCTTGTGTGTTACGTATGTTGCATTGTTGTGAATACAATTCAACATTGTTTTTTTTTTTTTTAGCTAGGGGAGTCAGCAACTAGGGCCGGGCTGGTACTCACATGACACGGGGTCCAAGGATCCATTCCTGCTACCACTATAACCCTAGGTGACCCACACCCGCCGCAAGACATGGGACACAGTTAAACCTGGGTGGGATTGATCTCGTGACCTCTAATTTACAACAAGTGACTTCATAACAATGGAACCGCCAATGAGCCACACCCGTGCGGGCTGAATACAATTCAACATTGTTAAATTAACATTGTATATGCAATTGGATCGTGGTAAAGAACAATTTAAATGTACATTGTTGTGATTATGCAATGCTGTAGTTGTGAATTGTTCTCAAATTTATAACTGATATCTCCATGAAATCGTAAAATCTATAAAAGAATTGAGAACATTACACATAAAAACATTATTGGCCACACATATATGATCACACATAAGACTGGACTATCAAGATCTCAAGAGCCAATATGAAATATTTTTTATATCATGGAAGTTATAATACAAAAATAGAAGGCCCTTAGAAGACCTATCAATGTACATGTATCAAAAGAATCATTGATGTGCATGCAAACAAAATTACATATGTCCTAGACCACACATCAAAAATATAATTTCCTCTTCTACACAAAAGTACATATCTGTCTTCGACTAACACATCCAAAAACCTAATTTCCTCTTGTTTTTTCTTGAGTGTGATGCTTGTTTCCTTTTTCCATGACCACTAAGAATCACTAGCGATTGTAAATCCAAGATCATATTTCTTGATAAGGTGATTGAACTAATATTGGAGCACTAATAAAATTTGAAAACTTAAAATATGACTCAATTACATAAAACAAACACTCACTAAATCCATCTTGGGTATAGATTCCTCTAGTGTCCTTCTTGCTGGGAGCCTCTCTGCAATGTTTATTTGCAAATAAAATATAATTTCTCAATTATCTTGACAGTTATCAACATGTACATGCATGAGAAATCATTAACCAAGTTATAACATCCACTACGAAAAAAAGAGGGAGGATTAGCTCCAAGAAGTGAGGAGGGCGGTGTCTTTGGATATTATTGTAGGTGGGTGAGTTTGGAAAGTAATCAATGGATTTGGATGGGAGGGGGGCGTCTAATTCCTATCCCTCGATGAGGGTGATCTGAACATGGGAGAAATTCTGATCAGTTTGGCATCTCGAGAATTTTCTGGCCATCTTGGCCAAGACCGAAAACCTATACAATGCTTACCAAAAGCTGCAGCGATACCATTCATAGTGGTAAAGTCAACAAATCTCAGGAACAAGATCCAATATATGTCTAACCATGCTTTAATTGGAAAATTTATTGGTCTGCAACCCTCCAAGAAAGCGTCGATTTGGTATATCAACTCTTCTTTGAAACCGAAAATCCACTTTAACTTGCATTTGGGATCAAAAGGTTTTTTCACAATCTCTTTCATCAGTTTAGAGGATAGGAATTGGATCATAGATGATGGACCATATTTTTACTACTATGCAGGCCTCTTTTTATGACCACGGAAGGAAAAATTTAGCCAGAAAAAGGAGGACATGAGAATAGCACCAGTATCGATCAGGTTGTACACTCTCGCACATGAATATTGGGATGCTGAAATCCTGGACGAATTGGGGAATTGTTTAGTAACTTATCAAAATATCTGAACAAACAAAGACCCAACACTACACTGCTTATGCCCGTATCTGTATCTATAAGGACATCTGTTAGGTTTTGCTGGAAGCCATCAAGATGATTTGGGAGGATGAAGATTGGGTTCAAAATATAGAGTATCAACAAGTCCCGTTCTGATGCCATAACTTCCATGAATATGGTCATTTATTCCAGGAATTTCTTCTGAATCATCCCAAAAAGAAGTCTTGGAAGGATACCGACCCAACAGATTCAGGTTTTATCAAAGTTGTGCCTCGCAAAAGAGGAAACAAGAAACAAATCATCAAGACAGTTTCAATTAAATGAATAACTCTAATTCCTTTGAGCTTCTGGGTAACCACGGGGAATATTCACCGGTCCTAAGTTTCCAGAATGGTTTTACTTCCAGTTTGTTTGGGAAATTGACTGTGAAGTGGTCCTTGGTGCAAGAACAAATGAATGACCTTGTTGCAAGGAGAATTTTGGATAGTTCGGGAAAGGATGTAGAGGACATGGATATTCTACAGTAAGAGGAAGCGCTGTATGAAATTGAAGATATGGATATCAGTGAGCTGGATCTTGAAGGGATTGAAAAAGCTTGTTCCGAGAAAGATAAAGGCTATGTTCCCCAAGAATAGGTTAGTATTCTTAAAGAATCCATTCTAAAAGCTAAAACCTCAAACTCTCACTCAAGATCTTTTAAAGAAACTAAAAGAATAGTAGAAGAGTGTGGTCGGAAACCAAGCCGTAAATCTAATAAACAGAGGGTAGAAGATGTTGGGAGGAGGTTGCTTGAATCAGAACAATACCTGACTATCAAAGCTACTCTTGTTCTGTAGAAAATTTCCTTAATGAAACTCCTATCCTGGAATGCTCGAGGAATTAACAGCCTAAGAAAAATGCTCGTAACTCTCTTTCAGCTAACTTCAAGGTGATTGGTTTTCCCATCTCTGGGTTAATTAAGAATGTCTATGGACCTCAAAAAGCTAGGGATAAGTATAGTTTCCTTAAATATTTGATAAACCTAAGGGATTTCTAGCCTTCTATGCACTGGGGTACTTGGAGGATATTTTAATCTCATCACCTACTTAGAGGAAAAAAAAGGTGGGGGTCATTGTTTAGAGGAGCAATGCAATATTTTTAAGGATACCATTGATGATTTGGGAATTGTAGATATTACTCTAGGGGAGGGATGGTTTACCTAGAACAACAAAAGAAGAGGGGATTTCCATATTGCCACCAGAATTGATCAGTTCTTAGTCTCGAAATCTATCATTGAGTCAGGCAGTGAAATTCATTGTTCTACTCTCTCGGGAAGGGGATCTGAACACTGTCCTATTGAACTCATGTGGAGTGGATTAGGGTCTCTATTTAAGAAAAAAAATTCTTTGATAAATTCTAGTTGGCTAATCCATATTTTGAGGGAAGAGGTGGGATAAAATGTGTCTGTACCATACGCTTAATATGTTTTCCTTCCAGCAAAATATGAAGGCTCTAAAGTCTAAAATCAAGAAATGGAACAAGGAAGAGTTTGGGAACATTTTTAGTGAAAAAAGTCTTCGAAAAATCCATCTTCATGAGATTCCAACTAAAAGGATTAATGAAGGCTACTCTTAGGCCTTAATCGTGTAAGAAAAGTTGGTGGAAGCGCAGCTCGAGGAATGGGGGAAACAGGAGGAATTCCTATGGTGGAAAAAGTATAGGATTAAATGGCTATTGGAAGGAAAAAACAATACCAAATTCTTTCATAACTCTATAATCCAGAATAGATTTCACAACAAAATATATTTGATAAAAAATGCTGCAGGAGTGAAAGTGGAGGCTCGAGAAGAAATTGAGGACATCCTAAATGCTCACTTTTATGATATTATAATGGATCCCAGACAAAATCGTTTGGAGGAAATTGAAGTTATCACCCGAAGGATTCCTACTCTGGTCCTGAAGGAACAGAACCAGCTATTAATGAAAACTATTACTCATCAAGAGGTCAAGGATGTTGTTTTTCAGATGAAGTAAAGAACATCCCCTGGTCCTAGTGGTTTTACTGTTAATTTCTTCGATCATTTCTGGGAGCTGGTAAAGATGGATGTTTGGAAAATAGTGGAGAAATCTAGGATTTATCGCCACATCCTTCCTGCTCTAAATTTTACCTTTATTACCTTGATTCCTAAATGTGAGGGTGTTGATTCTCCTAACAAATTCCCACTGATAAGTCTCTATAATTTTATTAAAAAAATCATTACTAAGGTCATTGCTAATTGATGGAAACATATTTTACCTTCTTTGATTTTCCCCGGATCAGTTTGGTTTTGTAGAAGGAAGGCAGATATTGGATGGGATTATTCTGGTTCATGAAATATTACATTCCATCAAGAGAAGGAAATTGTCAAGTATGTTGGTTAAACTAGGTATTGCTAAAGCCTATGATAAACTAAACTGGAAATTCATAAGGAAAATGTTGGAAGTATTTGGGTTTAGCCAGAATTGGGTCAACTGGATTATGCAGCTTGTTTCCTCAAATTTCTTATCCATTCTGATAAATGGGGTTCCGTTAGGGATCACAAAACCTTCTCGTGGAATTCGTTAAGGAGATCCATTGCCTCCCTTCATATTTATTCTCATGGCCGAAGGTTTAGGAAGATATATTTTGGCTCTTTAGGAAGACAATTCGATTAGAGGTCTCTGAGGCTTTAATGAAAAGGCCATCCACTCTCATCATTAGTTTGTTGATGGTACAATGTTGTTGGGATATCTGTCAGTACAGGAAGAAACGATTTTTAAAACTTGTCTACATTAATTTGGCCAAGCCTCTAGAATAGAAGTCAATCCACAAAATTCACTGGTATTTTTCTTTAACACTTCTAGAATTACTCATCATAATATTACCCGTATTTTAGTTTTTTCAGAGGGTTCTCTTCCTTCCAAAATTTTGGGAACTCCTCTAATTAATTCTACTTCAAAAAAAGACTCTTGGTTTGAATTACTAGATAAAATTAAGAATTGATTGGGTAATTGGACTTTGATACCATTGAATCTATCGGGACGTTTGGTTTTAGTCAAATTAGTACTCCAATCTATGCCAACGTTCATGTTTTCTACAATCATGGCTCCTAAGTCTATTCTTCAAGAACTACATAATATTTAGAGGAAATTCCTATGGAGGGCTCTCATGACTGCCACAAATGGGCTTTGGTAAAATGGGAAACTGTTTGCAAATCTAAATCATAGGGAGGGTTGGGGCTATGTGATCCAAAAATTTCTAGCTTAATTGCAGGAGCTAAACTATGGTGGAGATGGATAACCCATTCCTAGGAGCCATGGGATAAGCTGTGGCTTGATAAATATGCATCCAACTGGGATATTCGGGAACTAATTCAGTTTTCAGAAGAGTGGAGCAACTGAGTCTGGTTGATCTCTTAATAATCGAATCCAACTATCATGTTGGATGTTAAATAAGAATAATATATATTAGATGATAGGATAAAATATGATATGTTACAATCGCGTCCCTGCCTTAAATATGGCTTGGGCATTTGATGTTGAGGAGATGCCTCATTTCATAACTTAACTTATTTCACCTAATTATTAATTATTTAATTATTATTTTATTTTATATTTGCTACATTGCCACTCCCTTTAAGGAAGCTTTGTCCTCAAAGCTTAAGTATTTTTCCTAGTGTCGTTCTTCATTCTGACTCGGTTTTGGTATTAGAATCAGACAAGGTCTCTTGTGCAGAGACTTGCACTTCATTTCCATTGATAATTTTGCACTGTATTGTCTCATTATTCCTACATTTATGACCAGGGGTCCAGTCATCACCGCATTGACGACATATGTTTTTCTTCTTTGTTCTATTATCAGAGTAACCATTAGATGACTTTGATCTATTTTCCATTTCATACGCATATGATTGAGGTTTGTGGCATTGATGACCGGGTGACCAAGTATCTGCATAGTACCTACACTGTGTCTCTTTTTCTTGCCGATAATGGTTATCGCCTCTTGTTTTAATTCCTTCCAATTTGCGTTCTACGACTTTTTCTTTATGTCTTGCTACTTCTATGTTAGGTATGTCATGCAACTTTAACTCTTTTTGGAGGTATGGTTTAAGACATCCTAAATAGGTTTTGAGTCTTTGCTTGTTAGACAACCCAAATAATCACGTCTATAAGGATTCCCACTAATGTGTGAATTCCTCAACACTTCCAACCTATTGTAATCTAGTAAGTTTACTGAAAAATTCATCTTCTTTGATTCCCTAAAACCTATTAAAAAAATCATTTTTAAACAAGTTCCAGGTGTAGGTAAATTTATCTCTCTTCGTCCATAAGTACCAATTATAGGCATACCCTTCCATATGCATTGTCTCATATTTCACCTTCTCCTCGTCAGAATGAATATTGTAAATGTCGAAGTATTCTACTACTTTGCTTAG
This sequence comes from Pseudotsuga menziesii, assembly GCA_001517045.1. Taxonomy (NCBI): domain Eukaryota; kingdom Viridiplantae; phylum Streptophyta; class Pinopsida; order Pinales; family Pinaceae; genus Pseudotsuga; species Pseudotsuga menziesii. The sequence goes on from LPNX010713339.1 coordinate 123,049, forward strand.
CCAAGCAACGCATTGGTCTTCACTCTTATTGTATTTTGACAACTCTAGTTTTTCCTTAGGTGGGTACACTTTGTGAGGACGATATTGATTTCATTTTGCCTTACAGTTTGATGGTGGCTCGGAACTACTGGACGATGAAAGTGACATATTTGAACTGCTTCACTGTTGCTGGTGATTTTTAGCCTTTTTATTCTCTACTATCTTACCGATAGAATCTATTTTGTTGTTTAATTGTGCCTCCATATCTGGCAGTACTTTTTTTTTCTATCTCTTGCTTAAGCATTGCATTTTTAATCTTTATTTCTTTTTGCAATTCTTCTTTATTCTTTGCAAGTGTTTCCTAGGTGGCAACATGAAATGAGGCATCTAACATGTCTGGACTGCTGACTTGGCTCAGACTGGGTATGAGCTTTTGTAACATCTTGATTAATGTATTATGGTTCTGCGTCATGGTTCTCATGTTCTTTGTTAAGGTGTTTATGTTTTGAATCATGGTACTCATTTTGTCATCCATGTCTTTTTGTCTTTCGCTCAATATGTCAAATTTTTCATCCATCCTTCTTTCTAGTACCAGAACAAGCTCATCTTTGAGTACTATATTGTTATTTTGCATCTCTTCCTTCGAGCCTTTTTTATTAGCGACAAGGGACTTGATGTCCTTCTCCATTTTTTCGATCTTCTCTTTCAGTTCCTCCATGACCTTGGACCTTGTATGCAAAGCTGTGCATTTCAATTCTATTTTGGCTTTTGAGGTGAAATTTGAATAATAATTAGTTAATTAATTATTATTATTATTGTTTTTTTTTTCAAAACTATATAATATTTTGTATATAGTTTTTTTAAACAAATATTATAATAATAAATATAATATTTGATTTTTTTTAAATATATTATATTACAAAATATTTGAAATAATATAATATATATTATATTATATTATATTATAATATATTTTTTTTGTTGTTGTTGTTGCAGGTTTAGGTTAGCGTGGAGGTTGGAACGAGGCAGCACGGAGGTGGAGCACAGAAGGGGAGATGGACACATAATGGAGGCCCAGTAGGTGGAGGGAAAAGACAACGTGGAGGTGGGGTAGGTTATGGTGCATTGAACTGGGGGAATGGAGGAGGGTGTTGGGTGGATGCGCAGAGATGGAGGAGTAACAGCACGGAAGGAGGATTGGGCAGCATAGGAGGGAGATGAAGGGAGCAGGCAATAGATGGGGCAAATTACAGGAGCAACAATCACGTGAAGCAGCAGATGGGGAGGGGAGATTGAGAGAAGGTGGTGGCGATGGTAATGGCGTGGATACGGCAGGTACAAGGGTGGAGGTGTTGAGGAAGAGTGAGGAGTGGGACGTGATGGGAGAAAGGGTGCGTAGAATTTTTTTTGTTTTGTTTTTGGAGTAGGGATGTAAGTTCTTGATGAGAGATGTGAGCATAAGAGGTGATGTGAGATGAGCCAAAACCGAGCTGAAGTGGGAGGAGCTGAATCCGATCCTCACCTGAGGAGTTGACGTGGGATAGACTCCTTCTTGATTATTAATTCCTTGCAAGAATAACTGGAGTCTTCTACTTCATCATCTTCTTCTTTCATAAATGGATCCTTTCTTATCCAAATGCTGAGATGGATAAGAGGTTCTTCATGATTTGAATCCTTCTAGATTAAAGTACATATTCCTCATCTCTTGAGGAATATTCTCTTTCTTCATTGAATTGTGATATTTTAATCTTCATTTTCTCCCATATTCTCTTCACTTGTTACGAGTTGAGTTTCTTCTTGTGTGCACTCTTCCTAGAGTCTACTAAAGGTAATCAACCTCTTTCTATCACATATTCCTTGAATGAATGAATCTCATGATCTTTGGAAGCCATTCAAGGTGGTTATAACAATCTCTTCTTCTTTTTCATCTTCTTCAAGTTGTTCATTGAATTGAGAAACCCTTGTGAAGTAGGATTGCATGGTCTTTGAGTTATGTATCTTCACATTCTTCAACTCGTACCTCAATGTCATTTTTTGATTGATGTTCTTTCCTTCGAACAACTTTTTCATACCGTCGAACACTTCCTTTGGTGTCTTCAATGATGGCACATGAGGGATGAGATGATCCTTAATAGAATATAAAATGATTCTCTTGTCTCTATCATTATCCTCATCTCCCTCAAGCTCTTATAACTTCCTTATTGATATACTGATCCAAGTCATTCTCTTCAAGGATCAAAGAGGTCCTATACTTCCATGCTTGAAAGTTGTCATATTTAACAACATTATCATCAAGCTTGGTGTGATGATTCATTTTGAATGAGAACCTCAAATGCAAATAGCAAGGATTTAGATCTTACCGATTTCAGTTGTCTGACCTGGTTCTGTAGCTAGTTGATCTAAGCTATGTTAGAGAAAACCTAATTTTCCAAACTTGGAATTTAAAAATTATGATTGGAAAAAAATATGCACCTCTTTAAGGCAAGTTGTCCAATGCAATCCTTTTTTGAAAAAAGTGGTGGGAATCTCCCGGAACAGGAAGCCCTAGTTTCTCTAATTTCTTCTGTAGAATTGTATTATATTGATTTTGTTGTATATCCAAATTTTCTACTTGTTGTTTAGGAATAAACACCCTTGTAACCTAGGGTCTAGGGTTACCAACGTACTTCTAAAACTTGTAGACAATCAGCTTTAAAGTACAGAAAGGAAATAGGAAGAAATGTTGGACTCACCTGATTATCGATGGTTGATCCAAGCTTCATCTTCTCCCACTCTGCTTATCTCCACAGCTTTTAGGGATGCACCTCCTTCACCTGCAAAGAGAAAATTCTCCAAGTACAAACTTATACATGTATATATGACAGGTTAGATAAACAACATATATAGTGCTTAATCAAATATATTTATCAACCATGATACATGAAAGAGACTCAACACAAAGTTGGAAGAAGAATTCTCTTTATTAACAATTAGTGAATAAGATAAGTGTACAACCCAATGCCTGAAACAAGGACTCTGAGTTCTACTACTCCAAATACTTCTGAAGATATACCACCAGCATAACTTTGCTCTTTAAGATTCATTCCTTTAATGCCCTCCCCAAGGCCTCTATTTATACATTAGGAAATAGAGCAGTTTCGAAGGTTGAGGAGGTTGAGACAATTGAGATGGTTAATGATTAAGGCTCAACTAATATGCATTAATCATGTTTTATATTTTTTAATGTCGAATGGATGTGTATGTGACTATTGATATAGGCAACCAGCGTATGACACACAAGTTTCTTTAAGGGAAACCTGCGTACATAACTAATATGCATTAATCGTGTTTTATATTTTTTAATGTCAAATGGATGTGTACGTGACTATTGATATAGGCAACCAACGTATGACACACAAGTTTATTTAAGGGAAACCTGTGTACATATATGTACGCAGGTTGCAATGAGAATAGTCGCGTATAGTATGCGGGTTGTCAACATACATAGTCATGTATGTACGCGAGTTTCAATGGAGATAGTCGCGTACAGAAATCAACACATAGAAAATTACAATGGCATGCTGGTCAAAGGGTAAATGCATCTCATGTCATGCCTATCTATAGTGTTTAGGAAAACTTCAATCCTATAGTGTCCTTTTGTGTACCAACATATGGAAAGTCGGCACTCGGACGGAGAAGTTCCATTTAGGTTGATAATAGATGCCCCCTAATGTGTGAGGTCAGAGGGAAGTGATGGCCAAAATACATTATAATCATTATCTTTGGAGAACTCAGAAGTCCAATGGAACAGAGGTAGTACCTGAAACAAATACATAATAATGTCATATACAAAGTCATATCTAAGGATGCTATGTTCAATATACTTGAACACTAGCTCCTTTACAATATTTGAGTACATCATATAGTACAGGTACAAGACCATGTATATTAGAAAGGTGGATCGAAGCCACAATATACAATAATGATGAGTCTTTAAAGATCTGGAAGATATGTAAATAGGTACAACATAGTATTGTGCAACTTAGTCCATAGATAGGAAACCATTAGAGGAATTTTGGGGGCTAAAATGGGCCTCCTAAGGAAAATAATAAAATAATAGTTAAAATAATAAAATAATAGTTAAAATAATAAAATAATATTGATTAATTTTGGAGGAAGAAAGAAAAAAACTACTTTTTGTGTTCGTATTTTCGACATATCTCCTTGTGTTTTTACTCAAATTTCGATCGGGAGAGCTCGTTGGCTGTGGAATTTGATTCCGCATCCAACGAGTACCCGCACTGCATACTTTTGATGGACCCTGCTACCCCAAAAACAAGAAATACCTGAAAACACGTGATGATGACATCATCATCACGTGTTTTCAGGTATTTCTTGTTTTTGGGGTAGCAGGGTCCATCAAAAGTATGCAGTGTGGGTACTCGTTGGATGCAGAATCAAATTCCACAGCCAACGAGCTCTCCCGATCGAAATTTGAGTAAAAACACAAGGAGATATGTCGAAAATACGAACAAAAAAAGTAGGTTTTTTTAATGACAAATATGCCAATTCAACCATTATGGTTGACTTATTTTATTGAATTTCTATTGGTTCTTGAATTCCAACTCACAAAAACTTATTTTGGCACGTTTTCTTATAAGGCCCATTTTAGACCCCAAATTTCCTCTAATGTAAGGTCTTCAGAAACAATCCCAAAGAACCAGTACAATCCAAGCCATGTGAATAGATGTTATTGAAGTCGAACATGGAGTGGATTCAAAATATTGGCAATCAATAGGTGATAATTGATAATTGAAGCAAAGGAATTCACCAATAATGAGAGTGAATCCTGAGGTACAATCGTCAAAACTCTAGGTCTTCGTCGTCACGAAGTGCTGATGCGGAACCATACCATGATGAGGAAGGAAATAAGATCCTCCAACAGATCACAAGAGTGACTAGGAACTGGGTAAAGTAAGGGAGACACAAGTAATAATAGATACGACATTGATGGAATCGGGATATAGATCAGACACAGGGTTAAGTCCTTGAACAGTGAGCATGACACAGAGATGACCCAAGGCATCTTTTTAACTTTACAGATAGAACAACTAGACTTGTCTGTCATGTAGAAGACATGATCAGATTCTCTAGGTAGAACTGATAAGAGGAGGAGTAAGAAACTCGAAGTAATAGCTAAATTGAAAGTGAACATTGAGGCATGAGTATCAGAAAAAATAGAGAGTGCTTTGTTCAAGGATGACATGCTACCACTAACTAAGAACCAAAATGAAAATTCTTCCTTACCTTCCCTGTTAAATTTTAACAAGTCCAGGAAAGTCAATTCAGATCTCTCTTCATTTTTTGACAAGCTTAAAGAGACGAGAGAATACTGCTTGATAGTGTCACTGATTCATGGATTTTATGAGTCCAAACTAGTACATGCTCACTTGGTGTTTTCATGTTTAGAGAGTCTCAAAACTCCAAAAGAAGACTCCAGCGGGGTCCTTTTTCGTCCAATTTAGTATCCTGAGGCTGAAAAAGTATAAAACATACCACAAAAGAACTCTCTTAACTTTCGTAGAAGAAAAGGTCAACCTTTTTCGTACTTAGTCAGGGAGGTCCGAAAAAGGTTAAATTACCACCTACCCAATGCTCCTTCAAGAGCAGCATATAGCTTGAGTTTTATGAGAGTGAAGGAAAGCAAGATCACTCAGAAAAATCCATTTGAGTACAAGAAATGGGGCTTACAACAATAAACTTGATGCTTTGTTCTTAATGTTTAACGAGCATGACAAAAGACATAAAGTACACTTGAAATATTTTCCATGTTTAGGTCTAGAGCACGAAAAAGAGAAAACTGAGCTCAAACCAAGTGTTCCTTTTCTATAAATTTAGCCCCTTAGGTCCAGAAAAGCGATAAACCTGTACCTGAGAATACTCTTCTCAATTCCGTAGAAAAGAGAGTGATCCTTTCTCGTATTATTCCACATGGTTCGAGAAAGAGATAACCTACCACCAATGTGGATGCCCATTCACGTATTCTTAACCAGCTTGTATGAACAACTTAACTCGGCAGTCAAGTCTGTTTTTAAGGAGTCAGACCTAGGCCTAAAGAAACTCCATAAGGGAAGGGCGTCCTATAAAGGGATGGCTCGTGAAAGGAGACCAAAATGAGGCTCAATTTTGCGTGAAAAATAGCTAAAAAGAATCCTCTGTACCTAAGACAATTGCAGCATGAGTATCGAAAGACAAAATAGGTTCTAAATGGGGATACTCATGAGAGGAAATCCATATCCACAGAAGAACAATGGTAAATACACGGAGCTAATGGTTAAAAATACCATAGTCCATGGTCATAATGTTAATTGTTAGGTTTAAGATGGAGTAGGTATAAATGCAGAATGCATGTGAAACGACAAAAAACCACCCTATATGAGCAAAAAACACCTTAAAATGATGATAAACCTATTATAAGGAAAAAAGATATGGTACTAGTTTTATAAACTATGAACTATAGGGGAAAAACCGACTTAAAAAATAAATTTTCTATAAATAGTTCAAAACTTAAATAAAAACTCACCATTTGCATTTTTAGCCACAAAAGACAAGTTTTCACTTCTACCTTCAATTGCTCGGTGTGGAAAATTTGGTGGACCATTTCCAAATCTGCAAGTGTCAGGTAATACTACACTCCATGCTCTTCAATTTGATCCAAGCAATTGTCAAAATTAGGCCCTAATTTCATGTTTTTAAGCGTCCTCAACAAAGCAACGTTGTGTACGTGGGTTTGCTATATTGAAAGTCACATACACACGTTCTATACGTGGGTCTCCCGAAGGTTAGTCACGTACAGTACGCGACATGCCTTAATAGACAGTCGCGTACGCTGCGTGAGGGGAAAAATAAGAATATGGGGTAAAAATTTCAAAATTTTATATGAAACTAAATGTTTGCAATTGCTTGTTTATTAGGTTGAAAATGGTGCTAGAGTGGAGGGATCATGAACGTGAAGATATGGACCAAGAAGCACTCCAAAACACCCCCACCGTGAATGTTTTATGTTCAAGTGGGTTGTTAAATTTTTTCTGTACCTCTCCTATGCGAGCAAATGTCCGCCTCTTAGATTTCCTGATAAATTATTGGGATCATGACTTGGGCATGTTTGACCTTCAAGGTGAGTCCTTGGAGATTATTTCAGAGGATATCTATTTCATTGCCAGTCTATCATGACGGGGAACTACGTTAAAATTGGAAGGCACAGGCAGAGGCGGTGACCCTCTAAGTGTCCAAAACTATATTGATATATACTGCGCACCAGGCACACAAAAGATGGGTAGCTGCATCCTTATTGTGCACATACATGATCTTCCTTTATAGGTATCGACAAGTACTATAGTGAGGGTTGCAAGGTCATCTTCAATTCACCTTGCAACACAGAACCAAATGAGACTACCAATGGATTGTATGCAGGTGGCCCTATATGACTGGTGCTCGGGAGTGATCTCGATTATGAGAAAATAGCTCTTTGACTGCAAGAGAGGTAGGAGGAAGAATTTTGGATATTCTAGCATACTAGTAGCCTTCTTCTTTGAGAGAGTGTTGGGATTGAGCCCTGCAGTACCCTTTCTGGTTTGTTCTCCTCATCAGCCAGGGCTAAGTAGATGGGGAGATATCTTCCTCTGCTAGGGAGGTGGTGGCTTAGTGCAGAGTGTTTATGATGATGAATTCTACTTTTGGTGGGAGCGTCAATTTCCAGCTTTGGAACAGTTTCCATATGCTGGAATGGATTTTCGGGGTGATGTAGAACTAGTCCTCCCTCCAGGAGGAGCATGGGAAGAGTTAGGTAATTTTTTATTTTCAAATTTACAAATTTTTATGAATTTTAAAATATAGAGATATATACATATGTATAAAAGTTCTAATCCTATTAAAATATCAAAATGCAGATATTAGACCACTCCGCCCTGAAGGGCATCCACGCATGTATGTGCGTCCTGTCTTGGGAGAAGACTAGGGGCTAATTAGGGTTCTGGAGGGGAAGTTGGCCAGGATTACCCAGAGAGTAGCCACCTTACGGGTTGAACACATCCCAGCCATCATGCAGGAGTTCATGGTCGGTATACCACCTATCTGGATACGTCTTCTGAGGCCGGTAGCCAGAGAAATATTGGTATACATAGATGTTGTTGAGGCTGCTAAAGCCAAGGAGGCTGAAGAAGCCAGAGTACAAGGTGACTGGGGGGACCATGGTGGTCCAGCTTAGGTCTAGGGCATTTGATGGACTTTGATCCATATTTTGTATATTTTTTGTATATTATACAGTTATGACTGGATTTGAGGATCAGAGACTCGACCTATCTATATGAACATATATTCACATATATATTTTTTTGTCGGTTTATTTACAAATGTTTTTTTATGTGTTTGCTGTATATTTTTATGGAAAATGTGTTAAATTCCAATCCAAGATGTAAATAGTGTATGCATCAGTTAATGAATTTTGATTCCTTGGAATATGATTGAATGTAATGAACTCAAAATGTCTTTCCAATAACCTAACTTGCATGAACTAATGTAATAGAATAGGGTTCCGTACCTGATAAGCCCGATTGAGCTGGGAAACAACCAGTTGAGAGTCCAGTCAGACTTCTAGTTGAGTGATACCACGTGAGAAAGCATCCCATAGAAGTTCAATGACGGCCCTATATTCAGCCACATTACTGAAAGCAGGACCTAAGCAAGCGCCTCCTGAGGCAACTAACTATTTTTGGGGCGAATAAATGACCCATGCAACCAAAGCTAAATTACAAGTGTGGCAACTGGTGCCATCAGCAAAACCTATGAACCTCTCGGAAGACATCTAAAACAACCAACAGATGGTATAAAAAACATAAACTGACAAACTAGTGTACATAAAAATACATACAATAAAATACAAGAAAAAGTGCTAAGCCTAACCATAGTACCTTTTCAGGTAGATCCCATTTCTAGGCTCAGCCAGCTTATTCCCATCGAAATATATCAATTCATATGCACCTTTCTTTAATACTTTCGACACGATATAAGGTCCTAACCACATAGACCTGAACTTTCCTTCCCCCAGGGGTTCTTTGTCTTGGTCCCAGAGAAAAACAAGTTCCCCCTCAGAGAAAACTCGAGGCTTGAACGATTTATCATATTGGATTTTGACCCTATTTTTATGAGCTTGGTTTGTTGTTAGCACATCTCTACGCTGCTCATCAAGTTGTTCTAAATGTAATAGACATTCTTCAATCTCAGTTGTATCCGGTAACACATGAATAGCAATTTTCAAAGACAGGATTTCACATTCAATCGGGGTAACAGCTTCCACTCCATGGATGAGTTGGAAGGGGGAGAAACCCGTAGTAGTTTTTACATTGGTTCGATACGCCCAAAGAGCAAGGTACAACATGATATGCCAGTTTTAACGGGATGCATTAATAGTACGTTTGAGGATAGTTTTCAAAGTTTTATTAACAGCCTTGACCTGACCATTGGCTTGAGGATAGAACAAAGATGAATGTTCCTGTCTAAATCCTACTATAGTGGTCAGTTCCGTCATCATGCTATTTTGAAAATGAATGCCATGGTTAGTGACAATCACCTTGGGTATACCAAATCGTGCTATAATTTTATTGAACATGAAAAAAGCTGTAGTTTCCCTGTCAGCTCTAAAGGTGGGCATTGCCTCTGCCCATTTTGTAAAATAATCCACAACGACAATGATATATTTGGGCCCCCTAGCCGAGGTTGGGTTACACGTCACGTAATCAATCCACCACTTCATGAAGGGGCCCACCGAGATAACAGGAAACAACGAAGCGTTATGTGACCGCATTTTTCTGGTATAAAGCTGACAAGGATGACAGTGCTTCACTGCTTCCACATAATCTTTAAAGATTGTGGGCTAGAAATAACCGGCACATAATATTTTTTGAGTCTTTACTAACCCAGATGAATGACCCCCACACGCTCCACTGTGGGAATCATTTAGGACAATCTCCGCTTCCTCATGGGTCAAACATCGACACAAAACGAAATCTACCCATCTATGATATAAAGTATCTCCTATGATGAGGTAGTTCTTGGCATGTAGGCGTAGTTTACGTCGTTCTTCCCACGAGAAAGTTGCAGGATACTTCAAAGTCTAGAGATAGATAAGTATATCTCTGTACCAGGGATCAGAGATGGAAATCAAAAAGATGTGCTCATTTGGGAATGAGTCTTCTTCAATAGCTACATCTTCATTTACTAGAAATTTTGCAATAAGTTCAGCAAAAACTAAGGATTTCTTGGATTTGGCGGACTGAAAATCCAAGTCAAACTCTTGGAGAATGACTATCCATTTGTTGAATTTTCCTCCAACTATCCGTTGGGACAAAACATATTGAAAAGGATTAACATCTGCCACTACCATTGTATTCCTTAGTAAGATGTAGTGACGTAACCTCTGAACAGCATAAACAGCTACTAAGGCCAATTTCTCAACATGGGAGTACCTTAGTTAAGGTCCATCTAAAGCACAACTAAGATAGTAAACGACATGCTCTTGGAGTCTATCATCCTTCTGGACTAGGACCACCCCTATGGTTGACTCAGACGTGACCAGATACAATATAAAATCCCTAGAGTAATCTAGCAGATGCAATAAAGGTGCCGACAACAAAGCTTTTTTCAATTCCTTGAATGCGAGTTGTGCAGTTTCATCCCATACAAATGGGGTGTCCTATTTTAGCAGGTGCATGAAACCCTTAGTAATATTGGCATAGTTTATAGTGAAATGTTGAAGAAAATTGGACTTTCCCTGCAGGCTCTGAAGTTTCCTGATAGAATGAGGAGGAGGTAGATTTAAAATGGCCTCAACTTTTAACAGATCCGCCTAAATGCCTATATTAGAAACAATGAATCTGAGCAGTCTCCCTGACTTGACACAAAACAAACACTTGTGGGGATTCAAGCAGATTTTATAGTATCTGCATCTTCAAGTATCAAACACAAGTGATCTAGATGGTCAATCCTCTTACGAGAATGTGCAGGAAAATCATCAAGGTAGGTCTTGAAAATGGCTTTAATATCATGAAAAGCAAAATTCATTTCCCGCTGAAAGGTTGCCCCAACATTTTTCAATCCAAAGGGCATTTTTTTTGTATGAGAAGGTACCCCAAGGACAAATGAAAGCAGTTTTATGTTGGCCTTCTGGTTTTATTTGAATTTGATTATATCCAGAGAAACCATCCATAAACAAAAAAACTTCACTTCCCACGCAAGCATCAATAATTTGGTCTATAAATGGCATGGGATAGTTGTCCTTAGGACAGGCTTTGTTTAAATCTCTGAAGTCAGTACAGATGCATATGGTCCCTTGCTTCTTATCAACAGGAACAGAATTGGATACATGATTCTGTCAAAGCAATGGGGTAAATAAAAGAGGCTTTTAACATTTTTTCCACTTCAGCCTTTACTATCGTCGCTTTATGCGGGTTGACATGTCTCAACTTTTTCCAAACAGGTTTAGCATCAGGGTATGTTCAAATCTCGTGCTCGACTATCATATGGATCAATTCCTGGTATCTCCTCATATGACCAGGAAAAAACATCATGAAATTCCTTAAACAAGGCGGTATAGATGGAAATCTTCTCAAGAGAGCAGTTTGCGCCAATATGTATATTTTCCACAACATCAAGATTTACAAAGATGTTGATAGGGATGGTAGCATAAATATTTTCCATATTCCCCTCATCAAACATTCCTTCCATGGGTAAGGGATTAACGGGCGTATTAACATCATCTGTCAGTCTCACATGATACTCTTGATTCTGTATCCTTCTTAGCTCCAGAAGAAAATAGGATCAATGATGAAGATCTTCATAGATCTTATCTCATCCACAAATGGCCTCCAGAATGGCTTCATCAGAAGGTAAAACCATATCTAAGCAATCTGTTGAATGCAAAGAGTTTTCTACCCAAGCAGGAAGATAGACTTCTTCCAATTCCTCTGAGTCTGAGAGTGGAACCGGAATGGGATCAACAGTGGTTTGTGTTATAGCTTGATAAGCTACTTCCACTGCCGATAGGGGCACTTCAGGTTCATGGTGGGTAGGGAGAACCCAAGGATCAGTCCTATTAACAACCATAGAAATGGACTTTCCCACACTAGTAGAACCTATATAATTAGTAGGAGCTGGAAGATCAAATGTGTCCATCAATGATGAGTACACTCCAACCACTAAGGTTTGTGCAACAGGTTTGGCCTAATAAACCAATGGCATAGCAGACTTATTAGACTCCATGTGTCCTTTTCAAGTAAAATCGAGTTAGTCAACAGTAACCAACTTCCCTTCGTGTGGAAACCCTACCACCCAAAAGACGGTCGATGCAATAGCAGACATGGCATAAGTCCAACTTCTTCCCAAAATCAAATTATAGTTCAAAGGTGCATCAATCACCTCTACCTCAATAGACACCTCTTTCCCTGCCAGCTTAATTTCAAAAGCTGGTAGGATACCATGCAGACGGAATGACCTTCCATTGAAAGAAATAAGCAGGGTGTTTGACGAGACTAGCTTTGGGGATCCAAGAGCTTTCCAACATGACAAGGACATAACACATTTAGAAGCACCATCATCAACGACTACCCTTCCAATGGTCTTTCTACCATGGATGACATCTATTGATAAGGATACATGTTAAGGTAGGAAAATTTTGACATCAAACAAGTGAAATTTTGCCATGAGACTCAATGAGTCCATACTTCCTCAGACTGCTAAGAATGCATCCTGCTGGGCGGGACAACTCTGTAACACCTCTAAAGCCAACATTGCACAAGGTGTCTAGGATAAGTCTTCAACCATGGAGTAGTTGGATGCATCCCTAGCATTAGGATTATGCAAGATCTTCTTAAAGACACCTTTCGGTATCTTAGGCATAGTTTCAGTAGGTTTATCGATCGTGAGAGGGTTAGACGTTTCACCTATAAACTTACCCTCCTCAAAGGTCTCTTTTTCATATTTCTTATTCCTAGTCTACAACAAATTTGAAGATCGAATCATGTTGATATAACTGGGGTCAAGGGCATTTGGGGTGCCCCCTACTGCATTCGAAGCTGAAGCTGAATTCTGCCCTTGGGAAAACGCATCCTTTAGGACAGCTGGTTGTTGAGCTTTTAACAGCTTCTAGGCTTGTTCCATAAGGGTACAAAGATGGGTAAGGTGATCTTCATGGCATAACTTGCATGGGAATTTCACCTTTTTCTTTTCTTTCTTGCCCCCATCAGCATTGTTTGCAGGTTTTTGCTTGTTTTGATTTCCCTCCCCTTTCTTTCCTCTCTTCTTCTTCCCACCGGGCTGCTGATTTCCCTTCTGAGAGGTCTGTGCAAAAACATTTTCATTTTGGGGTGAGGGGGCAGCCTTTGCTACCTCCACCATATAATGTTTGATAAAAAATTGATGGAACTATTTGCCCAAATATTCTACAGTGGGAGAATTAATGAAACCAACCACACCATCATCATGGGGTCCAGGCTTAGGTTTATCTGCATCGTGTGTTGGCCTTGGTGCCTTAGGGATAATCTATACAAGATCCTAGACTGAGAGTAAATCAAATCAAATTGTTGGGCCCTGAGGATAGCTTCTTCCTCACTCGTCACTCTTGAAGTAGATACGTCCTTAGATATATAAGGCAATAGTGATTTAAGGAACCATTATAGTAAGAACTCAGGAGGAATAGTGGCTTTACTAAGGCTCTTCTGCCTCCTCCATTCTTAGATGTGATCCGAGATATTGGTAAGATTGTTTTGCCGGAAGGTAGACAACAAGTCTGTTCTGAAATCATATCGTACAGGAAGCTGAAAGTGACTAAGGAATGCATTATCCAAGTCCCAAAAACTACTAAACCCAGCAGAAGAAACTCAATGTACCATTTTGCTGCAGTACTTGTCAATGTTCTTTGGAACAACCTCAACCTAACTGAATCTTCATTCAGTGAGTTCGAAGAGCACCATAAATGAAAAGTGGTGGCATAAGCCCTAGGATCTTCACCAACTTTGCCTTCGAATTTTGGGATGTCTGAGGGAAACTTGGTGGGTACAGGTAGCTAAGAGGGATCATGCCTCATCGTGTCATTCATCAGTTTAGACAAATATGGCAAGTTTAACGTTGCCAGGAAAGGAAGCTTAGGTCGAACCGGAGCACTAAAAGTACCAGTTTGGGGATTAGAGGGACTTATCCCCAAATTCCCATATGTAAAGGCAGGGTTTCCCCATGCCACCGGTTGTGAATTGGATGGGTTACTTTGAAACGGATTCCATTTGTAAGCCATAGGATTGTTGGTATAAGGTGCAGTATAAGAGGTTCTGGTTGCCCCAGTCGAAACTAGGGTTTGAAAAACAAAAGCAGGTATCCCTCTACTAAAAAGCGAAAAGGGAGAGCTCGTGAATGGAGTAGAGACTGAGGCTTGGAAACCTTAACCATAAGGGTGAGTGCTTCCAAACTGCACCCCTACATAAGAGGGTGGTGGGCCTATGTATGAAGTGGATGGGGGTATGTGTACCCCATTCCAAGGAGATCCTTAGACAAAAGCCGAGAATCCTGTCGGACAACTCTGGGCAGTGTCTGTGAAGGAGGTTGGAACTGTAGGTACACTAGGAATCCCAGTGACCATACCACCAGAAGCACCTGCTAGGCTTGGGGGAACTAGCGGTTGGACCACTCGGATCACTGGAGTTAATGGCGTAGTAGGTATGCTTGATCTACAGGTACTTACTGGGGGAGGTAGCACCCCTTTAGCCGAGATGGCTGAGGTGAAAATGAAATAACTTTCTCTTGCACTAGACATTATTCCACCCACAGGAACACCAATCACAGGTGGTTCAAAAGGACGAACCTGAACGATCACAGGATCATTTAAATCAGTCAGAGGTGTATTAAAATTCCTTGAAACTCGTCAGCCTACAAGTCTTGTATCTCAACTGTGTTCAAATTAAGACGGTTTTCCCTAAGTTCTGGTTCACCTGGAACTTCACTGACTCCTATCCATTCAAATGAACTGTCTATGTTCAATCTCCGCTTTTGAGGAGGAGGTGGAGGTTCCAATGTGATAAGAAGAGGAAGGTTTTGCAACCTTTGTGACCTTCTGATAGATTGGTCCTCCACGATTGTAAATTTGACAATTCAAACCCTAAGGTCAGGTAAACATAGACAAACCACAGAGCAATCACTACGAAAAATCCTAAAGTCTCAACAATAAGCAAGGGTAAAAGATATGCTTTCCTGAAGAAAGCTGAAAGATAGTTGCTTGGCGTCCTTGAAGAGGTTCTTAGACACAAGAAGAGGAATCAGCCACCACCCTCCTACACTTTCAACAAGGGTTACCTTCCAAGCCCGCCCAAGGTGAACCAGAAATAGCCTTTCGGTTTACCTATGTATGAACCCTAGATGTCAAGAGACTAGAGGATACCTTAACTATACCAACAGTCTGGGGGACAGTCGCAAAACTAATTCATATGCATGGGCAGGGTAGCTGAGCCTGAAACTCTGTCTAGGACATAATCCCTAGATGCGTAAAAATCCTTATTTATGTTTTGACAAGGAATCAGAGAGTTATCTCCTCAGTCCAATGCCTCCACGCAACCTTGTGCTTGACTCCCGTTTGAGAGGAGCTTCCCAGATACTATCGATAAAGAGAAGGATTTACCTATAGATTGGCCCACTATGTCTGAATTTAAATACTTATGGGGAGTTTACACTTCCTATCCCAAAAGTCTAGCCTAAGCTAGTAGGTGTATGGCCCTAAAAAACAAAAATTACTAATAAATTTTTATTTATTGCGTTTATTTTAAGGGCTATTTTTTACTCAAAAGGAAAGTGAAGTGAAATACTATGATGTTTTTGACTCGATAAGAAATGTAAAAACAACAGGTGTATACTTTCAAAGCAAATTATCACTACTTAAAAAGCAAGCTTCTCTTTTCTTTTTTTTTTGTAAATGTAAACTGATGAAAATGCAACGAATAAAGAGAAAACTAAGACTATATTTTTGTAATTTTTGAGATTATATTTAAAAAATGAAAACAAAACTACTGTATACAAAGCAAATGCAAAAGTTTCTGACGTTTTCTTTTCACTTTTCAAATTGATCAAAGACTACTATGCACCTAAATGCACAATACTTGAGTATGCTTGAATAAACTAACTGTATAAAATAATAAAAATTAATTAAAGCAGACTCATAGAACCAAAGATCAACCACCTAAGGAAGACTTGGAACCCTAGCTTGGGAAGGCACAATGAATAGAAATCACTGAACTCAAACAAAGGAAAGTGACAAACCAATACTATTCGAAAATAGAATGGAATATACGGTGTCTAGAACCCTGATCACTGATTCAGACAACCAGCACTTAAACCTATTACCCAGCAGGAAAATCCACTTCAAGTTGTTAACAAACAGATAATCCAAACAATAATAACTCAAGAGCTTTACAAGAAAGCACAAGGTATGGCTAACAAGGTCATCAAACTCACAGTGCAATTCTCATAGAGAAAGCCACTCGGCAAGACAAAATCTATAAAAGGACAGGGACAATCAAACCCTAACCCAAAAATTTTGTGCTTAGGCTTGTACACAACTGTGTACAAGGGAAACTTGTGTACTGTACGCAACTGTGCTATAGAGAAACCCACGTACACCGACCTCTGTACACGACTGTGTGTAAGAGCAACCCACGTACATGTATAAAATTTTCAAATAAAAAGAAAAACTTTAAAGGCATTCAAACACCACTCTAAGCATGAACCAAGATAAGACACCACACACTGAATCAAGGCAAAGACTGGGAACTAATCTACAGAATATAACCCACAGCAATCTGGGATCCCCAGCGAAGTCGCCAGTTCTATTGTTCAGGAATAAACACCCTTGTAACCTAGGGTCTGGGGTTACCAACATACTTCTAAAACTTGCATACAATCAACTTTAAAGTTCGAAAAGGAAATAGGAAGAGATGTTGGGCTCACCCGATTATCAATGGTTGATCCAAGCTTTATCTTCTCCCACTCTGCTTATCTCCAAAGCTTTCAAGGATGCACCTCCTTCACCTGCAAAGAGCAAATTCTCCAAGTACAAACTTATACAGGGATATATGACATGTTATATAAACAACATATATAGTGCTTAATCAAATATATTTATCAACCATGATACATGAAATAGACTCAACACAAAGTTGGAAGAAGAATTCTCTTTATTAACAATTAGTGAATGAGATAAGTGTACAACTCAATTCCTGAAAAAAGGAATCCTCTACAACCAAAGGAGACTGAGTTCTGCTGCTCCAAAGAATTCTAAATACATACCACCAACATAACTTTGCTCTCCAAGATTCATTCCTTTAATGCCCTCCCCAAGGCCTCTATTTATACTTTAGGAAATAGAGCAGTTTCGAAGGTTGAGGAGGTTGAGACAGTTGAGATGGTTAATGCTTAAGGCTCAACTAATCTGCATTAATCATGTTTTATATTTTTTAATGTCGAATGGATGTGTACGCAACTATTGATATAGGAAACCAGCATATGACACACGAGTTGATTTAAGGGAAACCCGTGTACAGATCTGTATGTGGGTTGCAATGAGAATAGTTACGTACAGTACGTGGGTTGTCAACATACATAGTCGCATATGTACATGAGTTTCAGTGGATATAGTCGCGTACGGAAATCAACACATAGAAAATTAAAATAGCATGCTGTTCAAAGTGTAAATGCATCTCATGTCATGCCCATCTATAGTGTTTAGGAAAACTTCAATCCTATAGTGTCCTTTTGTGTACCAACATATGGAAAGTCGGCACTCGGAAGGAGAAGTGCCATTTGGGTTGATAACACTGCTCCTCAGGTTCTGAAACATCTAACTGAGGTAGAATGATATGTATTATTTCCAACCTTGTAGGTTAGAGAAGAATTGGATTCTCCAAGTGGGACTTATGTTGAGTTTCCCAATGTGACTGTTTTTAGTATTGTTCATCATAGAGAACTTGAATGGACTGTCACATGTCATTGTTTCACATTTGGGTTCTGAATATCGGACCACTAAAACTATAGTATTTTCCCTACTCAAAACATTTCTCTAAATTTCATTTGGTGCTTCCTATCTCGAGATATAGAAATTATCCCTAGGTCACCTGTTTATGACTGTATTCTAGAGGAGGTTGGAACCCTGATTTGTAGGAATCATAAATCCTAAAGTATAGCAAATATGTGGCCTAAAATCACACACTAGGTACATAAATATTTCATCTTAGGCCTATAAAATTTTCATTTCCCGATCCTTCTCCAATATTGAGTTATAGCAAAAGTGCAAAGATGACTAGATTTATTCTTATCATAAGTTTCAAGCATGAAACCCATATTTCCAATAGCTTCCATTGTAGTTTTATTTCAGCTGCATAGTTCCTTATTTCAAAGTGGATCTAATACCATGCTTAGGATATTTATATGAAAGAATAACAAGCACAATAATACATCAAAGATACACAAGATACACAAGACACAAATATTTTCATTGGGGAAACCATAAAGGAGAAAACCCTGCAGACTTCCTCGGAATAGTTATGTCACAAAGATAATATGGAAAGATAGAATAACCAATGAAAAATGTGTTAGCAACAACTCTCTGTCCCTCCCCTTCCTCTCTCTCCTAAGGCTCATATGATATATCAAGTGATTGTGATTCAAATGAGAAGGGTGCCTCCCTATGTATATTCTTTCATTGAGTTGTTAACTCAACTACTAGGTTGGCAAGGTTACATTTGGGTCCAACCTACCTAGAATAATCACAAATACATTTTACTTTATTTAACCTGGGGACTATTGCCCCGACATACAATGAAGGGTTTACCTCAGTTACCATACACAATGATGACATCCCCAAAGGAGGAACACCCATCTCCGGTGGGGGTACAACAATATAAAATAGTAATATACATCAGAATATCTTCCAAAGTTACAATTACAACAACATATCCTATCTTATCTATAAAAGAGAGTGAGCCCCTAATTGTAAAGAGACTCTTGCAAGTTGGAGAAAATAATAAAAACATATTTTTGCAGTGAATTTCTCTTGTTATCAAGAAGATGGTTTGGATTTATGTATTATTAATCCTCTTCTTCCACTATATTGATCTTCTCTTCTTCCATATTTTTTTCTCGTAGTGATTTCTAACTTGTAGCTGGGAAAGGAAATTTCTTTCTCCTAGTGGGACATGGTTGGATGACTTGGACATTTGGGAGACTTTCTCTTTGACAAGGGGTTTCATCAGTGAATGGGATCTTTTTGTTATTTACATTGATATATTAAAATATTCATCTGGTTCAATGCTTTTCAGATTTATTTGCAAAGTAACTAGATCATATTTAGTTAATGTGATTTTCCTCTCTAACATTGTCTTTTGTTTTGCAGATAAAAATTCACCGGATCTACAATAGTGACTTGGCTGGAAAAGAAATGAAGATATATTTGGGCATGTTATAAAAGCAGGACAAAATCTATACATCTCTATGAATCAAGGTAAGTATGAAAATAATTCATCAAACCATCTAGTTCCATTTTCAGCTATAAAAATTAAATAATAAAACCCTAAAAATTTATTTTACTTGCATTATTTCTCATTTCGATTTTTTTCCACTTGGGTATTTTCTGTAGTGTCATTTCAAGAAAATCCATAGCTAATTTGTCATCTTTTAGACTCCATTTGAACCCGACATCAGGGCACTAGTCTCAAAACGTATTCACCCTAGTTGGAAAAAGATTGTTTTGACTTCGTAGTAATTGGTAGTTTGACAAATATTTCATGTTGGGAAATAAAATATTCCATTAGAGTTATTATATAAACATAATCTATCTCTTCCTTTGGTTAATTCACCATTTAATTTGATCATTCCCTAAAGGGTAATGGTTTGGATCATTTATACCCATTAGAGGAAATTTGGGGTTTAAAATGGGCCTTCTAAGAAAATGTGCCAACAATAAATTTAGTGAGTTGCAATTCAAGAAGAACCAATAGAATTTCAATAAAATGAGTCAACCATAATAGTTGAATTGACATATTTGTCATAAAAGAGAACTACTTTTTTTTGTTCGTATTTTCGACATATCTCCTTGTGTTTTTTCTCAAATTCTGAGCGAGAGAGCTCGTTGGATGTGGAATTTAATTCCGCATCCAAAGAGTGTTAGAAAACAGGACCGCAAATCAATAATAGATATACAGTTAAATCAATAAACAAGATGCAAAACAAATTAAAACAGTACAGAGAGACACAGATATAACGTGGTTCACCCAAAGGATGGGCTACGTCCACAAAGAAATTTGCCAGTCCTTTTATTACAGTCCAGAAAGATGAAGGGACACACCCTGCAGCAAAACCACTGCACTTCCTCTTCACACTCTCATAGTCTCTCTTCCAGTACAATACAATACCATATCCAATCAATTTACAATGGAGCCTCCTCAAGCCTTATAAAGGATTAATCACATGCAATAACATGGGACAATACCATGGTCTACAACAAACCATGTGCCCAAACCATGTGCTATACTTAACCACCTTTGAGTCGATCTCAATTCAAGGTTAACACATGCAATACCATGGGACAATACCATGGGCTATAACAAACCATGTGCCCAAACCATGTGCTAGACCTAACCACCTTTGACTCGATCTCAAGTCAAGGTTAACACATGCAATACCATGGGACAATACCATGGGATACAACAAACCATGTTCCCAAACCATGTGCTAGACCTAACCACCTTTGACTCGATCTCAAGTCAAGGTTAACTCTAACAATCCCCCCTTTAAACTTGACTTGGAGTAATCACCAAATCCCCTCAAATATTTATCGAGGAATCTTACATACACCCCCTATCACCTAGGTCTATCTCCCGACTTTACCAGTGAGTTACCAGGGGTATGCATGCCTTACTAGGTCTTACAGCCATATGCCCATTAACATGCAAACCGCTCCATTTTTTTTTCTCCTTTTTTTTATGTGCCTTCATGGTGACTAATCACAACAACTCTACTGTTGCTGCACTTGCTGGACCTTAGACTTGGCAAGTTTCTTCGTTTCACCTTCATGTTATAAGGCCAATAGAAACCGAGCAGGAACTCAGTTTCTCTCTGGTTACTCCCTTTGTCAACATGTTTGCAAGATTCTGGCTAGTGTGAATCTTTTCCAGTTTTAACAGTTCTTCATCTAGAACAAATCTTATGAAGTGGTACTTGAGTTCTATATGTTTAGTCCTTGAATGAAAAACTGAGTTCTTTACAAGATGAATGGCACTTTGGCTGTCACTGTACATCCTACTATTCTCCTGTTTCTAACCCAATTCTTCCATGAACCTCTGCAACCAAATCATGTCCTTACTAGCCTCTGTAGCAGCAACATACTCTGCTTCCATTGTTGAAAGTGCAACAACCTGTTGCAGTTTTGAAATCCAACTTACTGTTGTTCCACCTACAGTGAACACATACCCTGTGGTGCTCCTCCTGCTGTCTTTATCACCAGCCATATCTGCATCAGCATATCCCTATAGAACAGTATCTGAACCTCCAAAACATAATGCATG
The DNA here is from genome assembly GCA_001517045.1 of Pseudotsuga menziesii. Taxonomy (NCBI): domain Eukaryota; kingdom Viridiplantae; phylum Streptophyta; class Pinopsida; order Pinales; family Pinaceae; genus Pseudotsuga; species Pseudotsuga menziesii. The sequence goes on from LPNX010713339.1 coordinate 144,654, forward strand.
AGAAGTGTTACCTCTCAAATAGCTGAGAGTCCACTGTACTGCTTTCCAATGCTCTTTACCTGGATTATTCATATACCTACTCACAACTCCCACTACATGTGCAATATCTGGTCTTGTGCACACCATGGCATACATCAAGCTCCCAACTGCTGATGAATAGGGAATCTTGGACATGTAATCTATCTCTTCCCGTGTCTCTAGACACATATGCTTGCTTAGTTTGAATCTCTTCCTATGTCTCTAGACACATATGATTGCTTAGTTTGAAATGGCTTTCTAAAGGTGCGCTGACTGGTTTTACATTCTACATTCTAAACCTCTGCAACACCTTTTCTATGTACTCACCTTGAGACAATGTCAATTTGTGATTTTTCCTGTCTCTTGTTATTCTCATACCAAGGATTTTCTTTGCAGCACCCAAATCCTTCATCGCAAATGATTTAGTTAGTTTTCTTTTGAGCACATTTATATCCTGCATGTTAGACCCTGCAACAAGCATGTCATCCACATACAACAACAAGATAATATATCTTCTGTTATCTAGCCTCTTGAAATAAACACAGTGGTCAGAATGACATCTATCATAACCTTGTTCTATCATAAACTTATCAAATTTTAAATACCACTACCTTGGAGCTTGCTTTAGGCCATACAAGCTCTTCTTCAACCTGCAAACCAAATTCTCCTTCCCTTTGACCTCATACCCTTGTGGCTGCTACATATAAATCTCTTCTTCCAAATCCCCATGGAGAAAGGTCGTTTTTACATCTAATTGTTCAAGATGCAAATATTCTACCACCACTAGACTTAAAATAGTCCTAATTGAAGTCATTTTAACAACAGGAGAAAATATTTCATCAAATTCTATACCTTTCTTTTGTAAAAACCCTTTTACAACAAGTCTAGCCTTGTACCGCTTCTTTCCTCCATCTTCTTCCTTCAACCTGTAAACCCATTTATTATGCAATACTCTTTTTCCTGCAGGAAACTTGACCAGATCCCAAGTCTGGTTTCTTAGCAATGAGTCCATCTCCTCATCCATGCCTTTCTCCCACTTCTTTCTAGTTTCTACCTACATTTCTTCTTCGAAACATTCTGGCTCACCAGAACCAGTCATCAATAAATAATACAGTGAAGGAGAGAATCATTCAGGGGGTCTACTTAACCTGGTAGACCTTCTTACAATTGCAGGAGTTTTAGGTACCTGCTGCTGCTCTTGATTTTCTGGTGCTTTTGGAACTTCATTTTCTTTGATTTCATCAAGCACTGTGTGCTCTGTGTTTTCCTTTTCTTCTTTCTTTCCCTGCAACTGATCTTTGTACATGACCTTTTCATTGAATACTACATCTCTACTCCTAATGATTTTGCGATTTTTAAGATCCCATAAGCGATAACCAAAATCATCAACCCCGTATGCAATAAAGGTACATTTCTTGGATTTAGCCTCAAGCTTTGTTCTATCATATTTATCAATATGGACAAATGCTTCACAACCAAAAGTTCTCAGGAATGAGTATTTTACCTGTTGACCTGTCCATGCCTCCTCTAGAATTCCACCATCCAAAGCGCTTGAAGGCCCTCTGTTTATTAAATAAACAGTAGTGTTTACAGCATCAGCCCAAAACTATAAGGGCAACCCTACATGCAATATCATACACCTTGCACACTCCATGATCGTTCTGTTCATCCTTTCTGACACACCATTTTCTCCGGGTGTTCCAAGGCCTGTCTTCTCTCTGCGAATCCCATTGTGTGAATAGTAACTGTCAAACTCCTTGCTGCAGTACTCGCCTCCATTATTAGATCTGAGACATTTCAACCTTTTTCCTGTCTCATTCTCAGCCAAAGATTTCCACTTCTTAAAAGTATCAAACACATTAGATTTCTGTCTAATGCAATAAACCCAAGTTTTTCTAGTTGCATCATTAATAAAAGTAACATAATAATGAGAGCCACCAAGAGATTGTACCTGAGCTGGTCCCCATACATCTGTATGGACAAGCTCTAACTTTTCACTCTTCTTTTGTTTCCCAACCCTGAGAAATCTAACTCTATTATGTTTTCCATAAACACAGTTCTCACAAATTCCAAACTTACTTGCTTCAGATCTGGAAGCAGTTTCCTTGAGTGGAGAATCTGCATCCCCTTCTCACTCATGTGGCCAAGCCTATGATGCCACAACGCTGCACCTGTTTTTGTGGAAGCTACAGAAATATAATAATCAATGTTATGAGGACATAAATATAACGTACCTATCCTATCTCCTTTTGTAATTACCATTGATCCTTTAGTGACCTTCCACCACATTTCTCCAAACATAGACAAACAACCTCCATCTCCCAACTACCCTGTTGAGATCAGATTTCTTTTCATAGTAGGAATGTGCCTTACATCCTTTAGCAACCAGTCATTTCCATTATTTATTTTAATCCGTACCTTACCCTTTCCAACAATTTTACATGGTTCATCATCCCCCAATAACACATGCCCAAAATTAGCTCGAACATAATCATAAAAGAATTTCCTATGGGGTGTAGCATGACATGAAGCCCCTGAATCTACTACCCAGTAATCACTAGTATTATCTAATGCAAGAATCAAATCATCTTGTAACACATCACCTGCTACATTAGCTTCCTGGGTAGTCTCTTGCTGCCTCTCACCTTTCTTCTTTGGTGCTCTGCAGTCTTTCTTTAGATGTCCTTTCTTACCACAGTTCCAACATTCTATTTTTTCGAATCTGGACTTGGATCTTCCCTTTTTAGACTTGCCACAATTTCCTGGACTCCTTCCTCTCTCTTTTTGTCTCCCTCTGCTCTCCATGGTCAATGCATTACCTGATGTCTCACTTATGCTTTTACTTCGCATTTCCTCGCTAAGAATAACACTAACAACATCATCAAACTTAAGAGTGCTTGAACTAGGGACAGAGTTACTTACGGCCATGACCAAGATATTCCAGCTTTCTAGCAATGAGCACAAGATTAGAAGAGCCCTAACCTCATCATCAAAGTTCACTTTTACAGAACTTAACTGACTGGTAAGTGTATTAAACTCATTTAAATGGTCAGCAACAGATCCACTTTCTAACATCTTCATATTAAATAAACGCTTCATTAAAAATACCTTGGTAGAAGCCGATGGTTTTTCGTAGAGCTTACTCAATGCGCTCATCACACCCTCTGTTGTTTTTTCTTTCAAAATATTGAAGTCCACTGACAAAGCCAGGCACAGCTGTATTGTTCCTAGTGCCTTTCTGTCAAGAACCTCCCATTCTTCATCCTTCATAGCCATCGGCTGTTTTGCTTTTTCACCCAACAACAGGTACAGATATTTCTGGTACAGATAGTCCTCCATTTGCATCTTCCATAACTGATAGTTTTGGTCGTTAAATTTCTTGACCCTAAACTTTCCTTCTTCCGCCATTGCTCCCACTCGAACCAGGAACCCTTCTTTCCTGCAAGTTTACAAACCAAATAGACCTTTTGGCTCTGATACCAATTGTTATAAAATAGGACCGCAGAGCAATAACAGATATACAGTTAAATCAATAAACAAGATGCAAAACAAATTAAAACAGTACAAAGAGACACAGATATAACATGGTTCACCCAAACGATGGGCTACGTCCAAAAAGAAATTTGCCAGTACTTTTATTACAGTCCAGAAAGATGAAGGGATACACCCTGCAGCAAAACCGCTGCACTTCCTCTTCACACTCTCACAGTCTCTCTTCCAGTACAATATAATACCATATCTAGTCAATTTACAATGGAGCCTCCTCAAGCCTTATAAAGGATTAATCACATGCAATACCATAGGACAATACCATGGGCTACAACAAACCATGTGCCCAAACCATGTGCTAGTCCTAACCACCTTTGACTCGATCTCAAGTCAAGGTTAACACATGCAATACCATGGGACAATACCATGGGATACAACAAACCATGTGCCCAAACCATGTGCTAGACCTAACCGCATTTGACTCGATCTCAAGTCAAGGTTAACACATGCAATACCATGGGACAATACCATGGGATACAACAAACCATGTTCCCAAACCATGTGCTAGACCTAACCACCTTTGACTCGATCTCAATTCAAGGTTAACTCTAACAAAGAGTACCCACACTGCATACTTTTGACAGACCCCGCTACCCCAAAAACAAGAAATCATCACATTTTTTCAAGTATTTCTTGTTTTTGGGGTAGCAGGCTCTATCAAAAGTATGTAGTGTGGGCACTCATTGGATCTGAAATTAAATTCCACATCCAATGATCTCTCCCGCTTGGAATTTGAGTAAAAACATAGGGAGATATGTCAAAAATACAAACAAAAAAAGTAGTTTTTTTCATTCTTCCTCCAAAATTAATAACTATTATTTTATTATTTTCCTTAGGAGGCCCATTTGAGACCTCAAATTTCCTCTAATGATAACAACTAGTCTTAGATCTCTTAGTTTAATTTAACAATTGAGAATCACTTGAATTGGATTGCAATTGAAGCATATATAAACCCCTATTCAATACACCTAACATACATGGTAGCATTTCACATATGTATAAGTGTATCTTCTCGGGGTATTCATTTTTGACTTGTTAAAAGGATTTGGGAAAGCAAACATAACTTAGGACACCTCCCGTGGCTAGTTTAGTTCGCCTATTATGAATTAAGAATCCTAAGGAGAGAGGAAAATTGTTCATAGTGACAACCTATACCACCTTTAGGGGGATAGTATTTTATGGGTATCATTTTCTTGGTGACTATCATACTTGTTGTCCTGGATAGGATCACTTATTTGGGTCACTACAGAAATTGTGATAATCGGAACTCTTCCTTGAATAGGAGGAAGGCCTTGAATCCTTAAGGAGTGTTGAGATGGAGATGGTTTCACTATGATTCCTACTATGAGAGAAGGAAATGTGATTATGTGTTAAATAGTAAATAACTAAAATCGACAAATGCAGCAATATGATACCAAAGATTACAAATTCAAAATGATGCAAGTGTTTTTCAAAGGAGTATAAATGTGGATCAATAGTATTTGCTTTAAATTATGAAGGGTTCTCTGTAATTTAAAACAACACATTGAGTGATATAATTGACCTAATGTCCTTTATCTCAATGTTTGTAACTAGGCCTTCCAATAGTTCTCTTGTTAGATAATTATGAACCCACCAAAGATGGCTAGTAAAGGTGTGAACGAATTAATTATGATCATGGGTGTTGGGGATATGTTGTAAAAGGGATAGAAACATTTCAAACAACCAATAAAATATGACTTAGGTGAAAATACATCCCAAAAATTTCACCTAGTGATAATCCTAGGTTTGGATCACTAAGATACCTACCTCATGTGTGGAAAAGAGGTTTGGCCTCGAATGGTTGAATTTTTCTTGCACAAAGTGATGGGTGGCTCAATGTGGTGAACAAAAACAACATGACCTAATATTGAGTGTCCTTGGGAATTGTTCCTTCTCATCTGAGTTTGTTCGCACTTAGTGTAGAAGGATTTTACAGTTACATAAATGTCAACAACCACTATCATTTCCTATGTGAAAGATTGAGGGGCATTATTTGGATGCCTGGCCCAAAAATTCTAACTAAAACAATGAATTTTTTTATGACCTATTGGTAGAGGGATAAAGTTGGTTTGGATTGAGTTATTATTTTATTTTAAATGGGGTAATTTAATTTAAGGTGTAATATACGAGGTATTTCAAACCTCTCAATTATTATGATTCGTTAAGGTCACTTTATGAGTGCAAGATGAAAGGCATGCATCAAGGAGAGGAATTTTCAGGTCCCTTGGTGTGTGCTTCAAGTGAGGACACAAATGTGTTATTGAATTCTTGAAGTGAACTTGCAAACTAATTGTAATAAAGAAAGAATGAGATAAGAACTTGTATGTTTTCATTGCTCCTACTAATGAATTCTCAACATGTGATAAAAATGCAAAGAAAACTTTAAAACATGAAATCTGCAAAGGGAGGTATTTCACTCATGTGATCCTTTTTGGTTTCAAATATCACTTTATGGGTGCAAGGCAAGGAGTACATTAATATTTTAAGAGGTTTTAGATCCCTTATTTGTGTGAAGACTATATTACACCAAATTGATTTTAAAAAAAAATGCAATTCGTAAAAGTGTAAACTAGTGTAAGTTTACCCACATGACTATACTAATAATTTCTTACAACTTCGACACAAATGGATATGTTGTGTAATACACTCTAGTGTAATAAAGGAGGTTGTTTATAACCTCAAATATCAATCCATAAAAGATAAAATTGCAATAAAATGACTTTTCCCCGTACTTAAACTAAGTGATTTAATGCATAACAAAGTAAAATAAATTGTGGTTGTTTTGTTAATTGCTTATGAAGTGTATAAAACTATATGGATTGCAATTGTGAATCAGGGAATCTAAGAAAAAAAGTTAGTTTCCTTACTCATGCTTGTAATGAAACTTTTAGTCAAACCACCATGCAACCCAAGAGTTAACAGGTTGCACGAGAAAAGTGTGCAGGATTAAAACCAACTTGCAACCCAAATGATACTGTGGGATAAATTTTGTGATGGAAAATTAGATCATCCATGTGGGTGAAAGACAAGAAATGTTGTTAATTCCGCTGGCTCATTCGGATAGGGTGTGGGTATCTTCAGTAGGGTAAATCGAGTTCAATTCTCATTAGGGAGAGCTAGTTGGGAGGAGACACGCAAAATATAACTAGTTGGAATTTGGTGTGGCCCATCTAAGGTGCAATCCTTGGGTTATTTTTATGGCTTAGTTTCCCCTGGGTCATGGTTTCTTATACCAAAGGCCACTCCGACAAGTCAGGGAGATTCTAGCAAACAAAAAAATAAAAGGAAAGAAAGGTTGAACTATACCGCAATTATTGAAGCAAAAGCCACATTGATTCACCTGGAACAAATGACAACTGTCACACGATCTAAACAATAAATCAAATTGTCATTCATCTTGTAAATCTCACTGGTTAAGGGTATGCATAGAAAGAGTGTGATCTTGCAAGGGCACTAAATTAGTTATTAATAAAAGACAACATATAGGCGTGAAAAAAAAACTAAGTGGAGTCGCAAAATATGTTGTGAGAAAAGTGGTCAATGATGATAAAATATCCCTTCCCTTATAAGTTGCATCCAAGAAAAATTATTATGTGTGCATTAGTGTGACCAATACTAACGTGATGAAGAAAAAGAAATAAACAAAAGTAAGATACATAAACTATCAACATTATATTCCATGAAAACAAAGAGAATATTGAATGTCCTTCAACCAACTTTAATATATATGTGCAATGGAAAAGCTTGAATACCATGGTGTCATCTAGAAGGTTGTTACTTGCAACTGGTAGCAAACACTCTCTTCAAGAGGGTCCTTCGATCTCTCTCAAATTTATCTTTGACTAACTTGGAACGATGAAGGAAAATGCTCTTTTCTTTACGAATAATTCAAGTGAGCTTGAGATGCCAATAAATGGTGAGAATGAGGATGAAAGAGATGTTTTACAAACTAACTATTGCAACATAATTTTTCTCTTAATTTCTACTTATAAAATTCATGATCACGGTTTCCTTTTATAGCCTAAATGAAGGTCTTCAAACAACTAGTTCATAATGTGAACAATCCCTCCCATAAAGTGGCTTCAAGTATGTGTATGGGGCTAGTAAATGCTTGAGCATGTGAGAAAGGCCAATTTGAATTACTTGGAGCCAAAATGTTGTTTTGAAGTTTTGAATGCACTATGGAATTTATAGTCTATGTGATGTTACATCCTCATTAGTTTCGAAGATTTTCTACGTGATGTTGTGCAAGTTACCTTTTGCAAACTTGCATAGATGGAACAAAGTTTGAATTTTTCATTCCTTCATTTCACATGTTTATTTTTATGAAGAAGAAGCTTCATGAGCTGCATGTTACATGGAAATGATGTCTTTATTAATAAACATTGAAATGTCAAAGGTGTGTGAAATTTAGGTGATTGTAACCCCTCAAAGGGACAAGTGAACATGGCTTTCATCAATAAATATATTTCTATTGTGATATCTTGTTATCTACAATTGTCTAATGTTATGGTAGTTATGTATTTTCATACTAAAATATTGCTTTATTTTGTTATCTATGCTCTAAATTTTCAATTATTCTATTAAGCAATATTGGGTTTACTCAAACTTATAATATAATGTGTAGTAGGAAATTTTATAGTAACATGATATGGTACATATTTGACTTAAGTTTAATGTTGGATCACCCCTCCCACTTCAACCTCAAAACTGTGTACTTCCTCCATCAAATTCAAATGAGTATGATATTTCTGTATAAAAAACTCATCTTCACATTTCACCTCTTCCCTTCATGTACCTTTATCTCTTTTACCATGATATGTAATAGGCACAAAACTGAAAAAAGGATTTTATAAAACAAGCTGTGCATAGCCATTCATTACAGCAGTAGCAGGGAAAGGTAATCCCATAGATCAAAATTGATGCATAGAAGGCTGAGCTTAAGAGTTTTCCAAAAAACTGCATACAAAGTTCTTCCAAAATAGCTAATGTCTCGGGTAGTATATACCCTTATATATTGTTTACATAAAAAAAGACAGTAAAACATTTATCCATAAGAAAAGGAAACAGATTAAGGGTTGCCTCTAAAGTTTTTGGGATGCACTACTGATTATTCCTCCATTGGGTGCTCCACTTCTGTAGTTGCTCCATTCACCCTGCTGCCCTGATTCATGGTGATCAAACGCTCAAGATCTTCCTGGATCCTGTCTACTTTACCCATCATCTCTCGTAGGTTGCTTTCATTGTCATCAATCCGGGAGTCATGGTTATTGATCTGCAACGAAGTGTAACTCACTTTTTTTGCCATGCTTTTGATTTCTCGCGCTATTTCTTTGTTGTCCATGAATCCAATTGTTGTTATCTCATACAGGCACCGCAGGTTCTTCTTAATATCCATTATTCCTGCGTTATCTCCAGCTTGAGACATTCTTCCAACTTCAACTGAGATCTCAATGCAAGCAAATTGACTGTGCAAGGGACGAGTAGCTAGGGCACTGTTCGTAATCTCAACCAAAGGAAAACTAAGAAATTGACTGAGCACTGTAAACTCCTGCTGCAACACAAAACCCCCATGCCTTTCAAAACAAACCAATGTTCCCACAACACCTTCCTGCCATCCAGTGCAGAGACAACCCAAGACTCGTCTCAAACTACCAGAATGTGTAGAATTTATACCAAAACCAGGGCCTAAAGACCAAGACGCGGAGGGGAAATTACAATGACAATTGGAGAAGGCTACGAGAGAAAGCCTCTCCTTCACAAAGGAATGAGTGAGAGGGAGAGCTTGCCACAGGATGCCCAGCAGCCTCCCTCCTTCAATACCTGTTACCACATTCAAAAGGATTCGCACTGCTTCAAGAGAGCCAGAGATGTCCGGAGCAAAGTAAAAAAGCATGGCGCTACAAGGAGACGGCATAGAGAAATGGGCGAAGTTAGAACAAGCATGCGAGGAAGGATACCAATTAAGCGAAGGCTGGATGATCTTAATGCCTGCTGAGTTCGAGATGTAGAGAGGACAAGAGAGAGTCCACGCGGCCGAGGGATAAGAACTGGCAGGACGGGGGAGTAAATGCTTGGAGCCGTCGAGAGGTTGGAGGGAATGGAGGCTAGCTGCGAGGAAGTGACGTGGAGCAGGGGGAAGAAAAGAGGAGGGGGGGATAAGAATAAGGAGTGGGGGGTAGAGAAGGGGACTAAGGGGGAAAAAGAAGGAGGGATAAGGAGAGAAAGACAAGGAGGGAGGAGTGGAAAAGAGAAAAGGAGGAGAAGGAGGGGGGGCTGTGTGACTTTCATAGAATTGAAGGAGGGTTAAGTCCTTCATTAGAAAATTCTGAATAATGAGAGGTCGGAAAGGGGGCTTCCAACACCATATTTAAGGAATGAATTTGAGGATGGGATGGTTTCCATCCTGACTATAATGTCCTTGTGGGAGAGTAGTGCCCACATTTTCCATACTGTCTGCCGCTTGATTATTATGCCAAAGGATGTGGAAAACCTCATAGGAGTTAGACATGAGAAGCTTGGCTTTTTCAAACAGGCAATGACATTTGACTGCTCTAGTAGGGTATCCATTGGTTAATTTGTAGATGACGTGCCTGGAATCTCCGAATATCAAGACCTTGCGAAGCTTTTTAATGTTTAGAAGATGAAGGCCCTGAATAAGAGCCAGCCACTCAGCTTCATTGTTAGTTCTATTACCTAGACCCCACGCGAAGGTTTGTTCTACATATCCTCTGAGATCCAAGAGAATCCCCCCGTACATGCCACCCCTATGTAATAGGCACACTAATTACCTCATATTCACTAGGTATTTTTTTATTCGTTTAGTTTTACTCTTTCAACAATACCCATATGTATTGACAGGTTATGTGGATATACGGTGAATTCATTGAGGGTTACGGGCCTTATATTCTTAGTTTACATCATTGCTTTTTATTCCCTGGTAGTTGAATATTTTTTATTTCTTGATATTGGATGTTAGTGACATCATCAATTTTGAGTATAATATCTTTCATAGTTGTAAAAAAATAGTATTTCCTTAATTACATATCCTTGTAATTTTTTTCATCCCTCCCACATAAGCCATTAGTTTGCCATATTTTTTTCTTTAAATATCAGCACTATAATTATGGTTGAAGTTAATCATAGGTACTTACACCCTCAAGGGGGATTTAGGTAGCAAATATTTTTTTCCTAGTTTTTGGCACATTTTCCCTAATTTTGGCATGATAATCCATTTTTTTTCTATGTCATGACCCTTAAATCAACTATTTTTTTATGAATACACTAAAATATTCAAGACCCTAGTTGCAAACCTCCTTTTGCTCATTCCTTTGTATTTGTGTATTTGAGTAGCCACACTAGTACCCTTGTTTCCAATCAACATAGGATGTACATAATGAAGATGCGCCTATGGGATATCATTTCCTCCGAAGCTTAGCATGTTGAAGGATGTCATATGAGAAGAATACAAGTAATTTCTTAAGAATATCAAGTTCTCACTCACCCTCGAGATGAGCACCTTGGAATCCTAAATGTAGCCTCTCAAGCAAATACCCAAAATAATGAATGGTATCTCCAATATCTCAAAACAATTCCAAGCATTAATATTTTCTTTGGTTCTATGTAATGAATGGTATCTCCAATATCTCAAAACAATTCCAAGCATTAATATTTTCTTTGGTTCTATGTATTTTACTAAATTGAGTTCAGTCTTTAGTTTGAATGATTGTCTTGGGATGCAACATCAATTCTTACCTAAAATTGATATTCATAAATTTGATGTTACTTATGTGAAGTCTTGGTTTTCACAATTGAAGCAATATTTTATTATCTACCAGGTTCAAATTATTATGATGGTACCCTTATATACTCTTAACCTTAACCTTGATGATGGTAGCAAGTTAAAGGCGGCCATTCATTTAGTTATAAAAGCTAATTTTGTCTATAAACTCCAGTCCCAATATGAGAATGTGTGGGAAAATGGCCGCTTTAATGAACTTGCCTAAATACTAAAAATATATAAAATATCTAAAACTACACATTTCAACAAAAAGTCTAGCTACTGATGTGACAGATCTCAAAGATTAAAAAACCCTTAAACTTTATAACTTTACATTAACATCCAACTTGAGGTTAAATTGAATCAACTTTAAGACATTTCCACAACTATCAAATTATCTCTATAGATCGAGGCAAGGTCTATGATTTATTCACTCCACATAATATATAGATATATACGATGATAATAACACCAATTTCAACGTTGTTATTAAGAGGAAACATTATATGATGTCTTATAGATGGTGTAAATTATGGCAGGAATTTGACCGGAAAATTGCCATTCAAAACTGGTTATAGAATTGTTAAAACCATCAAATCTAACTGAGATATGTGTTAGTTATATATTTCATATTGTGTTAAAATGTCTCCTCTCTCCATTCTTAATATGGTGTCAGATCGCTGCAAGTAATTGGTACGTGAAGATTGTTGCCCTATATTGCTTAAGGGCTGGCTACCACCGTCTGAAGAGAATGTCGCCCAGCTGCAGCGTGGGAGCTCATTGAAGGAGAATCGCTGGTGTAAAGAGCGGATCGTGGAGGAGCTCCTTGCCCGTCTGAAAAATTGGTGAGAGACCGCTGTCCGCCCTGAACGGATTGGATCGTTGCCCAATGACTTCCTTGTTTGCAGAAATCTGTTCGCTGCCGGAGATCGTGAAGGTAGAACGCTGCCAGTAATTGCCGATTGTTGAAGGAGCTGCTGCTGTGGATTGAAACACTATCAGAAATCGCTGTTGTGGGTGGAAGAGAGAGCTGTGTGGGGCTTCCCATTGGATCGCTGGCATATACTTCCAGCGATATTGCTTCCATAAAAGAATTGAGATCACTGCCATCCTGTGACTCTGGAGATCGCGATCTATGTGGAATAGCTTGGATCGTTGTTGTCATCGCCAAATTGGATCGCGACTACCATCAACAAATTGTCAGTCATAATTTGGTGAGCTGATCTGTGTGAAGAACCGAGTGTTTGAAGAAGGAAGCTGCTCCATATCACCATGTGAAGGAAACGCCTGGAGACTGCGTTGAAGATCGAGGAGCTGAAGAAGGAAGGACGTATCTTCTATTTCTTGTTGCTGTCCAAACTCGCTGCAGATGTGGAGAAAGTCGCCACTGTGTAAAAGAAGCCAAATGTGTATGGTTTCGTTTGATTTGCACCAGATCTGTTGCGGTTATTTATCATTGTTTATCGCCGAGACACCGACTTTCCAATATTCTTGTGTGATGTAATTTCTTTTAAGTAGCCGACGTTTTGATTGATCTGCTACTATCCTTTCTCTGTCGCCTGGGTGAGCGTAAGTTGCAGGCCTGAGCCCCCTTTTGAAGTTACTGTCAGAAACGTTGAAAAGTCATCGTCTTCAACAATTATCTGCAAAATTGTTGCTATCACTGTTGTTCAAAGAAGCTGCTAAGAGGAGAACGAGTTATTGCGTGGGAGATCAACCCGTGGAGGAGTGAGCTTCCTGTGCTAACAAGCTTTCTAGAATTCGCTTGATCTAGAAGAGATCACGATTTGGAGTCTTGGAGATCGCGATATGCGATATACGTGGAATAGTAGAAGTCCCAGCTGTATGGAAGACTGTATTATACGATGGGAAGATCCGCCAGGTATGTGGAAAAGGAATTAAGACTGTACATGTCGAGGTGAGGTGAAACATGGAAGCTGTGAAACATGCAAGCACTATTAATGAAAGTGGGGAATGTTGTTTCAATGAAGAGCTGCCAGGAAGAAGAAGCGATTGGCTCACTATAGTCGGACTCACTCAGTGACAAAATAAGCATGACTTGATTTTTTTTTGGGTTGTTTTTAAGGATATGGAGTTATATTTGTCTTCATATTAAAGGGTTATATTGGGCATGTTTATTGGGCATGTTTATGCAATGTTATTGGGTATTTAGTAAAAGCATTTGGAATGCTGGTTGTACCTTAGGGGTGCATGAACTGTTGTACCCAAAGAATGTTTGGTTCATGTTGTAAAGCTTAGTTATTGGTAAGCTGATTTCCAAACTTGTATGGTGCAAAATGGCACGATGTGATCCCTTTTATACAGAGAGTGGATGTCGGTCAAGCTATGACCAAAACATTGATGAACATTGATAAATCATGTAGAAGAAAATGATTCTTAGAGAACTCTCGGGTACAGCCACTGAAGACCCATGTACTCCCGTAGATGGTTTCATTTTCAAATGGACGTCAATAATCAGATGCTGCTACAAGAAACGTTTATGATAAAATCCGAAAGTGATGAATACTTCTGCAAAAACCAAAACTACTCTTAATACGAGATAAACATTAAAAAAAGATGTTCGAGATAATGTTTATATCTTTGATGACCTGTCTCCTCTCTCCATTCTTAATACTGCGTCTATTTCAAATTTAAACAATGTTCCACCAATTTCATTATATCTCTTTATATGACATGTTTTATAAATTTAGTTAACAACTGTCTCTACGCATACAAAGATTAAATTTAGTTAACAAAGATTAATGAAGCTTTTCGTTGACACAAACGTTAAAAATGTTTTAATATTATTATATATTATATTAGTATAGATTTCTCTCATTTAGAAGTTTTACAAAATTATTACCAAAATTAAATCTTCAAACTTTTTACTATTTAATTTTTTTTTATTTTTACTTTTATGAAACCTAGGAACACTTTCCCATCCAAACCTCACTATTCTACAGCATAAGATTGATGTAAATAACTTTTTATTAAAAATTTATCAAACGGCCAACATTGGGGATGAATCGAATACGCCCTTGCCCTTGCATGGATACGATGCGACACAACCCCTCTCTAATTAATTTAAACCATCGTTCCAACCGGATCTGGAACAAACCACAATGTCTATTTCTTAGTTGGGCTGCCTCGTATAAATTCATTTTTTCGATGATATATTTCTATTCAAAAAAAATTGTGAGTATTCTTGCAACAATGGCATCGACGGTTGCTAAATTTAAAAGAGCCTCCGGTTTCCTCAGCACCGCCTTATTACAAGCACGGCATTCAAACACCAAACATTGTAAGCAAATTCGGCCGGAATTGCAAAAGTTGAGAGAAGATAAATCTCCCGGAAAGAGATCCGGATCAGGATTAATATCGCGCTATAGCATATATTCTGCCGTCTCTCAAAGCCGAATATTCAACTTTATTACTCCCCAAAAGCAGCAGCAGCACAGAATCTTTCACGATCAGAATAAGAATGAAAATAGAAATACTGAGATTGTTGTCAAGAATGCAGAGCCTTTGGTTTCAATTGAGGACATGGAAGAAGTAGAGAGACCGTTGTCGGAATTGAGTACAGAGGAGTTACTTGATATAGCGCATTATCTGTGTTTCAAGCGCGACAAAAGGTCGAGTTTAGAACTATCATTCGCATTTCTGATGATGATCGATAAGGCTTATTCCGAAATCTGCAGGATAAAGAACGTTCAGGAGCTGTCCTGCGTGTTACACAGATTGAGGGACCTCGGCTTCAAGGGCATTGTCAACTACAACGGACAAGACGCTGAACGCAAGGCTGACGCCGAGTACAATCTTAAGCAATTTCTCCTCTTAGTGTCTTCAGTGCCGCTTCTTCCTCCCGGATCTGTAAGTATACTTTGGGCATTTTGATTTCTAATCCCAGTGTGCTATCCCCTAGCTGTATATACACAGTCCATCGTAAGGTTTGAATCTGTCACATCAGACAACGAGGATTGTCACATCGCACAAAGAGCATTTCAAGCATTCTAGTAATGCGGCGGCGGCAGCAGGCTAATAATACTCAGCTGCAGGCAATTTGATGAAGCTGCAGTAGGTTTCATGTCTCTTTTCATTTTCCTGGGTATAAAGCCCAAACTTCATTTTCTTCCAAGTTTCGGCTATGAAGCCTGCTGTAGTAGCATTTATTAAAATTAAATGCAAAGCCTGTTGTAGCTGTATTAAAATTAAATGTAGTAGGTTGAATATTTCAACCTTAGCTAACAATGCTCAGCCTGAAGTGGCAAAAGGCTTTATGTCAATTGGATTTTAAACTTCATGTCCTTTGGCTACAATCTCATTAAATTGCCTCCAGGAAGCTGAGTATTATTAGCCGTTTGCTATCACTATATCCTAGCACTACATCCTTAGCTATATTTACATAGCTAAATAAGATTAACTCAAGTTTGAATAATAATTGTTTTAACCATACATTATGTATCACTATATCCTTACCTGTATTTACATAGTTAAATAAGAGTAACTCTAAGTTTGAATAATGATTGTTTTAACCGTACATTATGTAATGTTGTAAAAAGTATTTTAACAATACACGGATAGGCTTTTTGACATTCACAAATACACTATGTAACATTGCAAAGAGTACTTTAACAAAATACACTATGTAACATTGCAAAGAGTACTTTAACAATACATCCATGATACTAATACTAACTTTGATTTTGATACATGGCAAAGTACACTATGTGACATTCACAAATACACTATGTAACATCAGTTCTTTAACAATACACCAGTACACTCTGTGACATTGGCAAGTACACTATGTAACATCCCAAATAGTACCTTAACAATAGGCCTCTGGGACACTTTAACAATACACCAGTGGTAGAGGTGATGCATGCAGCTATTTTTATCTAGATTGTCTATTCTGTTTAGATTGTTGATAATCTCCATCAAACAGAAAAGAAAGAGTCAACTAGATAAGGTGATCCATGCAGCTATTTTTATATATCTTTATCTAGATTGTTGATTTTCTCTATCTAATCGGAAAGAAATAAAGTACCTATTAACTCTGCTCCTTGTTAGTTAGATAGAGAGAATCAGCAATCGAAGCTCGATGATGCATGCAGCTATCCTTATCTAGATTGCTGATTCTCTCCATCGAACCTGAAATAAATAGAGAAACTGTTAACTCTATTCCTGGCCAATTAGATGGAGAATATCAGCAATCTAAATAAGCTCAGCCTTGAGGATACTAACTTTGATTTTGCTATGCTAACTTTGATTTTGATGTGATGCAGATTTTAATTTTGATTTGATGCAGATTTTAATTTTGATTTTGATTTTAATTTTGATTTGCTGTCACAACAGGTCAGTTTTATGTCCGTGAGAATGACGACCATATGTACTGAAAAATTACTTGATAGAGTTAGCGATTTGCTCAGATGGCAGTACCGCCATCCTGAATTCAATCTGCCATGGAGGAAAGAAACTCTGTCGCTTTTCGTCCCATCTAGTCCTGATCATAAAACTACCACTGCGCCAAAGCCATTGACACCCAGAGAGATAGAGGACTTAAATTTAGTGGAAAAGAGACTATTTGATATATGCGCAGCCTGTGGAGTAGTTTCACTTCCTTTGCTGGTGGTAGCAGAACCAATGACCTATTTTCAGCCCGCGATTGATTACTTGGTTTGCAGAGCATTTTCTGAATTTAACAGATCACCTGGGAGGCTAATGGTTTATTGGGGTATGCAAGCTTATCGGAAAGATTCATTGCCTCGTCTCATACAGGTATGCGAAGAGGCTAAGAAGCAGGGTATTTCAATGGGTGTGAGTCTCTCACGATCCTACCTCTCGGACGACCAATCGGAGGGGTCTTACTGTGAGAGAGACAGCTGTTACGATGCCTGCGTTTCATCGATGTTGAACAAAGTTGCTGCGAATGAAGCATCAGTGCTACTGGCTACACATAATTTGAAATCTGGTACTTCTTTTTCATTATGATAATTTACTTACCAGAAGACTAAATTACAGTAAATGTTTGAATGATTGATCATGGTTCTAATTTCTCGTCAGTAAAAATGGCCGCCGCGAAGGCTGAAGAATTGGGTATCGCAAAGAGGGACGGTGGTTTGCAGTTCGTTCAACATACAGGACTTGCTGAGAGACTTTCACTGGGTTTGTGTAAAGCAGGATTCGATGTTAGCAAATATCTTCCATTTGGGCTGTCAGATTTCGCGAATGTATTCGGTGCTCTTGTCACAAGAAATATAGAACACAAAGGCGATGTGGTCTCTTTCCAGAAGATTATGGGAAATAATTCTGATAGCATACTCATCATGTGAGTTATTTTATATTTGCATTCATTTTTTTTTACAAAATTTTTAGTAACTACAATATTTTTAGTTACGGATTTGTCAAATATTATGCATATTTTTAGTTACTACAATATTTTTAGTTACTATTTTTAGTTACCAGCACAGGTTTATGTTGGATTTGTCAAATATTATTTTTAGTTACCAGCATAGTTTTATGTTGGATTTGTCAAATATTAATATCATGGAGACATTTAATTTTTTGAGATACTATTTTTTTAAAACTTAATTTTTTTACACATTTAGAAAGGAAATTACCAGCATAGTTTTATGTTGGATTTGTCAAATATTAATATTATGGAGACATTTAATTTTTTGAGATACTATTTTTTTAAAACTTAATTTTTTTACACATTTGGAAAGGAAATTTGATCCTTAAGCAAAGGGGTCTTCATCAAAATACTCCCAGAATTAGCCTCAAACTTCTCCCTCCCAGAAAATGGACAAAACCGTTTGATCCATTTGAGGCTCATCCACTTTTTTTATTGAGATGAACTAACAATCTTATCTACTATCATTCTCCATGCAGGATGGATTGGATTTTAAGATGGATCTATTGTTTTTTATTTATTTTTAATGGTTAAAATGGACTTTTTAATGATTTTTTATTTGGTTTAATATTTTTTTTAAAATTTTTATTTGGTTTAAATTTTTTATTTTATAAGTATGATGAATCTATTATTTTTATTTATTTTTAATGCTTAAAATTGACTTTTTAATGGTTTTTTATCTGCTTTAAAAATTTTATTTTATAAGTATATATGGATTTTATTTATTTATTTATTATCTGTTTTTTATTTTTTTTAAAGTTGTGTGACAATATTTCTCTCATATTGGATTATACAACATTTGGCTACTCCAGATACAAAAATTTTATTGAAATTATTAAAATTTTAATTTTAAACTATAGAAATAAAATCTTTTTTATTAAAATTACAATTTCACAAACAAAATCATCATTTCAAATTAAAATTATAATATAAATAAGATAAAAAAAAACAAATGATATAAATTTAACTTAGTGAGTTATTCAATCAAACTTCTCTTATTGGTTATGGATTTTATTATTAATGCAATGCTTTGGTGCTATTTGGCAGGAAAGAGATCATAAAAAGGCTTCAAAAGGCAGGCTTCAAAACAGTTGTACGACATTCTATGAGTTACGAAGTTAAGTTTGTAGAAGATTAGAATGATTATGTTTAAATTTAACATAAGTAAAATGCATCATAAAAATGTTTATGTTTAAATTATTTATATTGTCATCATATATATATTATTAATGTTAAACATGAAAATTAAAATAAAAAATGTTAATGATGAAACATATTAAGTGTGTGTTAGTGTGATTAATACTAACATGCTAAAGAAAAAGAAATAAACAAAAGTAAGATATATAAATTATCAATGCTATATTTCATAAAAACAAAGAGAATGAATGACCTTCAAACAAATAATATATACATGCAATGGAAAATCTTGAATACCATGGTGTTACCTAGAAGACAAGAATATTACTTGCAACTCATGCCTATCACTCTCTTTAGGAGGGTCTTATGATCTCTCTCAAATTTATGTCTAAGTGGCTTGGAATGATGAAGGAAAGTGGTCTTTTATTGAGGAAGAATTCAAGTGAGCTTGAGATGCCAATGAATGGTGAGAATGAGGATGAAAGAAATGTCTTTAAAATTGAATCTTGCAGCATGAATTTTCTCTTAATTTTTAATTATAAAATTTAAGCTCATGGCTTCCTTGTATAGTATAAATGGAGATCTTTAAACAACTAGTTCATCATGTGAATGCTCCCTCTCATAAAGTGGTGTAAGTACACATATGGGGATATTAAATGCCTAAGCATGTGACAAACACCAATTCGAATTCCTTGGATCCCAAATGTATTTTTGAAGTTTCAAATGCACTATGGAAGTTATAGTCTGCATGATGGTACATTCTCATTAGTTTTGAGGGATTTTCTATGCGATGTTGTGTGGGTTAGCTTTTGCGAAGATGCATAGGTGGATGAAAGTTTGATTTTTTCATTTCAAATTTCAAATTTTGAATTCTATGAAGAATAAACTTTGTGAGTTGTATGTTGTATGTCAATGATTTCTTTCTGTAATGAACGTTGAAATGTTGAAGGTGTGTGAAATTTAGGTGATAGTAAACCCTCAAATAAGCAAGTGAATATTTCTTTCATTGATAAATATATTTCTATTGTGATACTTCATTATCTACAATTGTCTAATGTTATGGTAATTTTGTCTTTTCATATTTAAATCCTGCTTTATTTTGTTATGTATGCTCTAAATTTTCAATTATTCTATTAAGGTACAATGACATCATCTACTATCAATATTGAGTTGAATCAAACATAATATAACGTGTAGTAGGCAAATTTTATAGTAGCATGATATGGTACATATATGACATTATTGTGTTTCCCCTCCGACTTGATCCTCCAAATATTTCTATTTCCTTTATTAGATTCAAATAATTATGATTTTTCTGCATGAAAAAATCATCTTCGCATGTCCCCTCTTCTCTTTATCTACATTTATCTCTTTTACCATCATATGTAAGAGCATACTAATTCTCTCATATTGGCTATGTATTTTTTTTCCTTATTTAGTTTTACTCTTTCAACAATACACCATATGTATCAATGGGTTATGTTGATATATGTGAATTAGAAGGTTACCCCCTTATATTCTTATTTTGCATCATTACATTTTATTCCTTCGTAGTTGAATATCTTTTTATTTCTTGATATTGAACTCTAGTGACACATTTATGTTTGTTTCATCAATTTAAGTAGAATGTCCTTTTTAGTTGTATAAAAATAGTATTTCCTTAGTTACAAATCCTTGTAATTTTTTTCATGCCTCCCACCTAGACGATTAATTTGGCCTATTTTTTCTTGAAATATCAGCTCCATAATCGTGGTCAAAGTTCATCATAGAGACTTACACCTCTCAAGGTGCCCATTTTGAAAGTAGGGTTTTGCTCATTAAGGGAATGCAAACGTTTTGCACATAGGGGTCAAGTTTGCAAATTCCTTGACTGAGAACTTTTGGCTAGTTTTCCCACATGGAACCTTCCTAAAAACACTTACCAGACTACCAGAACCCATTTTTATAGCACAATATGAATTATATGCCCGAGTAGGGATTCAATAGGTGTTCGTGAAAACATGTAGGAGGTGAGCTTCAATGTGCCATAGAGTGATGATTGTGGTTTAGATCGATGAACCATCGACTCCATTGGATTTAGGACATCAGAATAGTGCTAGTGGTGGCACTCTCCTATGGCTTCATGGACATGGGAGCCTCTTTTAGGTCAATT
Organism: Pseudotsuga menziesii; assembly: GCA_001517045.1. NCBI lineage: Eukaryota > Viridiplantae > Streptophyta > Pinopsida > Pinales > Pinaceae > Pseudotsuga > Pseudotsuga menziesii. The sequence goes on from LPNX010713339.1 coordinate 165,723, forward strand.
TTTTAAAGTATAGTTTTGCTCAGTAAGGGAATGCGAAATTTTTGGACATATGAGTCAACTTTCCAAACTCCTCGATCGAGAACTTGTGGCTAGCGTTTCCACCTGGAACCTACCTAAACACACTTGTAGAACCCCCTAGAACCCATTTTTGTTGCACAGTTGGAATTTTATGCCTCGGGTAGGGATTCAACAGGAGTCCTTGAAAGCTTGTAGGAGGTGAGCTTCAAAATGCGAGGTGTGCGTCCATAGGGTTGCATGGTTCATGCTATAGGGTGACTATTTGAGCAAGTTAACCGATTTGTTAGAAGTCTATGGTTGGGTGGAACGTGGTCATTCCAACTTTGTTTCCATCAAGTGTTACTGTTCAGATATGTGGATATTTTCCTTATTATTTCATTCATATAAATCAAATGTTTCTATTTTCTATCAACTAGTCCAATATTGCATTACTTTTATTCTTTTATTTAGCAATAGGATATTCACTCAATTTAAAATGTATATTTCTACTTTCTACCTAGCGTTTAAACATATATTTAGTTAATGTTAAAATCATATATTATCAATTTAATACTCAAATGTTTTTCTTTCTCTTTACTAAATTATTTAGACTAATTTATGATTAATTAAATATTCGATGATATCTAGGATTGACTAAGAGTTACACATTGGAAGCAGACAAAAGAAGGATACCTTATAAGTACATTTTGTTCCTAGTATTCCTCTTATAATCAAACCGTTTTACCGTACTACTAGGTAAATGCTAATATTAGGGAATTTTGGTTTATTTTATATTATATAATCATTGTACCTAATTTAAAAGGACACAATACATGAAATAAATTTTTACATTAGCATACAATAAATATAATAGAGAAATTTATAAAATAACGCTATGGAAATAATAAGGACAATAAAGTACACCAGAGTTTTATCACATTCATTATTAGTCACATTCATCACACAAAGGTATTAGTCATACAAAGGGTCGAGATAGAGCACCAGGTTGTTTCTCTTTCTCTTTTTTAATATAATTACTGGATATAAGAACTATGTATTCAAGTCCAAGTCAATCAAATATAAGTTCAAAAAAGGTTGTGGCGTCAAGTTCGTCACTTTAATTTTAGAAATAGGTAGAACAATAACAATTAGTAATACTACAACTAATTAACAACTCGAGAATGGTCCTTTAAAGTAGTCAAGTCATTTGTAATTTTTTGGGGGCATACAACTATTCATATACATGGTTTATCATGTGTTGTATTTCATACATGAACTCTATGTGTTTTTTTGTAGATAATATATGTGGATCGCATATATTCGTTAGATGAAATTCATCATTCCAAACACCAATTTCATTTATTTGGGCCACATAGGTGCATCACTTAGGTGTGTCGACTTCATGCATCTTTTAAATGTTTGTTAGGTTTTTATGTGGGTAAGGAGCTTATGTATTCCACTTAGTTGGGTAAATTGCTTAGGTGTGTTAGGCTCTTATGTGTTAGGTATGTTGTATTGTTGTGAATACAATTCAAGATTGTTAAATTAACATTGTATATGCAATTGGATGCATCGTGGTCAAGAAAAAATTAATTGTACATTGTTGTCATTATACAATGTTGTAACTGTGCATTGTTCTCAAATTTATAACTGATATCTCCATGAAATCATAAAATATATAAAAAATGGGGAACATTATACATAGAAACATTACTGGCCACACATATATGATCACACATAAGACTAAACTATCAAGATCTAAAGAGCCGATATTAAATATTTTTTATATCATGGAAGTTATAATACAAAAATAGAAGGCCCTTAGATGTCATATCAATGTATGTGTATCAAAAGAAGCATTGATGTACATCTAAACAAAAGTACATCTGTCCTAGACAACACATAAAAAATCTAACTTCCTCTTGTACACGAAAGTATAGATCTGTCATGGACTAACACATAAAAACTCTAACTTCATATTTTTTTTCCGTGAGTGTGATGCTTGTTTCCTTTATCCATGACCATTGTGCATCTCTAGGGACTGCAAAACAAAGATCATATTTCTTGAGCAGGTAACTGAACTAATATTGGAGCACTAATAAACTTTGAAAAATTAAAATACGAATCAATTACATAAAACAAACACTCACTAAATCCATTTTGGGTATAGATTCCTCTAGTGTATTCCTCCTTTCTGAGAGCATCTCTGCAATGTTTCTTTGCAAATAAAATAAACTATCTCAATGATCTCAAAAATTATCAACATGTACATGCATGAGAAAGTATTAACCAAGTTTGTAATTAATGAATATCTAACTGAAAAATAATGTTGTGGGGATGGAGACTGGGTTTCTTTAGTAGCAAAAGGAGGCATATGTTGAACATCATCCTTGTTCACGTGCACTAATGGTCTAGGGCCATGCTACATTTACCAAATGCTAAAATAGTTAGACATCCTGCATGTCCATACACAATACAAATGAATTGTACAAGTAAAAATATTCAAGTGGATACTTCCAAGTTACTTATCCCCATTGTAGATGCAACATTAGTTACAACATAAATAATCCCGTTGAGTTCTGGGATGAAGGACTCTCCATCCTGATGTTGTAAACATGTCATAAAAACATTAAGAAAAACAAGTTGTGAAGTGAATTCAAAGCTACCCAACAACTTTCATCAAAGGTTATGTGTACATTTCCATGGAATTAATAGGTCCATGATCATGGAAACCTTCTCTTTTTATGGAAGAGGGTCATCTAGTGTAGACAAAATGCTTATCTACTATAGGGAGATCCAAACCAAAGTGGTGGTGTAGGGATTTGTGTTAATTCCTGCAGCCATAAAGTGCTACCATAGTTAGACATGGACATGAATGGATCAAATAATATGTACTAAAAACTAACATGTTGTAATATACTTACCTCTTCCTGGGAAATATCTTTCCCATGGGAGGAATCGCTGAAAGCAATTTCTTACCCCTTTCTAGAGCCATATAACACCTAGAAGTTTAAAAAATATAAATATTAGAAACCTATAAAGGAGTATGTCGTAATAAAAAAACAATTTGAATAAGATTCAATCATTAACCATGTACTTACATTCATGAGGTAATCATAGAAGCCACATCATGAGAATTCACTAATATCAATATCTCATGCATCTTGTTCAAAATGTGGTTACTGCAACTTCAAAAATTGTAAATATTAGACCATATAACAAATTAATGAACTAACATGTATTGAAAAAATGATATGTATTAAAAATGACATTTTGAAATATGACCTCAACGTTGGTTGTTGACAACTCAGATACGACAAAACCTGGTACAATGCCACCCCCTATAGCATCAAGCTCCTGCTAGATTAAAAATTGCATATATTAAGAATATTTCAATATGTGTACAATATGGAAAAATTAAATTGAACAACAATAGATTTTTTACAATTTCCTTACCTAACCAACTGTCTGTTGAAATATTGTAACTTCAAAGGATATTCTAAATGTATTTTACTGTTGTAACCCAAGGGAGATGTTATTATTCCTCTGGAGGGCCGGTACTAATGTATTTGGTGATCATAGAGTCATGATGTAAATTCTCCACTTGTGTTGGGTCTTTAGCACCCTAATAAATAATCTAATATATTGTTTTGAGTCTTCCCAGGAGAATTCAACCCAGACAGTTTAGTGGGTTCGACTTGCTTGGCGTAAAATTCAGTTGACTCATTGTGTATAAATAGAGGAGTTGTGGTTCTTATTTTAACATAGACTCACTCACTTGAGTAGTGCATAGGGGAGAGAGAGAGAGAGAGAGACTCACTCACTTAAGTAGCACATAGGGGAGAGAGAGAGAGAGAGAGAGAACACATGTTTTTGGGGTTGTTTTTTATACATTTTATACAGAGGAAGTTTTGCTGGGTTTTCTTCCCCTTGAGAGCTTCCCAAGATAAATGTTGTGTCTCTCTTGTGATTGTGATTCTATCAATGATTCTGGATATGTTGTTGCTTTGGTTTTGAATTGAATACTATTAAATCTAGTCTAGAATATGAAATCTTAACATGGTATCAGAGCTAACCTTATTAGAGAAGCTTTCATAAGGTGAAATTCTCTCTCCTCCCTCTTCGTAAGAAATTAGGGTTTCTACAAAAGTTGGATTTTTGCATATCTTATTGCATAGAAAGTTGCGCCCTCTTGGAGTGCATATGTTGAGCCATAGATTGAATTTTTTGGGTGGTTGGATCTCCAGGAAATCCAAACCCTAGTTTGGTGGTGAACCAGAAAACAACAGTGAAATAGAACCAAAATTTCTATAGTGTTACAACCTTGCAAGTAGGATTTGAAGAAGCAATATTCGGGATCTCCATAAAGTAGTTGGATCAACAAACTCGCTTCCTTCAAGTGCATCTACTAATAAGTTCAATAAATTGTTTTGATAAATTTCATTTTTGAGTGAACTACTGGACAAGATGGCCCCAAGCACCAAGCTTTAGGAAAATTTAGAAGGCCTAGAAAAATTCTTGGATTTGAAGTATAGGATTGGTATCATTTTGAAAGAGAATGGTCTTGAGAAGTATGTCAAGGAAGAGATTATAGAACCTGAAGAAGATAAAGCTAAGGAGAAGCATGAGCAAGACCTAATCAAGGAAATGAGGATCATTGTTGATTCTATTAAGGATCACTTGATCCCTCAAGTGTCATCTAAGAAGACACCTAAGAAAATTTATGATTCACTTTCTAGAATGTATGAGGGAAGGAACATCGTCAGAAATATGAATTTAAGAGCTCAACTGAAGGGCACCAAGATGAGAAAAGGAGAATCTATTCAAGATTACTTCACAAGGGTCTCCTAGTTCAAAGAGAAACTAAGTGCTATTGGAGATACCCTTGATTAGGATGAATTAGTTATGACTGCTCTCAATGGCCTCACTAGACCTTGGGAAGTTCATTCATCTAGACTCTGTGTGCTAGAAAAGAAATCATGAATTTTGACATAGTATGGGAAGATTGCATACAAGAAGAAGCTAGAGTACCCATAGATAAGCTCTCCTCATAGAATATGATTAGGATATAGCTACCCATACTATGTCAAAATCAAACTTCAAGAAGAGTAATCATAATCCTTCAAAGAAGAAATTCTAGAAGAAGAAGAATGATTACTCAAAGTATCAATGATACAACTGTCATAAGATAGGACATCTTGCTAGAGAATGTCCATCACCAAAGAAGAAGAACAACAAAAAAATGCACATAACAAACTATCATACACTAGAGTGTATCATAAATCATTAAGAATGTTAATAAAGGAATATTAAAAGATGCTTTCTTTTGTCAAAAGATGTTGTTGGGTGTTATAATGCCTATATTAATTCACCTAATATTTAATTATCAACCAGGGTTGGTAAGATTAGAGTTGATAAAAAATATATGCAAAGGTAAAAGGCTCCTAGGGTGTTGTGGAGATATTCTAATAAACAAAATATTGAAAGATCTTTCAAAACAAAAAAAAATGTCAAACTCCTAAGACTATCTTAACAATTGGACTGGAGTGGAATATCAAATTCTAAAAAGCTACTGAAAAGAAACACATAAACAATAATACTTATAACTTCAGACACTAACTCATACATAAAAGAAATTATAACAACTAAACTGACAAATAACCAACTAACTACTCCTTAAGCTGGAAGGCCGGGGTAAAAAGACAACTAATCTTATAAAGAATAGAAAACTGAAAAAGCAAGTAGAAAACTTAATAAAGATAATAAGCATAAGCAACTAGAAAACTTAATAAAGATATTTAAACTTTATTTTTCAATACACATAAAAACAAGAATGATTCCTATGAATCTAACCCTAAACTCTATATGCAAATGAAGACGCAAGACACTAAAACAAAATCAGTATTTAATATTCAAGGAATAAAAACAACTTAATTCGTATGTAAAAGAAAAATGATAAAACATTAACCAGCAACTTAAAACAACCAAACTTTAATTGAAATGCTTAAATAAAACTACCAGCTACAAACATAATCTAAAGATTGACAAAACAAAACTAGAAATAAAAATAGTAAAAACAAAACCAAGGGTTAAATGAGAGACTGAATAGTAGGTCTGTAAAGGGTGATTGAATGGCAGACTGGACAGACATTTGAATGGCGGTTCGTACAGTAAAAATGGTAAAAAGTAACCTAAATGAACTAATTCTTCACCTGAAGTTATGCAGTTCTAAACCTAATGCATGGAATTAATAAACAAACCTATTTAATCAACAAATTAACTTCAAACTAATTCTTAAACAAAAAGAAAACATTCCATTGTAAAGTGATTAGCAAACTGGAAATTAACTTAAACACACTGAAAATTACCTGAAACAAATTCATGACAGAAAAATAAATAAACAAAACTGAATTTAAATGAAAGCAAACTATTATATATAATTAAATTAATAACAGGAAATAAATAAACAAGACTACTTTGAAATGAAGACAAACTATTCTACTTAAACCAATTCATAACTAACCAAAACTAAATTCAAATGGAAATAAACTACTCCACTTGTCTGAAACTAAAAACTAAAAGAAATACTAGAATGAAATGACTAACTAAAAGCAACTAACTAAGAACAAAAGACTGAAAGTAAAGCCATGCGCGCATCTACTTATTTAATTACTGAAAAAAAACTAAACTAATGCAATATAGGAAATAAATAATTGTTTAACTACTGAAAGAAAACTAAGTTAATACAATACAGGAAATAAAATAACATCTAATGAAAACAAAATGGAAATTAAACTAGATTAACTAAAATAGAAAAGAAAGAACTGAATTAAAACTAAGCTAATGAACCTTTGGTTGATGAGGGGCCCTCTCAACAATCAAGGGTGAAGTCTCCTAACTCCTACTCAAACACAATCTTCAACAGCAATACATACAACTCTTTATTCAACTTCAGGAAAAATAAAGTGTTTATAAAAACTATGACTAACTGAATTCTAACTCTGGCTAACTAACTAACTTTCTCTCCATTCAGAGACTGATATATATAGTTTTGCATGAGAGATGAGAAAGTCGACCCTAAAGGTCGACTGCTCTCTAATTTTAGGCAATCTTTAAAGCACATAATTGATTTGCAACCAACGCATGGTATGGCTCTTCGTTTAGCGTGATTGTGGCATAACATGATGAGTCTACTCCTTCTTTAGTGTGGACAGGCTTCTTCAACATGCTTGATGTGGTGTGATATTCTTCCCTCTCGTGGGTAGATCCTCTTCATCATGGCATGAATCCCTTCCTTAGCATGGAGTATGGATTGGTGTTAAGCACAGTTTTGTACACAACAACAAGTTTCTGGAACGCAGGTCCCTTATCAGCACGTGCGTGTAGACTGGTGGTGTTGTGGAGAGCAGGGACGACGACACAATCGGTCTTCTGGAATGCAGGCCGTTCTATCCCTTAAATGCACAAGTTTATGATAGTTGAGTATTAAAATAGAGAAGGTTAAGAGTTAACAGCAAATGTCAATCCCTTTAAACGCATGGATAACGAGCATCTAGGTGGCGATCCTTCTAGAGGATGAGTTAAATGCATCGGTCCAACACAAAGATGGTTGGCATGATGGCGAGTGAAGGACATTACAAGCTGTTTCATGTTTAAATGCCCAAAACTAATTATGGACAGCGTGCAAGCTGATAAGTGAGCTGAATGACGAGCTAAATGGAACACTAAACTGTGAGCTAGATGTATAGTGCATCAATCTAGGGCACACATGGCAAATGATCAGTGAATCTCGCACAGCGGCTGGATGATGAGCTGAACTCCAAGATGGATCGCGAGCTAGATGTATGTTGTGAAAGGAAGGATGAATACATTTTGTTGTTAATTTTCCCAAACAAACTATAAAATCTACAAACAAATATGCATATAAAATAATACATTAAATATTCTTTAAATAACATAGTTTTGAGTTAATAAAATCATAAAAATGATATTAATAACCACAACTATAATAACATCAAATTTGTTCTTACCTTGTGTCGAAATAACGATCTGTATGACATAAAACATACTAAATGGAATAAAATATGTGTTCAAAATGTGTTATTTAATTGCAAAAAATGATAACAAAATGAGGCTCAACATTCCCCCAAACCAAAGAAATGCCAAGTTCCACTGAGCAAAAAGAAAAATGATTAAGGAAGAAAGAAAAGTTGTGCTTGTAACTACCTTCTACTTGGCGAATGAAAGAAAGAATTTAAACTTTAATCTTATAAAGGAATATTTATTTTATGTCAAAATATAAAATAATGATGATGGGATAGTAGAAGATTTAGATTTCTTAGAAGGCCATACTATTATATCAGAATTCAAGATATGTATCTTTTAACAAGCATATGCATTTGATGAATAAATTTATAAAGTTTATAACAAGTTCAACCATGTCCAAAGAAAAACTTTGGACAGCTTGAACATAAATCTCAAATGCATAAATGGAATTCAAGAAAAATAGTTTTCATGTGTATTTAGATAAAAATATGCTAATAGTAAAATGATAACAAAAGAAATTTGAAAATAAAAGCATCCATATAAAAATAAAACTATATTCAAGAACAAAAATTTGGTTGACAAATTTTAATCATCCATGCTACAAAGTCTTCCATCAAATTTCTTCATATTTTTATGTAAAAAAATGCTTCATGTTATAACCTGAAAAACACTTTAACATTTGTGAGAGATAAGCAATTTTTTCATAAAAAGATAAAAGAAGACAAATATTTTGTTCCGAATCTTTCTAATCCAATCCTAATCCTCCACAAAACCAAGGATATGGCATGTCCTCATGCAAAGTAGAAAAATAGTTTATTTTAGATAAAGAAAAGCGCAAGTATGCTGTCACTATTTTATAAAGAAAAAAAAAATTAACTAGTAAAGGAAAGTGATTGAGAGATGTATATTTGTGAAAAATAACAGTGCAGAGAAAAACCGTAGAAAGAGATAATAATATAATCGAAAGAATGCCATACGAAAAGCTAGGCATCTATGCCTCATTGTAAAGATATCTTGTCATCATCAAATACTTTAAGTTTACCCCGAAGTGTGTGAGAGATGTAACTATAGGTCCCATTTCTAGGATAATAACATCCTAGTTATTGATTGAATTAGATGGCTAGGTTCAAGCCCAACTTACAGCGATTCTCAAGTGAGAGTAAAGAGAATGGGCCTTAACATTTTATTTTAAATAAATTTTCAAAAATTTCCTGTATATGATCATTATTTTATGAATCATGTGCATATTAGTGCATTAACCAGACCTCTTTACCCCATATTTCCCTGCTTCTAGCAGGCCTGTTCAGTACCCCAGCAGGTTTATCTTGGTACCATGCAAGTATAGTCCCACTACCAGTGAGCCTGTTCAGTACCTTGACGGGTTTACATGCATTTATCAAGCTTCCTATTTTTAAATTTTTACTTAGCATTGACCCACTACTAATAGGCCTATTCAGTACCCCGATGGGTTTTCCTTATATATAATGATATAAAATATATGGAAGTCGATTGCTACTAGAGTGTGCTAAGCCTTGCTAAAACACATAATTCAATTTTACAGAAATAAACTTACAAATAGCTTTTCATACCGGCCTTAATCATAAATAATGTCAAAAGAGAATAACTTAAAGCTGTTGTTTAACCTTAGAATCCATCCTCTTGAGAAGAGATAAGTAATGTTCCCCATAGGTAAAAAAAATTCCACCTACTCTCGAGTTATCACAAAGAGATATTTGAGAGAAAAGTTTAGATAACAAATACATGATGAACTAGTAATCCATAGGCACATGATGAATGATAATGAAAATAGGTCTTATCAAGCATTGTTTGAAATAACAAATTAGAAATATACATGTCTGAATCAAAATACCAGAAACTATCCGAATCATAAAAGGAGCGGTTAAAAATGATATGCAAGGAGTTATCTTTAATTGTCTACAAACTACAAATTAAGAAAAGTTAAGATACCTTATGAGCGTAATTACCTTTTCTAGATATTACTTCATGAGCTGCTTATAGAGATAAAATATCCATGATCAAACTACAAAACCACTTGTTAGATAATTCAATTTATTCATAAAAACATAGAAAGTAGAAGAGTCGCATGTAATTTATTTTATCAGAAATGACTCTCATTTATTCGTAGAAGAAAAAACATATCTACATATATACAAGTGATGATAACCCAAAATAATTTCATGGATCAGGAGGAGAAGGAATAACTCCTCTTCAATTAATTCCCTTTCTCTATTTTGTAAAACATTTTGTATGAAATCCTATCTAGATGTTGGTTGATAGTAAAGCCTAAGTCTATGTCCATTCACTATAAAGGAAACTTTTGAGCCATCAATTGGTTTAATTTTTACTGATCCATTTTCAAAAGCTATAACTATCTCATAAGGGCCCAACCAATGGGTAGTTAATTTTGCTTTAAAGTTTTTAAACTATGAATTGAATAGTAATGCCCAATCTTCAGTATTAAATTGCTTTTGCTTGATAAATTTATCATGCCATTGATTCCGCTGACTCTATATTAGCATGGTTCTTTGGAGTGCATCTTGTCTAATTTCATCTAGTTCATTAATCTATAGGATTCATTGTTTCTATGCTTCATCCAAATCCATACCTAACTGTACTGCCATACAAAAGGTTTTAACCTGAAATTCAATAGGTAAAAGGACTTGTTTGCCATATACTAACTCATAGGGGGTATGTCTAGTAGTATTTCTCCATGTTATTCTATAGGCCCATAAATCCTCATGAATTCTACCCACCCAATCCTTATGATGTAAGTGAATGATCTTGGTTAAAATATATTCTAATACTTTATTGGTTGATTCTACCTGGTCATTATCTTGAGGAGGGTAAGGTGAAGACTTACAATGCCGGCACTACAACAAAACCTATGATTAGTGTCTGTTTTAGATTCCTTTTTAGCGTCCACTATCATGTTTAGTGTATTTTTCATCATTTTTTGGACAAAGTGGATGCTTTTCCACGGGATGGCGCTTTTAATGGCATTATTTGCATCCATTTTTAAAAGTTGACACTATTTTGGACACTAATTAGCATCCCAATTAGAGTCCCAATTAGAGTCCCAATTAGCATCCCAATTAGCATCCCAATTAGAGTCCCAACTAGCATCCCAATTAGAGTCCCTTTTTAAAAGTTAGCGTTATTTTGGACGCTAATTAGCATCCCAATTAACGTCCCAATTATCGTCCCAATTAGCATCCCCAATTATGATCGTAATTAACATCCCAATTAACATCACAATTATCATCCCAATTAGCACCCCAATTAACATCCCAACTAGCATCCCAATTAGTGTCCCAATTAGCATCCCATATAACACCCAGAATAGCCTCCAAAAAAACGTTATGAATAACATAGCACCATGTATTAATCCAAGGTTAGCGAAAGGAATTGCACCATGAATTTCAACAGGAAAAACATCCAACATACCACCAAGTATAGAGACAGTATTGTGCCTAGAAAACATCCAACATAATGTCAAGTATAGAGCCAGCTATAGCACCAGCTGAAATAATTCCATAAATTTTGAAAGGAACCGCGCTAGGAATTGCACTAGGTTTAGAGCTAGGAATTGTGTTGGGAAAATGTTTGACATAACGCCAGATATAACAATGTTAGTGTCAACGATCATGATTCATGTGATAGTAATTTTGGATCTTAATTTATGATAGTAGCACCTAAATGATCGTAATCATGGCACTTTTGGATCTTGATTAATCCTAATGAGGGGTAAATTACCTCAATGTCACCTAAATTGCTCTAATGGTACTTGAGTGTCCCCAACAACATTTGATAGACCCTAATTGCATCTTATTGGCCCTAACAACATGACAATGATGCATTATGATAATTATGATGGAGAATATGTATATGATTTGATAAGTATAAGACTATGTGATCCATTCTTGTGAGGTAACTTAGGGCTCCTTTCTCATTAAATTAATGATGACTACGACGACGACAATGATGTTGATTTATTGTATGATGATGATGACAATGTAGATGTCAACGATGATTATGCATGTGGTAGAAATTTTGGATCCTAATTGATTCTAATGGAACCTAAATGTCTATAACGACATCTAAATGACCCTATTATCATCAAAATGTCTGTAATGACATATAAATGACCTTAACAATTACATGGAATGAATCCTAATGGCGATGAGTGATTAAGAACACTAATGCCATATGAGTGACCATAATGACAATGTTGAAGATGATTTTATTAATGATGTACTTAATGCTGACGATGATGATGATAATGAGGATGATGATCAAGATGATGTTGATGTATCATGGCATTGATGATGATGATGATGATGATGACAACGTCAACTCCCATGATGATGATGCATGTCATAATACTTCTAGATACTGCAGGAATCAAGATATTGGAGTTAATAACAAGTAATAGAGGTTGTGAGGTGTTTAACATAAAAATATTGTTAGTATTAATTCTTGCACATGATCTAGGAACTAAGAATCAATCTCAGGAAAGAATAATCAACAAATACTCGTGAAATGGTGTTAATCAGAACCATAATGGTTTCCTCTGTGTATATTCAATGAATGGTTACAATAACAATGTCAAGAAATAGCTTGAATCCATGAAGAATTCAAATAGCTAAGGAGACAATTCGAATTCAATGAGTGAGTCTAGCTTAACTGACTCTCAACCATTGGTTCACACTCAGTTAACCACTTGACCAAAACCCTAATTGACTCACCAAACCCTAACTAAAGTTGAAGTGCAATAAATGACTGAATCTCAACTGAAGGAGATCAAACACATGGCATAGCAAGCCAACCATCAAGTGCTAGTGCTCCATGACTTCAATGAACCCCGATGAAGTTAACTAAAGCTGAAATGACCATTAGAAGTTGGTGGAGGTGCCCTGTTGACTCCAGATCATTAAATAATAATAAATAATCATTAAATGGTCATTTAATAATATATTTAATGAGAGGAGGCGCCCTAACTGACTGGTTGAACTGATTGTAACCACCAGTTAGCAATTAGGTGCATTAATATCATTCAGATCACCCCCGGAGTGCTCCAGTTAGCCTCCTTGACTGTAGGAGAAGGCTAAGTTATCCTCTTTGACTGTAGGTAGGCATAGGTGTGACTGGATGATGGCAATTAATGCTCCACTGATGTCAATTAAAATTAGGACAGTGGTTTAACTAGGCCAATTTGACCAAAAGAGTGTGTATGATGGTAAATGTCTCCAACACCCCCCCTTAAGCTATACTCAGGAAGAGTTAGAAAACATAGATGCATAAAAATGATAGGGCCCCCACAACAAAGGCCATAGGTCACCCTGTACAATAAAGTAACTGCTTAATATAACCAAGGAAACAGGGAAAACCTCATGGGAAAAATACCCCCCCTCAAACTAAGCAGTAAATCAAGAATTGGTTCTTCTATGCAGCAGCATCCTGAGACTGTGCATGTGAGCCTCTGAATCCAAACTAAATGAATATGTATGGAGGAATCTTCCACTTTGGAAGAAGAACAATGCACTCAACTGAATCAGAAATATAAACAGCTGCACGGTGAAAATTGGACCCATGTAGAGGAACTGAAATCATCTGAAGAGAGAGCAAAGGTTCTTGAGGATTCGAACCATGTGTGGAACACTAAAGAAACTGATATGTTGCAGCCTTGAATAGCAAACCATGAGTGGTAAAATAAGCCCCAATTTTTAGGAGCAAGTGTCCAAGCGGATGCAGAATGTCTTACTCTTTACTAGTTCTATGAGGAGATGAGCTTGTGACCAAAGGTAGAGAATCCCTGGGACTCTGGAGAGCAAATGATTGAGATCCATAATATGATATAGCTTCATAAATATCTAATGATTCAAAAAATAAAATATCAGAAACCTCATAAGAGGAAACTAACAGCAAATCCCCACCAGCAAAATTGAAGAAGAACTGCGGTACTTGATTTTTCACACCGGAATTGGTGAGAGAAGCTACAAGCATGACTGAAAGCTCTTGGATTTTAAAATATGAACAAAATAATATCAGATCAGAATGTAAATCAGATCTAAATAAGTTCACAATAGATCCAAAACTATGAAATGAAATCAAATCCCCAGCAGCAATTTCGAAGGATACTTGCGGTACTTGTTTCTTCACACCGTTGATGAGAACAGCTACAAGCAGTACTGAAGGTTTATGAAATTGAAATTTTGAACCAAGCAATATAAAATCAGATCCAAATAAGATCATATCAGATCCAATAAGGTTCATATCATATCCAAAATTATGGTCAATCGAGATGGTAGATGCACAGTTTTCTTCTTCTTCAAAATTCTGAATTTTGGTGCATGCAATCCTGCAGGAATTTGCTGAAGGATCTAGATCATGGGGAGTGAATGTGTCACTCTTATAATCTGATATTTCTTCCAAATAATCCAATTTTTTACATATTTTCACACCAGCAGAAACATTAGAGGGAGAAAAGTCAAATTTCTCTTCACTTTGGGAAGCAATTACTGGTAAATTTTGCACAGAATTCAAAGGAAAATCACCGGTGAATTTTTGCATGGAAGTGTAGTAGTATTTTTCTTCTATATCAGAGATTTGAATGTCTTCTTCTATTTCAGAAATATGAGAAGATGAGATATCAGAGATCTCATGAACTTCCAGAGCATCAGGAGAAGGAGTCACTTCATGGAGACTTTCTTCAATTTGAATTGAATGTGTAGAAGATTCTGCTTCATCTTCATCTTCAACAACTTCATCAGAGAGAGTAGAGGCTGAGAATTTTGAGTGAAGAACTATTGTGGTGCTGGCTATGATCTCCAAAGTACTATTATGATCCTCATTGTGCTTGCCAAAGGTTTTGTCCAATATTGCCCAGACTTCCTTTGGGTATTCAGCAGAGCCAAGATTAAGGTAGTACAAGCTATCATCAAGGGCCAGACATATTGATCCAAAAGCTCTGTCACTGTCATTTATCCAGTCATTCTCATTCTCATAAGACTCTTTTCCAAGTCCAATAGACACCTCATAGAGACCTCGTCTCTTGAGAGATGCAATCATCTTCAACTTCCATTCCGAATAGCTTGTGAATGGGATGAGAAGAGGGATTGATGAGTCCATTTGAAGTTGTACCTGTTAAGACCTGCAAATATAAAAAAAAAGGCACCGTAAGGTCGGATAGCCTGCACATTTTAGGCTTTCATCACACCCAACATAGTCAATCAAGCAAGCTTGATCAATAAGTTCTTTACTTGGGGTATTAAGTGGTAAGCCTTGGCTTCTGGTGTAGTGCTGGATTTTTGAGCTATTGCTCAAATTTCATGGAGAAATCTGTCAAAAATATTGTTTTTGAGAGATTGTTCTTCGTTCCGCTGTATGCTCTGATACCATATTAATTCTTGCACATGATCTAGGAACTAAGAATCAATCTCAGGAAAGAATAATAAACAAATACTCATGAAATGGTGTTAATTGGAACCAGAATGGTTTCCTCTGTGTATATTCAATGAATGGTTACAATAACAATGTCAAGAAATAGCTTGAATCCATGAAGAATTCAAATACCTAAGGAGACAATTCGAATTCAGTGAGTGAGTCTAGCTTAACTGACTCTCAACCATTGGTTCACACTCAGTTAACCACTTGACCAAAACCCTAATTGACTCACCAAACCCTAACTGAAGTCGGAGTGCAATAAATGACTGAATCTCAACTGAAGGAGATCAAACACATGGCATAGCAAGCCAACCATCAAGTGCTAGTGCTCCATGACTTCAATGAACCCCGATGAAGTTAACTAAAGCTGAACTGACCATTAGAAGTTGGTGGAGGTGCCCTGTTGACTCCAGATCATTAAATAATAATAAATAATCATTAAATGATCATTTAATAATATATTCAATGAGAGGAGGCGCCCTAACTGACTAGTTGAACTGATTGTAACCACCAGTTAGCAATTAGGTGCATTAATATCACTCAGATCACCCCCGGAGTGCTCTAGTTAGCCTCCTTGACTGTAGGAGAAGGATAAGTTAGCCTCCTTGACTGTAGGTAGGCGTGGGTATGACTGGATGATGGCAATTAATGCTCCACTGATGTCAATTAAACTTTGGACAGTGGTTTAACTAGGCCAATTTGACCAAAAGAGTGTGTATGATGGTAAATGTCTCCAACAATTAGTCATTGGGTTTTATATCAACTGATATGGCCATTGGGTTTATTAGTTACACCCCCCCCCTCCCCCGCTCTACACCCCACTTTTAGAAAGCTAGTATTGCAATACCACCTATCATGGTGCTACCAAAATGCCAAATTGTAAGGTTGTTTTGGAAACCCCCCCCATCGATACCCTCATTTTTACGAATAACATCCAAGGCACAAGAAGTGGATATAAATCTTAACAAAAAAACTAACTTTCTTTGTACTCTTAAGGAGATTTTGATCTTAGTTTAAAATGGAATGAAGCAACAAGCATTTCAGTAATACTCATAGTGTTACATTGAATAAGTGGATCAATTTTTTTTACATCTTTGGACTTATAAGAAAAAATGCTAGAGTTAAAGCTTCCCCTATTGAAACTCTATCCATTTCTAATTTTTCGAGCAAGCAATTGACCTACAGGGGGAAATGCTAGAGTTAAAGCTTCCCATCCTATACTAGTTTTATTCTATATTTGATTTGATGATCCAAATTAAAGGGGTGTATGTACTTTGATTTAATTACATCTTCCTATAAATATAGGAAATCCATGACAATGTAAAGTCTCTTAAAATCTAGGGATTTCCAAAAATCATGGACATTATATAGTCCCCAAACCCCATAACTTTTGTCTTGGAAAGCCTTTGCCATTTTACCAAAGGGAGGCCACCTCTATCTTTTTTACTCTTCCATATTTTTTTCCAAGACATCAATATAGATGTAAGTTAAGGTGTGTTAATATACAAGTATAACCTCTAAGACCAATGTTCCCAAGGTCAATTTGCCACTTAATTAAGACAACCACCTAGTGCAACAACTAGAGGAATATCTAATAATTAACAATAAAAAATTAATAGTTAATAAGTAGTATTTATAAATAATAATTATGATTAATTAACCAATGATTAAATAATAATTGATAATTGGATACACATCGTAAATATATGATTATGACTTGATGCTAAAAACAGAGTTAACTTGATGCCAAAAGTTTACACATGATACCAATGCAACACCAACATGACATGTTGTTTTCATTACATTGACAATAAAGTTGTCGAGTGATTCTAAATTGGCACAAATTAAGATGCCCCAATTTTGTTGTGTTTTTCATGATGAGCATTTGAAAAAAGGACGGCATGGGATGATAATTTTGATGCAAGGGCCATGTATTTTAGTAGTGCACCCGTTGGCACAATTGTTTTGTATTTTGAAAGGTTAGTGTGTTTTTTAATATCACTGTTGTTGTGAATAATCCCACAAACATGACAATGGTGAGATGGAAATAGTTTATAGGGTGTCTCCCACTCCAAAAGGTTTGTCGATTGAGAGGTTGGATTTTGGTTCTAACATCATCCACGGTTTTGGTGTCATGCTTTGTGGGCCAATTTTAGATTGGGGTTGTTATATTTTTTCGACCCCAAGTAAAACCTTGGAATATTCCTGATTCTTAGCTAGAATATCTTGATGGAGGGTGGAAACAATGCTCACTAATTGATTGATCCAAACTTAGAATCTTGTGGTTTTTTTCTCTGTGATGTTACAAGCTATATTGTTGAATTGACCATAATAGCCCCTAGATCAACCTAGTGGCATCTGATTGTCCCTAACAACATTTGAGTGACCCTAATGCAATTGGACTCACTGTAAAATCATGAGGATGATCATGTTGATGATGGATGATGGAAAGGATATTGATGATGATGATTATGATGATAACAACCAGGTTAAGATGAATGACAATGATTATGATGATATATGGTGGTGCCAATGATGTTGATGTTGATGTACTCATGCATGTTGCTGATGATCATGGTTATGATGGAAATGATATCATTGTTAATGATAATGATTCATGTGATAGTACTTTGAGATCTTGATTTGTCATAGTGGCACCTAAATGATCGTAATCATGACACCTTTGGATCTTGATTAATTCTAATGAGGGGTAAATTACCTTAATGTCACCTAAATTTCTCTAATGGAATTCGAGTGTCCCCAACAACATTTGATAGACCATAATGGCATCTGATTGGCCCTAACAACATGACGATGATACATTACAATAATTATGATGGATATGATTTGATAAGTATAAGACTATATCATCCATTCTTGTGATCTAGTAGGGTTCCTTGCTCATTATTATCGCAATTATATTGATGATGATGATGCTGTACTTGATGACATCAATGATGACTATGACAATGACAATGATGTTGATTTATTGTATGATGATGACAATGTAGATGTCAATGATGATTATGCATGTAGTAGCACTTCTAGATCCTAACTGATTCTAATGGAACCTAAATGTCTACAACGACATCTCAATGATCCTATTATCATTGAAATGACTGTAACAACATATAAATGACCTTAACTATTACATGACATGAATCCTAATCGCGATGAGTGATTAAGAACACCAATGGAATATGAGTGACCATAATGACAATGATGATGATGATGATCATGACAACGAGGATGATGATGAAAATGATGTTGATGTAGCATATGACATTGATGATGATGATGATGAAAATAGCATCAATTTCCATGATGATGATGCATTTATGGTAAGGATGTGCTACAAAAATATTTGTTACAAATTCTTTAGACACACATTGGAGAAGGTGAAATAATTAATAGTGATATAAACTATTTAGGGCAATACAAAATATATGCGTTGGACTATAATTAGTGTATAAATTAATGTTCACCATTGCTTCAAACAAAAAATTTACAATCGTGAAATTTGACCACTGCAATTCAATTTACATTCATAAAAAATTTTAAACCGATAAATTAGTTGTCAAGGCATTGTCCCTGACATATCTATATATGACATTCATTAATGTTAAGAGTCATCACAATTCTAGCTTTGTAAATATAGTTTGCATATCAAAATCATTTAACATAACAAAATAAAAAAATATATTTGATATTTTTCATTCTTAACATATGTAAATATTTTTTCAATAATTTGAAAATTAAATGCATGACATTGACTAACTCATTATGAGCAAAACTGGTTTCCAAGGAAGTCATTGATGCCTTTGAATTTGTTTTCGAAGTAGTATAAGCGCTAACCAAAATGTCCCCAACCCATCGGAATTCGACAGAACAATTATTGATGAAATCACAATTTGGAATTCTCATATTGCAATTTCGATGATCTGGGTAGTTTTAAAATTGAGCAGTTACTATAATATTGACAATTACGATCGTTGAAATCACAAAATTTTGGAAATAACATTTTCCAAGAATGATTTGACCGGTTTTTGTCAAAACTTGTCGGGAAAGCGAGGCGTTTTAGTTATATTTTATCATACGCGTTTGTTTTCTCCCAAGATTTACATACAATAACCACTTTCTTTCATTAATTTTCACAAATGTAATCCTAACATTCTGATCCAAAAACAAGTTACATGCTCAAATTTTAAATTATCCCTTGAAGCTTTCAATCATAATAATATTTCAACTCATCGCTAGTTCCCACACAATATTTCACCAAAAAAATACAATTTAATATTGAAACATTGTGTGTGTATACCTTGAGTAGGTCTAATGATCAAGAACATGTGTTTCATCCTATAAGGTGATAGGTTCAAATCTAGAGGGGAATAGGGTATGTACACATCCATAGAGTTTAACAGTCAAATCACTGTGCAAATGAGAGTCCCTTGTCCCATAAGCAAGGAGGTCTCATACACCAATTTGGTGTTTGGCTTGGATGTGACCTTAAACTTAGATTACACACACACAATTTTTTATATTCAATGTTTCACATAACAATCAAAATATATATCAAATTGCCTTAACAGGCTAAAAAACAAACATGATTATGTCTTGTAACAAAGTCTTTCTCCTTATCTTGTCACTACATATTCCAGACTCCAGTGTTGACGACTCCTCTAGGGATGCCTTCCAATTTTTTAATATAAATATCCATCACAGTTAGAAATTTGTGTCCCTCCCATGAGCTCACGCTAAGATAGGAACCCATTCTACAATGGAAAAGCTTCCTTGGAGAGTTGATTTGCTTTTGTATTGTGCTATATGTAAATACAGACAAAGGATAATACATCAGTGTTGGCTCTTACTTACTGAACTTGATTCATTATTTAAGATAACGATATATTTTATACTTTACACATGTTGAGTATGCACGTGTATGTGTATGTGTACACACATAAAAACACACTAATATTAATAACATAATTTTAAGGTAACGACGTAGCTAGACACCAAATTGGTGTATGAGACCCCCTTATTTGTGGGACAATGAACCCCCTTCATGTAACAATTTGACTACTGAAGTTTACAAAAGTGTACATACCCTAAACCCCTTTGGATTTGACATGTAATCTCCTAAGAAGAAACACATGTTCTTAACCATTACGCCTACTCAAGTTATATATAGAATGTCAAGATCTCTTACTTAAAAGAAAACAATAACATATAATACTCTTAAAAATTCCTTTATTTAAAAAAAATACAATTTATTGTGTGTGCATATATAAACCTATAACATATATCCATTGATTTGGAAGGAAAACATAAAAATGAGTGGTTGTGAAAGATAAAGTGGCAAAACCCACATGTAAAAAATGTTTAATTTGAATTACCATCCAAGAAAGGAGATAACACGTATTGAGCTTGGCTCCATTCTAGAGAAACATTTTACATTGCAATACAGGTGAGAAATGTTGACTTTAATATTAAACAAATAATTTAATAATAATTGCTTTAAAATTAAATGATGGTGACGGCGACGATGATGATTATAATTAAAGTCCACTTAGATTATGATATAAAATAAAAAATTAAGAGGATCTTGAGAAGTTATAGGTTCAAATCTCAAGAAGTAGAGTACGTACACTTCTTTACATTAATGAAGTGTACATGAAGTATTAAATATATATTTTGTTATTTTATACAAAAAAGTGCGGGACTCTCATATATCAATTTAGTGTATAATTTAATTGTACTATTTTTTACTAGAGAAATTGGTAACTTTACTTATGTGAGATAAAATAGATTCAGTACACTCCCACCATAATCCTAAATGCATCCACATGAGTCTGCTTTACAAAGTGTCTTATCATACTATGGGCTTACTAGCTGCTCTACAACCGGACGGTCAACTTAACTAACTCCAAAAACAAATTATTATTTTATTATAATATTATATTTTAAAAAAAATCTACACGCTAGGTGTTACTTTCAAAAATAAAAAATAATGTCATCTATGTTAACCATAAATCCCAACTTCGAACCAATAATTCAATCCTGGACGGGAACAATTCAATCCTTTTCATTGTTTGAGGTTTTGAATTGGAGGGAAATAGTCCAACGAGCAACTAAACACAAGAAGACAAATATGAGCAATACATGAAATAGAAGGCTCCACTTATCTCATTTCTAACAGGAGTTCAAGAACACAATTAGCACAGATAGAAAGCTTGAGCAACACATTTTCTCTCCAGCTTTCTGCTCCTCTCAGTCCACCTGTGAGTATTTCTTTCAATTTTTTTTCCCAGAAGTGTTGGTTTGCATGCGACGTATTTGACAAAAGTCCAGAACGAAAAACCAGTACAGAAATCCATGCATTCTTTGGATCTTTGTATGTCGATGTTCGTTATTGTTTCTTTGTTGCATTCTATAGTTCTGGGCAATCCCTTTGGCAGAATTTTGTATGCATTCTTTTATTTGTACGGTTACGGTTCAGGATATCATTCTTGGTTTTTGGCACCAGCTTGGTTAGTGAGTTTTTCATTTTATTTCCTTTAGTGTTTGATCAATGCTTTTGATTCAACTGCACAGTGTGCGATTCCATAAACACCCATTTGGAGTCTAAGGCTATATGTGAGTGTTTTAGAGAAGACGACCATTGGTCTTTAGGGTTTTAGTTGCTGTCACTGTGTAGGGTTTATGGGGTTTACCTGTTTGCATTTTGGTTCTGGTACTGTTTACTGCCATTTTTCCTTATTCAAAATAGAGCTTATATCCTAGTGTTTAGCAGAACGGTAAGTTCCCGACGCTTAATATCGGCAAGTTCCGAAGGATGATGAAAAACGTCATCTACGGAGTGTTCATTCACCAATGGTTAAGTCCTTGTTCCTAAAGAGATGAGATAGCCGATAACCTTTGCTACCATAACACAGAGCTGAGGCCAGTGAAAAATCTTGCTACAGCGACCTGAATAATTCCACATCCTTTGTACTCGCATCTGTTCATAGATAAGTTAAGTGAAGCCTTGGGAAAGAGAGCCGTCATTGCTTTAACATAAAGTTGTCAAAACTGAAAGCCTTAAACATGCTCAGAATATAGGACCAATCAATACATTCGTAAAATGTTTCAATGTCACTCTTAAATAAAAGGATGTGGAGGACTAGGCACTATTTTGAATGAAATGTCTTCTGATGAAATCCATCTACTCTAGGAAATTATCTTTAGGCAACAAATGCTTGTTACCCATTTGTAAAGCTGGTTTTTTTATAACTGAAATAAGTCCAATCCAACAATATCTCATGTGATCATATAAGAAAATCTCGTGTGACCTCATAAGATTTTTATAAAAAGCAATACAATTTTAACAACGTATCCTCCACAAATGTCATTAACTTAACCTTGACCATCTCGATCAGGGTAACTACCAATTTGTCCATGGTAAACGATGTCTGAGACATTCTTTCCTCCACCTCAAAAATTCTACATAAGGACCCTATCAAGACAACTTTATATGGCTAGTGGCTCCCCTGCATTGCTCTATGAGGCCTAGACACTGGAAAACCTGCTCTATAATTGCTAACGAACACCTCCTCCACTTCCTATTGCTTGGTGAACTGTCCATTGCCCATCTTCACGATTTGTTCAGAAGTTTCCTAAGATACTAAGGCCTTGAAAAAGTCCTTCATTAGAGGGACCCCTTATATAAAATTCGGTGGAGGTAGGACTGTCAATTGAGCCCATGGCTCAGCGAACTTGGGGAATTGCTATAAATATATTTTGTTGTTTTATTAATTGATATGTTTTATAAATTGGTTAATAGTTTGAATTATTGTTTTATTGACAAGTATAGCCACTTCTTAGTGAAGAAGCATCTGCGGCAGTGAACAAAACTCCTCCCTAACTATGCAAAAGGCAATCTTTCTTCTCTTTGTTCATGGGCTGATCAAGAGCGGTTCAGATATCGCTGGTCAAGTCCATTACATTTCATTGACACACTAGATAACAAGCGTACCTGTACGTATTCTAAGAAGTTTTATTTTCCAAAACACACTTCATTCTCATGATTAGCTATTTTAATTTGATATTTTGTCTCTACTTTTGTCAAATAGTCTCATTTTGCTTGCTCATCAATTTTGTCTTCTATTTGTCATGGTGTGTAGATTTTTCCATCATAAGATGGGTATAACTTGAATTGCTCAAGGGAATTATTTGTATCTTCAGGAGACACTAATACTGAAGGGTATGCAGCATATAAATATCTGAGTAGCATCCTTATCAGAGCATTTTTTATTTTATGTTTGTTTGCAAACATGGAACTGCCATAATGTTGAAGGATAGGATGGCATGTGTGTTGATGGTGCCATAAAAATTACACTTCCCATCTTGGAAATTATGGCAGGAGAGCCACTGGTGAAAATTGTATTATTTTTTGGATAGTCATCCTGTTAGAATGAGATGTCTATTTGTGTTGTGTTTCTCATTTTGCTTCTTTCATTGTAAATTATATTTAAATGCTGTCTTATTTTACCAATGGATACTAATGCATAGTTGTATAACTTGTAGATAATTTAACAGAAGCCTTATTGTTTCTCTCTCATTTCATGGGAGATATCCATCAGGTCCTCTACTGTTTATTTATTAATTTCCCATATGAAAAATTCAAATACATGTGCTCACTGCATGAAAATTTAGAAAGGATAAATTAAAATGTATAAGCGAGTTTTGTTTTTTGTTTTGACTTCAAAAGGTCACTGCTTGTATTGGAAACTTATTCATTGATACTGATGAATGAAAAAATGCAGCCTTTGCATGTGGGTTTTACTACAGATGAAGGTGGACATACAATAAAATTACATTGGTATGGGTTGCAGAGCAATTTTCATCCTGTAAGTAAATACAATTTCTTCTTATTGGATGTACCGTGCCCTTCTTGTCTATCCACTATTAAAAGCACATTAGTGATTTAAGGAATTCAACACGAAAGTGAAAGGTCTTAGAAGAAAAACTGTAGAGTTTATCATCAAAATAATTCAATAAAATTGCCATGTCCTATCTGTGTGTATTTGCATCATCATAAAAGTATTTGAATGTCTTTTCTCACCCATGTTAGTCTTAGAAATTCTTATCGAACTTTTTTCCATTTAGAGATTTTCCATGACAATTTTGAACATTGGTTGGGCTCTTTAAAACTTATATGAATTGGCATGTCTGCGTAATTGTACGATGTAGCTGTTTTGGCCCAGTGGTGAAGTACTGCAAATTTTGCACACTGGTACACTCACCATATTTTTTACACCCACACTGGTTATACATGTTTTTCAATTAATTATTTTATCAATTAGTTACAAATTGTTGCTCATGCAATTCGAGTATGGTGTAACCAATCAAGTTTTCTGTCTAAACTCTATTTAAAAGCACAGAAAAATGTTGATTTCAATGAGATTTTTATTACTCTTTAATTGTTACCAACGGAAGGAACATTCTAAAGATTCTTTCCATTCATTGTCACCCAAGAAAGGAATGCTTTATTGCAATCCAAAGGCAGACCAACCACAATTCTAACAAGTTACTATAGTATTTGGGATATCATTTCCCACAGGAACTAAAAATAAAATGCTCTAGTAGTTGAGAATAATTGTAATGCCTTTGCTTCAAAGGCTCCCTTACCCCCAAGTAAGAATACAACCCAATGTAACCACAGTTGTGGTGTTTTGTAGATCGAGGCTAGTGATTAAGATAGATGAAGGAAATTTCTCCTACTATGGTCTAATTAAACAATAGAACTATCATCTGAGAAGAGTTTCACATCAATTGAATGGTTGTAGGAGGATATTCTCCCATTGCTCAGATTGGAGAGTTTGATTCTCCTTTGGACGACACACAGGCCATAAGAGGAATGCGTACGACCATAAAAGGGATTCATATGGCCTGTTGGTTGCTCAATGACCTCTTAGAATATGAATGGATAATTATTTATGAAATTAGGAGGATAGAATGTAGCTCAACAACCATACTATTACAACCATTAATCTCATGGACACCATTAAATGAAAGGTGTAGGATATTTTCCTGTTGGAAATATCAATAGATGGGCCAAGCTTGATTCTATTCTGAAATTTATCATAACAATTCTTTAGGGAAGAAGAATGCAACAATACCATTGCACAAAATAAAACTCAGAGATTTTACCCTGAAAACCCAAATATGAAAAGCAACTTCAAATGTTTTTCAACCTTCATTTTAACAATTTTAAGTTACAATGCAGCTCATGGCTCCATGACCATTCAAAAATTTAGACAACTTAGTTTTTGTGCATCCTCACCTCTTGGCCAACAAAAACCCTTTTCAAGTGCAATTACAAGATGATAAATCTCCAAAGACCTCACCTTTAATTTCCTATTCCCTTCTCTCTTCTCTCGTATTTTTATTTTTATTTTCTCATTTAATTCTTTTTTTTTATGTTTTCTCTCATTTAATTTTGTATTGCCTGCATTGTCTTTTTTGTTTCAACCCTCATACATCATCAAATTGTTTTTGTGTACTAAGCTTTCAAACCCATTCATTTTGTTCAGAATCTTCGTACCCATTTCAGATTACACTTCTCCATTGACAGGCTTTTTGGTCTCCAAAAACTTAGAAGGAAACCATGCTTTGGACTAGTGTGCCTTACATATACTTCTTTGGAATACGGTTGTCAAATATGGCTCTTTTCTATAGTTCTAACTTTGTCTCATGGCTCTATGTACTAGCTTTGGCTATGGCTATGGCTCTATTTTTTTTCTCGCTTGTTCCCATAACGCAGAAGTCTGTTCATTGATTCTCTACTTTGAGCAATCATTAGATCTAAACTCTTCAATCAGAATTCATTCTCATCTTCAACATGCAAATATCTTTCATTCTTAGACTTGGAGATGGCCTATCTTGGTAGCCAAGGGAATCCAAGTCGAAATCTAGTCTTCTCTTGTTTACTGAGGCCCCAACATGCAATGCCATCACATAGAAAATTCCAAGTTGAAATCTAGTCTTTGCTTGTTTAGTGAGTCCCCAACAGGCAATGCCATCACATATAAAATTCACAAGAGGAAGTGTGGGTTGCCCTCTTATGTTAGGAT
Organism: Pseudotsuga menziesii; assembly: GCA_001517045.1. NCBI lineage: Eukaryota > Viridiplantae > Streptophyta > Pinopsida > Pinales > Pinaceae > Pseudotsuga > Pseudotsuga menziesii. Next base: position 192,341 of record LPNX010713339.1, read on the forward strand.
CAACTACTTTTGACATGGAAACAATTCTCTAGTGCTTGCACATGCTTACAAGCACTATGTCTCTACAAGTTTACAACACTATCATTTGGACGACAACCTTCCTGTGCAATAATTGCACCTTCTTTTGCCCAAAGCAATTGTCAATTCTTCAAAGTGTATGGTTGTAGGTGACATCATTCCCTATGGTCTTGAGGATGAGTGAATGTCTCAAGATTTGGACAATGCAAGAAATGGATTTAGACATATTGGAGAAACTATTGTAGACAATAATACATCATGAATTATTCAACATCGAGAGAAAATAAGTTATGAGGGCAATCTGGACCTAAGTAACCTGGTTCGAGTTCGTGTTCGAATTCGACGACCTTAAAATTCAGCAAAAATTTGGCAAAAATTCTGCACTTAAAATTTTGGCGATAAAAATCGGTATAAAATTCAGCATTAAGTTCAAATGACTAAATATATGGAAATTAAAAAATATATGAAAATTTTCAATAAAATTCATTATGCCCATTAAACTATAAACATTAAACACATCAACAATGAACATGATAGTCATACAATCATAGAAATAATGAACATGACAACATTGAATGAAGTTTGAACTTTGAACACGATAGTCATTGAATCATATAAATAAAAATATGGCATCAGAAATGAATCATGATTAAACATATATTTTGAAAACATTAGAGTGTACATCTTTGTTGAAATTTAAAAACATGTTCATAAAGTGATAAAACATAATATAAAATGTCATGAATATTTATCCTAGCAACTATTTAGCAAAATAACATCCCAAAAAGAA
>LPNX010713339.1:194169-206059 GCA_001517045.1 Pseudotsuga menziesii
ATACCTGCAGTATTAGGCCCAAAGGTCAAAAACCATTTTTGTAGATAAATGATGCATCCTCAGAGGTTGTTGTAGTTGCTTTAATATTAATGAAGATACCAGTGGGGATCAAAACCATTTTTGTAGATTAATGTTGCATTCTTGAAGGTTGTTGTAGTTGTTCTAATATTATTACAGACTCAGTGAGGAGTCAAAACACTCACTGAATCAAGATTACTGCTGAAATGAGCTAACCATACTTAATAAACAGTGGGGAGGGTTTCCAAGATTTGACAATTATTCAGTTAGTATAAACGAAGATGGAAATTCCATACCAGAAACTTAAGGAATATCATTTGGATTTGAGTCTACAAAAAATTTCCAGTTTTGGTAAAAAATTTAGCATTTTTTTAGCTTTTTCTATTTGTATCAGTTTCATTTCAGAATTTTTGCCAGTTTTCTTGAATGCAAATGATATTCCTGATATTCAAATTTGTTGGGTTGATCCTGTGTTCAAATAATGTGACTTTGATTTTTGTTACATGTAAAAAGAATGGACGACGAGGCATAGGGTTGACAGGCCTAAAAGCTCAAGGGAAATTAGCATCAAAATAGATTGTAACAGCCATGTCTCAGAATGCTCCCTGGAAAACTCTAGTTTGGCATCATATTCAGATGGTGATGCATGTTGCAAGCATAAAAGGATGGTAAATGCCATATTGCTGTTGGTAATTGCCTTTGTCCCAAATGACTGTTGGTAAATGCCTTTGTCCCAATGGCTGCAGGATGCTGATATAATCATGTTAGCATTGCCTACTCATGAGGTGCCCTTCTCCATTTTGAGAGAGAGTAGTGCTCCTTATTTATAGAGAACAAACTGTAATAGAACTATTGGTATTCTTCACTGTTGTGTAGTAGTTAAATCTCATGATTATTTGCTTAGAATCAAGATCAAGGTCCTTATTTTCATCTGATATGGGTCATGATGCATTGACATGCACAAGCAGCCACTAGGTTTTTCTTTTGAGGATTTAATGAGTAGATTTTTATCGCCATATGATTTTTTTATTGCACTTTTGTGCACTACATATTGTAACATCCACCCATTCTCTTATATCATGTTGCCTTAAAGTGGCAATGGTTCATACATTGTCAAACTCTTAGAAATAATTATTGCATCTTTGTATTGGGAAGAGGTTCTGGTAGTCCTATCTTCGAACTGATGGGAAGTACTTTCAAATTTATATCACTCTTATTGATCTCTAGATATGTTTTATATGTTGTTGACCTTCACCAAACCCAATAAACATCTAAACATTAACCCAATAAACTCCTAAACTTTTATACTAATCTATGTTCAAATTTCAATACTTAACCCCATTTCTAGGCTTTACTCTTGAGTGTTACCGGGAGATAGATACCAAAAACCATTGAGGGTAGGAGTTATGCTTAGAAATGCTACACATGTACCATATCCAAGCATGGTCAGTGACAAAATCATCCCCACAAAAGTAGAGACTCTCTTTTAACAGTTTGTCCTTTATGAAAAATAGAAATTAACGCTCATTCTTTGTTCAAGATGAAAATTTTAAATTGCCTGATAGGTTTGTATGATTGAAATGCATTCAAATCGCATTCTCATATCTTTTACTATAGTCTTTAAAAATAGTGAGAGGAATATGATAACATTTCCTCTTTCCTTATATATGTAATTGTGCAGATTGTGGTTACGCCTGGACAACAAGACAAATGCTTCCTTTGTGGTCAGGTTGGTCATTTTGCAACTGCATGTGAAGGACAACCAAAAAGAAAGCAAGGATATTTTGATGAAAAAGGTGGTGAACTGAATGTTAATCCTAAAAAGCCTTATCAAGTAAGTCAGATATATGTATAATTTTTTATGTTAGGATTTTGGTTATCCATGCTTGGAGGTTTTTTCTTTTTGTTAATGTTGTCTGGTTGCATTAATACTAATAACGGTCCCATTTAGGTCATGATAATTAAAGCAAGTTTCAAGATTATTATAGATCGTGTGGATGTTTTACTATTATTTTTACATCTAACTTGTTTTTGATATCTCAAATATTTTATGATTCGTCAACATCTGGATTTTACGTGAATATTTAGAGTATGATATGAAGATTCCAAAACCTCCAATAGAGATTGATTTTGAATGGGTTACGGATGATTTTGTCTTCATCTGTTTCTTTGTTGGAAATGATTTCCATCCACATATGCCTACATTGGAAATTCATGAGGTTTGTATGTAGAGATGTTACACCTCCTATATTCTATTTGAATTCCTTACATAGTCGCTAAATAAATATTATCTAAATTTACATTCTATTCTGAAATTCATTTCAGTTGAAACGCTTGGAATATTTTTATGTCCAAGTTGATTGTTGTTCTAAATTTTAAGCATGATTATCTCTAGTGTGTAGACAATTTATTATAGATATGTTTTTACAACTCACATTCTCTGTTTTGGTTATGTGACAATATTCTCCAAGAAGATAATTTTTTGGTGGCTATTTTCTATTTTACAGGGTTCAATTAATTTGCTCATGGCTATATACAAGAAAGAATTCAATGCAATGGGTGTCTATTTGATATATTCAGGTGAGGTATTATGACACTGATTGCATTTATTATATAATTTTTGTTGGTAAATATTATGTTGACCAAAGGACTTCCCTTAATGTTACTAGATATTGTGATATTTTCACTTTGGTATTCTAATTCTTACAATCTGAAGTTGTGTGGCCTTTGAAATTTTAATTATCACTTGAATCGCAAGATCTCATGTCCCTAGATTGATGGAAATGATATCGAGTTCATCTTGACCAGCTTTATCCAATTGCTGGAATTAAAGCTGTATAATGTTTTCTCTTTCAAAATTTCAAATGCACATGGATTTTTATAACGGCTATAGGACGTCTCCTGTGTCAGAAATTACTGAACATCAAATGAAAGGGTGTTAACTGGTTTGGATACAGCTAGCATTTCTAGCTAAGCTAATATCACACTAAAATGTGGAGCATTTTATTATGCAGGTAATATTGGACAAGGTGGAGCATTTTATTCAGGATGTTGGAACATAAGAGGATATGATTTTTCAAAAGCGAGGTCATATTCACGAGGTAAACATTTAGTTTATATGAAATTATGAAAACCTTTGTCAGTTGTATGTATTTGGGCCTTATTTTGAAAAAAACACAACTATACATTTTTTTAACTATTCAATAACACCCACTGAGGATAGCACCCTTCCATTGGGCCAGGCTGTGAGCTTAAGAACGTTTTGAATAGGAACTCTATGCCATATGAAAAATGGAAAATGGGTCAATAGCTATTTTTGTAGAGCAATTTATTAGGAAATACATTAAGCCAAGGGAAATACTTTGTTAAAACTATGGAAATATTAGGAAATACATGTATTTTACATGCTCACAGATATTTTCCATGTATTTTTATCTATGCATATCCAACCATATTGTATCCAATTTGTTCTCATATATGTACATATATCTATCTATATCTTGGTAACTTTAGCGTTTGATTGATAACTAGATGAATTATCATAGTTGACTTCTATTAAGTATTTGATTACTAGCAATATATTAGGTGAGACTAACCTAAGATTCTTGTTGGTTTTTCTTAAACTTTATGTTCACTTCCTTTATATCCAAATGAGGGCATAAAATATACTCTATAGGATGAAATGATTGTTACTGCATTTGTTTTATGGGAATGACCCATCTCCTGAAGGATACAACCTAGAAAAGTTCCCAGAAAATGACAATAAATGGACACCAACAAACCATTCCTAGGGAGTTCTTGGAATGGTCAATATTTTAGAAATGGTACTAGTCTTTTCTCTAAACTTTCTTTTTGATCCCTTTGATCCCTTCATCATCATGAGTATCATTATCCACTCGGTGTATTTTAGCCACATTACTCTTTTGTACTCACCATTTTTTATGTTTAGGAAGATATTGTAGATTCTTAGTGTATGCTGTTTCCACTGAAAATTCCTTCCATAATACCTTCAACCCCCACCCCCCAACATATTTAGTTAGTGGTCTATTCTTGCTGCGCCTTACAAATCTTTAAAGACATTGGAATTAAGTTTCCTTATAGCACTGATGCTATTTCCCAGATGCATTTTTGCAATTAATTCTCAATTCTCATGCTTTTAAATGATTGAATCGGCAATTCACAATTCATTGCAATGATATAAAATCTGTTTCAAGGCACACTCTCTTTTTTTTCACTCTTGTTTCCCCACTCTATTAGAACTGATCTTATGCAGGTAACTATGTTGGTACATAAGTTATAACTTATATCGTGTGTAATCACATGCAGCTAGGACCAACAATAGAATTGTATGTCTACTAGAATAAGGTGCAAGATATTACATGTTTGTAACCAGGCTGTCATAATTTGGATGCTAGCTATACTTGTGGAACATTGTTTTTTTCTTTGGTCATGTGCATGCACTAATGTGTATTACTAATCACATGGCTTATCAAGTCCTGATATAACTAGAATGCCCAAGCTACATGATTTTAGGTAACCAAATTGGTACTATTACATTGTCATCTTCTAATACATGCAACACTGTTGATGTGGATGAGTGTCCTTTTTGGTATTAAAAAAGCCTCTTTCTCTATTTCCTTGATCGACCATTAGATACTCAAAGTTGTGTATTGATCCTTTTTACCATTATAGAGGACTCTGTAAGTTAGGTTCTCAAATTCTTAAAGGGTTCTAGCTCAATGGAAGAGCACCTACCTTATAAGCAAGAGGTTGGTGGTTCGATTCCTCCATGCCCTAATGATATTATAATATCAGTTAAATACTAAAAATGACTAAATTAGTGACCAAAACATGAGAGACGTGAAACTAGGCATTAAAAAGGATGCAACACATGGCACTGATGATGAAGCCAAACATGGCGTTGATATGGTAGCAAAATAAGACATTACTTTGGATGCAAAACATGGCACTACATAGGAAGCAAAATATGGTGCAACAATAGAAGAAATATTTGGCATCATTTTGGTAGCAAAACATGATGTGAAAAAGGAAGAAAAAATTGGTGCAAATTTGGAAGCGAAAATTGGCACATATTTGGAATTAAAACATGGTGCAAAATGGGATGCTAAAGTGGTAGCAAAAATGTATGCTAATTTGGATGCTAACATGGTGCTATTAAGGATGCAAATATGGTGCTAATGGGGGTGTCATTTAAGAAGCAAAAGTAGACACTCTCTAGGAAGTAAAGAAGGACGTTATTTAGGAAGCAAACCTCGACATTGTTTAGGAAGCAAAGTTGGGAGCTATTCTGGAAGCAAACCTTGATGTTGTTTAGGCAGCAAAGTTGGATGCTATTCTAGAGGCAAAAAGAGACACACTATTTTGGACATCATAAAGGATGTTATTGAGGAAGCAAAAAAAGAAGTTTTTTGGGATGCTTTAAGTTTTGTCCATGACGCATCCCATTTAGCGTCTAGTTTGACCACTCAATGTAAAAAGGAATTACAATAAAAAGGGACGCTAATTCTAGGATTTGTTGTAGTGTGCATACCATACTTTGTAGTGAGATCTTGCATTAATTTGGAAGTGAATTGGGTACCTTGGTCTGTGACAATTTCTTTGGGTACACCAAACCAAATAAATATTTCTTCATATATGAATTCTACTACAGATTTCTCTGTAGCCCTAAACAAAGCTTTAGATTCTACACATTTGGTAACATAATCTGTACAAACCAAGATATATTTCTTTTTATGAGACATGGGAGAGATTGGTCCTACAAAATCAAGAGCCCATTTTTCAAAACGCTCAATCATGAATTGTGAATGTAAAGGCATTTGGTATAATGTTGTGGGTCTACCCATTCTTGGACAACTATCACATCCTTTGACATACTTGGAAGCATCCTTAAAAATGCTTGGCCAGTAATAACCAGAGTGCAGTACTTTGTATGCTGTCTGTTTATCCGCAAAGTGGCCTCCACATGGTCCATCATGGCATGCTCGGAGGATGTCTATCATTTCATCCTCTCACACACATATTCTAATAATAAGATCTGGTCCAGTGTTAAAGAGGTCATTATCAACCCAGGAATAGTTAGAATTTTGTACTATTATGCAGCGTTTCTCGTATGGAGCAAAATGGTGTGGTACTTTTCTAGTTGCTAGAAATTTTGCAATATCAGCAAGCCAAGGGGTTTGAATAGATATAGAAAACATATGTTTGTCAGGAAAAGTATCATCAATAGGTATAATATCATTATCGTGTTGTATATGAGAAATAAAATCTGCTACTAAGTTTTCATTACCAGGTTGATTAATGACGGTAATATTAAATTCTTGAAATAGGAGAATCCACTGGGTAACTCTACAATTGGTTATCGGTTTATTCACTAAGAATCTAATGGAAGAGTGATCGGTGTGCACAAAAACTTCGTACCCTTTAATATAATGACGAAATTTATTAATAGCATAAACTACTGCCAAAAATTCTTTCTCAGTAACGGTATAGTTTAATTCGGCAGGAGAAAGATTTTTGCTAATAAAAAAAAAAAGGCATAAGGTGATTGTCCTTCTTTTTGGCCTAGGACTCCTCATATGGCCGTATCGAAAGCATCGGTATTTATCTAAAAGGGAAGGGTCCAGTCAGGGCCCCTAAGTATTGGTGCAACTGATAATTTAGCTTCTAAAATATCAAAATAATTTTGACAAGATTCTATCCATTGGAACTCTACATCTTTTATAAGAAATTTAAACATTGGTGTAGCTATCTTTGAAAAGTTTTCAATAAAATGGTGATAATAGCCTGCATGACCCAAAAATATTCTTACCTCCTTCTGGGTTTTTGGAGAGGGAAGGCCAACTATTACTTTGATATTAGCAGGGTATACCTTAATTCCTTGAGAAGAAATATGGTGTCCTAGAACTATACCTTCTGTCAGTAAAATTTTACACTTTTCATGACTAAGAGCTAAGTTTGTCTCTTGACATCGGATCAAAAATTTCTTGAGGTTGTCCAGAGCTTCTTGAAAAGTATTACCATAGGCTATAAAATCATCCATGTATACCTCAACACAGTCATGTATAAGATCAGAAAAGATGCCTAAGACTGCTCGCTGAAAAGTAGCGGGTGCATTACATAAGACAAATGGCAAAACTTGATAAGAAAATGTCCCCCAAGGACATGTAAAAGTGGTCTTATCCTGATCTTCAGGTGCTATTAGGATCTGATTGTATCCACCATATCCGTCAAGAAATGAAAAATACTGCTTACCTGAAAAGGTATCTAATACTTGGTCAATAAAGGGAAAAGGAAAGTAGTCTTTAAGAGTGGCTTTATTTAGTTCCCTAAAATAAACACAAATACGCCATTTCCCTGTAACTTTATTTGGAACTACTACTAGAGGAGACACCCATTTTCTATCAGAAATAGGATAGATGAAACTAGCGGTAAGGATTTTTTGTAATTCTTCCTTTACTACCTCCTTCAAAGCAGGATTCATCCTCTTTTGAGGCTGTCTTATAGGTGGTATATTTGGATCCATATAAATGTGGCGAATACAAGTGTCAGGGTGTATACCCTTCATATCATTATATTCCCATGCAAATGCTCCGACCTTTTTTTTAAGAACCTTAAGTAGTTGAGCTTGTTGATCTTCAGTTAATCCTGCATTTATGTGCAGAAATTGTTCAAGGCCAACTTCACAAGGTATGGTGAAAGATCTTGTATGCTCTCTAACGGTGAAGACACAAGGTGCTTCGATAAACATTGAGAGATCCATAGTTACTTGAAACTCATCTCCAAAGATTTGATCAAATTTAGCAAACGACTGAGGAAAATATATACTAGTGGTGGAGGAAATAAAATGATAGGTAAATAACTCCCAATTCATTTTATTCCCTTGCTAATGCATATATTTATACAATTCATATGACGGTTGTGTTTCACCTTCCACCCAGACTTTTCGGCTTCCTACATAACTATTCAGTTTTCATTATTTATTTACAATATATAATCCCGATGGATTATATTCTAACAATCCCCCTCTTAATCCGAAGGGGTGTTCGTAAGTCCGAGCATGTTTCTGAATCTTTCAAACTTTTCTCATCCAAGCGCTTTGGTGAAGATGTCTGCAATTTGATCATTTGTGGAACAATGTCGAAGATGGACTGTCTTGGCCTCTACATGATGTCGAATCAAATGATACTTTGTGTTGATGTCTTTGGTTTGATCATGGAATCTAGGATTCTTAGCCAGCTTGATTGTAGAGGTATTGTCGATCAATAATGGAGTGGAGTTCTCTTGTTTTTCTTGCAAATATTCAAGTATCTTCCTGAGCCATACTATTTCTTTCGTTGCTTCAACTGCAGCCACATATTATGCTTATGTTGTTGAATCTGCTGGAACTGACTGTTTGCATGATCTCCATGAGACAGCTGCTGATCCAAGACTCATAGTGTATCTAGAATTTGATACTCCTGTCTCCTTATCGCCATCAAAATCTGAGTCTGAGTACCCAATAAGTTTGAAGTCATACACTTTAGAGTACTTGAGTCCAATGCCTTGAGTCCCCTTCAAGTATCTTAGAACTCTTTTTGCAGCTGACCAGTGTCCTTCACAAGGTTTATGCATGAACCTTGAAAGTATGCCACACAAGGATTTGACAAGCTTGCATACCTTTTGTTCTTTTCCTTTCACAACAAATCCTTCTAGGTGAGACATGAATACATTCTCTTTCAAGTTTCCATTCAAGAAAGCGGTCTTCACATCCATTTGATGAACTTTCCACCCTTTTTGAACAGCTAAAGAGATTAAGGTTCGGATGGTATCCCATTTTGCTGTAGGAGAAAATGTTTCTTCATAGTCAATTCCTTCCTTCTGTGCATATCCTTTTTCTACAAGCCTTGCTTTGTGCTTGTCAAGTGAGCCATCTAATCTGTATTTGTTCTTGTACACCCACTTGCATCCAATTGGTTTGGTTCCAACTGGAGGGTCAACCAGCTTCCAAGTTCCATTCTTCATGAGTGCATCATACTCATTCTGAATAGCTTCTTTCCACTCAACCCAAGTAGAAGCTTCTTCAAAGGAAGTTGGTTCAAAGTTAGCAGATAAATTAAATTCACAATCAAATGATACATCCATGTCATCACCTGAATTATCTACTTCTCCTCCATGTCTTTTCGAACTTCTCATTCCCGTCTTTCCAACTTCATCTGGATGGACACTTTCAAGTGTCTTTGTGGCCCATTTGGGAATCTTCCATGATGGTCCTGGTTGATCAGCTGGTGGTGCTTCATCATTGATTGAGAGCCTTTCAATTCTCTCAATGATATCATCTAGTTGAATCTCTTGATCAGGTGAAGTAGTAGGAACTTCTTCATGTGGGGGAGTTGGTGCTTCATATGGAAATTCCAAAGGTTGATCCAGAATAGGAATCCCCCCTTCAAGGTTTGGAATTTCATATTCATTCTCAGAATATGTCTTTAGATGAGGATATTTTTCCAAATGATCAAGCTGTCTCTCAATGGACTGGTCATTTTTATTAGTCTCAAGAAAAAGGACATCTCTGGAAATAAAAAAATTCTTGTTTACCTCATCATACAGACGGTATGCCTTGGAGTATTCTTCGTACCCCAGGAAAATGCATCTTCTTCTTCGAGCACCAAGCTTGTTTCTTTGCTCCTTTGGAATCAAGGCATAACAGGTGGAACCAAAAACTCTGAGATGCCTGATTGAAGGGAGATGGCCAAACCACATTTCATGTGGAGTCTTGTTATCAAGAGCATTTGAGGGACTTCTGTTTCTCAAATAGGCTGCACATTTCATTGCATCACCCCAAAACATTAGTTTTACATTCTAAAAAACATCATTGAGCGAACCATATTCATTATGGTTCTGTTCATTCTTTCTGCTACACTGTTTTGTTGAGGATTGTAGGGAACTGTAGTCTGATGTGGAATTCCATGTTGGTGAAGATAATCTTCAAAAGCATTTGAAGTGTATTCTTTCCCATTATCAGTATGAAGTGTACCAATTTTTGATTGTGCTTGTTTTTCTATCAATGCATGAAAGTCTTTGAATGTTTGAAATGCTTTTGATTTTGTCTTTAAACAGTAAATCCAGCACATTCTTGAGTAGTCATCAACAAATGTCATAAAATACTTATTCCCATTTGCTAAAGGTGTTGGCATTGGGCTGTTGAAATATTGTAACTTCGAAGAATATTCTTTATGTATCTTTTGTGGTCCCCGATGGTCCAACCGGGAGAACCACTTGTATTACATTGTACCCCGATGCTCCTAATCGGAAGAACTAATAAGAGTCATGAGGTAGTCCCCTCTAATTGTAAAGATGGGTCATCAGCACCCCAGTGTGGTTACTTGAGCCTACATGTGTAACTCGAGCCTACATGAGTTAACTTAAGCCGACATGTTGATTGAGTAAACTTTAAGTAAACGGATGAATATAAATAGAGGTGTAGTGCTCCTCATTTGTGACACACACACTCACTTGGAATAGCGCTCTTATGGAGGAGAGGAGTTGCTGGAGAAGGAGGAGAATCAGGTTTTTGATCTCCTTGTTGGTTTTACCTTTTTTTTCCCTTTTGGGGCATCTATATTGAGGCAGCTTTTGCTGGGTTTTTCCCTTTAGGGTTTTCCCAGGATAAATATGTGTTGTTCTTGTGATACTGTTTCTTTCAGTGATCCTGCTTTATATGCTTTTATTATGAAAAAATGAAATGATATACTGATGTCTTAGTCAAGCATATGAAAAATTAACATGGTATCAGAGCTAACCTGAATAGGGCAGCTTTCACAAGTTCAGAAGCTAGGGATTCTTATTTTTTGGTTCTCTCTCCACAATCAATCAACAAAAGAAGGCTAGGCTGACTCTCCTTTGAAGGATGCATCGTTCTGTCGAAGCGGAATTCCATTCCGAGCATTTTCAATTTTCGATGTGGAAATTAGGGCTTTCTACAGAAGAGGAATTTTTGGGTGAGACCAGCATAGGATTTTTCTCCTCATCAAAACCGAAATTTAGAGACCTGGATCAGTAAATTTGGTTGGGTAAATCTCTGGGAAAGTCAAACCCTAGTTTGACCCTGAGCTAGGAGAAACCCTAAATACTAAAACTGCTAAGTTTTGGTACAGTCGCTATATTCGGATATTGGCGAAGTCTCAGAAGCTGAAAATTGCAGGGGCCGAACATACAATCTTGATGAACACTGTGTCCAAAGAGAATCCTTTGATTCGTTATATTATGGGAGATATGATCTCTCCAAGTTAGGGTTCCAGCCTCTTCCAGAAATCATCCATAAACAGGACACCTGGGGAGATCTGCAATATCTTGGGCTATAGAGGTCCAAATGGAATTCCTGAAGAATTTACAGAAAGGGAACAGACTTTAATTTCTATGGTCCGAAGCTCAGACTCAGAAGATGAACCAGTGACACGTGGAAGGCCGTACAACTTCGCTGTTCTGAACAGTACTGTAACAGGTCACCTTGGGAAAAGGGTCCTAAATCCAAAATGGTGAAACCAATTCTAATGAAACCTATGGTGTTAGATAAGGGACATGCGAGGTTACCTCAGTGAGAAATTTCAGACACAGAGGATCAGTAAGTTCGGAGATATCACAGAAATAGTAACAGGCATTTCTGCAAAAGAAATCAGAAAATTAGGGCTTCCTGTTCCGGGAGTTTCCCTTCACTATTTTCAGAAAAGGAGTACATTGGACAGCTCCATTTGAAGATATCTATATGTTTATCCATTCAGATCTGAAATATTCCAAGTTTTGAAAATTAGGGTTTCTGTGACAAACCCTAGATCAGCCAGCTCCGGAACCAGGACGGACACCTCAAATCGGTAAGATC
>LPNX010713339.1:210017-238318 GCA_001517045.1 Pseudotsuga menziesii
ATGAAAAATTAACATGGGAAACATAAATCATAATGCACTAATTCTAATTTCCTACTTGCTCTAAAATTAGATTCATGGAATGGGAGCTTACTATGTTTCCCTAATATACATGCATCACATTTTTTCTTCTCTTTGGGAATGGTGGGCAAACCAAATACACCATTCTTTCTCAACAAATGAAGACTGTTATAATTTAGATGACCAAATATTGCATGCCACAATGAACTAGATGAAAAATTACCTTCTCCATGCTGAGAGAGGTAGGCATAGTTCTAAACTCTTGCAGATGAACCCTTTAGCTTCAGCAGCTTCCCATCTTCGTATCTAGTCATGATGACTTAGTTGTCAGAGGACTTTCTTATTTCTACGATTCCATCAAACATGTGGATGGAATGGCCTTGCTGTCGAATCTCCACCAAGGATAGCAGGCTTCTCTGCAACTCTGGAAGATAAAGAACATTCTTCAACAAGAAATCAGGGAATCCGGGCATCTTCAGTCGAATGGTGCCCATTCCCTTTGGTTTAAGACTTGACTTATCTGCAAAGTAAACTATGCCATCTATTGTTTCATTAAGTTCTTCAAAACAGTCTTTTCTAAATGTCATGTGTGATGTTGCACGAGTATCAAGCAACCAACAATCTTTGTAAGATGAAAGTGAAGTCATTTCATTAATTCCAAGATTACAATGTGCAACAATACAATGAGCAGAATCAGAAGATTTACTAGCATCTTGATTTTTATTATCATCTTTCTTCTGGTTGTGCTTGTCTTTGATGGAGTCCCATGAAGCCCAACACTGATCTGATGTGTGCCCAGTCTTTCCACAACGCTTGCACAGCAAATCTGATCTTTTGCTGAAGTTGTTTTTGCCCCCTCTGCCTCTGGAGTTTCTTCTTCCTCTACCTCTCTTGGACGAAGAGAGAGTGGCACAAACAACAGATGTTATAGATTGCATCTCCTGCAACTTCTAGCGTAATATAACTACTAGTGTAATTTACAATAATGAACTTAATATGACAAAGAGAATGAGATAATAGAAAAACAATAACCTTGCAGGTCTACAGCCTCTGCCAAGGTGATTTACAATCTTAATATGCTGTCAATAAGTTCATAAGCAAATTTTTAGCACTAGAATAACTATTCAGCAATATACCATTGTTTGTGAACTGTCACAAAATATAGGGTTTTGAACAGCACCAGTCAACGATCTCATCTATATGAAAGAAGCAGGTCTAAGTCTCTGCTACTTTTTACAATACAGTCTATGTAGAATTACAGTTGTACTAGCTAGAGACAATGTCTTAATAAGCTCTATTCACTATGCAGGTATATGTCGCTGCCATAGTATTTACATCAAACTAAAACAATTTTGCAATAGTATAGTTTATATGGTAAGTGCACAAACTTCATAATGACCATACACAATTATGCAGCACTTCAAACTTAAATAGCAGTCACCTTGGAGGTCGTAGTAGTCTTCTTAGCTCTCTGGTTCACACTCCATCACTATGCAACTCCAAATTCAAAATAATTCAATAGCTCTATATCATTAATTCTAGAGTGCTATTACTTGAAAATTACAATTCAAATACAATAATATATCAACAAAATATCTTGCACCAGACTTGTTTGTAATAGCACAACGTGGATTCTTCAATGGAAGGTTGTATCTTTGATGAAGACGCAACACTCTACAGAGAAGAGATAGACCCCAACTCTGACGAGACAATGTAGCTCGCAGCAGTGTTCAGCTTTGTAACAGTAACCGAATGAGGAGGTCAATCCTCAACTCAGCTTCAACACATCAGTCCTCAATGCATCAGTCTCAACGCATCAGTCCTCAACGCATCAGATTCAACACATCAGTCTCAATGCAGACAATGGAATTAGGGTTTACAACACATCAGTCCTCAATATAGCAACGACGCCATCTTCAATATGTATGAGTCACAATATATATCAGTCAGTCTTCAATGCATCATACAAGATAGGTTTTTTTTACCACGCAGCATGTTCATTCTCCTTTATTTTTCAGGTCATAGGAATAACACACAATTGAGAAAGATTCTGAATATACACTGTCATGAAGTTGAAGAGAAACCTTCAACGCATTCACGCATAAGCAATAGGCCACAGTCTTCACGGTCTCCACTTAATGGCATGAATATTTAATCACTCCACGCTCACATGGAATTCGCAGCCTTCAATGTGACTTCAGTCTTCACCGCAGCCTACAACAGCACGCTTCACAATCTAGTTGAATTTTCTCCATGAAAATGTATGAGAGCATCAATCTTCAACGAGTTCTCTCAGCCATTGCAAATGTTTCACATCCATTTCAAGCATAGTCTTCCATAGATTCATTGTTTGTGAGGGAGAGGCACAGCTCTCAAATAAATGCAGTCCACACTCAATTAGAAGAGCCCATGCTCTATAGATATAGTCCACGTAGTTCCACTCAAAGGTGTGAAGTCATCGGGATTCAAAGGATTCATAGCAACAAGACTTTCACTCTCATCATGCAGATGATATACAGGTGAAGAAAATCTGTCCACGCACATGTTCCTCTCAAATTCGAAATGCCGTAAAACAAGAGAATCAACATTGCTCTGTGAACGAGCATTGAGATTACATTTATAGAGCTTTCCTTTCCATGATAAGGGCATGCAGTATTTGCTAATATCGTCAGGACAATCAGGAAGAATCAAAGCTCCTAGACTACAGATCACAACATCCAATGAATTTAGAAGAGACTGTGGATATGCAGACGATATGAACTACAGAACGCCACATCCATGGAGTGCGTACTCATAGCAGTAGATACACAATGCTCGCGGGATTAGGGTTAGGCATACCAAGAATTAGGGTTAGGCTAATTCAAACGTTTTAGCAGAGAATAAAGGCACGTAGAAGGAGGAGTAACGCCAATAGCAGAACGTTCAAATCCAAGCAAAGAAGACTGAGGAACGGGCAGATGAATGAGCAGAATGGTAGGAGAAACAAATTAACAAAGGGCAGAATGTAGGTCTGGCAATGCACTGGCAAGCATACAAGCTGCCAGGACTGAAATTTAACAGCAGGAGTTATGGCAGGAACCCGCTCTGATACCACTGATAGGTAAATAACTCCCAATTCATTTTATTCCCTTGCTAATGCATATATTTATACAATTCATATGATGGTTGTGTTTCACCTTCCACCCAGCCTTTTTGGATTCCTACATAACTATTCAATTTTCATTATTTATTTACAATATATAATCCTGACGGATTATTTTCTAACATAAACGGATTCAATACATTCTCAGTAGCCTGATCCTGCAATGCCCAAGAGAAATCACTAGGAAAGGAAAGGTCATCAAAATATTCATCCCCAAAGGAACAATTTAACCACCAGGAATTTTCAGTTATTGGTTGTGCTGGGGGATATAAAATAAGTCTTTAGGTAGACAACCCATTGGAAATGGTCATCTCCCCATTTCTACATCCTATAAAAGCATTGGCAGTAGCTAACCATGGTTTTCCCAAGATGATAGGATGTCCTTTATAAGGATTGTTCGATTCTATGACCATGAAGTCAATGGGGTATTCCCATGAAGCTACTGATACAATAATGTCATCCAGGACTCTAGCAGGCTTTACTATAGTATGGTTTGCTAGTTCCAAGATGGAAGGGGTAGGTCAAATAAATTGTCCCAACTGTAAAACTTCTAAAATTGTGCTGGTCATCATATTGATGTTTGATCCTAAATCGATTAATGTGTTACCCATGGCGGTATCATTTACGATTATAGTCACTACTGGGGCTCCTGGATTTGTATATTTTGCAATTTGGGACTGATCTGTCATATATTCATACATCTCTCCTATGACATGAATTGTAAGGGGGTCTTTTTGTTTCTTCCCTGGACGTTTAATGCATAATTCCTTCAATGCATTCACGCATAAGCAATAGGCCGCAGTCTTCATGGTCTCCACTTAATGGCATGAATATTTAATCACTCCACGCTCACATGGAATTCGCAGCCTTCAATGTGACTTCAGTCTTCACCGCAGCCTACAACAGCACGCTACACAATCTAGTTGAATTTTCTCCATGAAAATGTATGAGAGCATCAATCTTCAACGAGTTCTCTCAGCCATTGCAAATGTTTCACATCCATTTCAAGCATAGTCTTCCACAGATTCATTGTTTGTGAGGGAGAGGCACAGCTCTCAAAGAAATGCAGTCCACACTCAATTAGAAGAGCCCATGCTCTGCAGATATAGTCCATGCAGTTCCACTCAAAGGTGTGAAGTCATCAGGATTCAAAGGATTCATAGCAACAAGACTTTCACTCTCATCATGCAGACGATATACAGGTGAAGAAAATCTGTCCACGCACATGTTCCTCTCAAATTCGAAATGCCATAAAACAAGAGAATCAACATTGCTCTGTGAACGAGCATTGAGATTACATTTATAGAGCTTTCCTTTACATGATAAGGGCATGCAGTATTTGCTAATATTGTCGGGACAATCAGGAAGAATCAAAGCTCCTAGACTACAGATCGCAACATCCAATGAATTTAGAAGAGACTGTGGATATGCAGACGATATGAACTACAGACCGCCACATCCATGGAGTGCGTACTCATAGCATTAGATACACAATGCTCGCGGGATTAGGGTTAGGCATACCAAGAATTAGGGTTAGGCTAATTCAAACGTTTTAGCAGAGAATAAAGGCACGTAGAAGGAGGAGTAACGCCAATAGCAGAACGTTCAAATCCAAGCAAAGAAGACTGAGGAACGGGCAGATGAATGAGTAGAATGGCAGGAGAAACAAATTAACAAAGGGCAGAATGTAGGTCTGGCAATGCACTGGCAAGCATACAAGCTGCCAGGACTGAAATTTAATAGCAGGAGTTATGGCAGGAACCCGCTCTGATACCACTGATAGGTAAATAACTCCCAATTCATTTTATTCCCTTGCTAATGCATATATTTATACAATTCATATGATGGTTGTGTTTCACCTTCCACCCAGCCTTTTTGGATTCCTACATAACTATTCAATTTTCATTATTTATTTACAATATATAATCCTGACGGATTATATTCTAACATAAACTGATTCAATACATTCTCAATAGCCTGATCCTGCAATGCCCAAGAGAAATCACTAGGAAAGGAAAGGTCATCAAAATATTCATCCCCAAAGGAACAATTTAACCACCAGGAATTTTCAGTTATTGGTTGTACTGGGGGATATAAAATAAGTCTTTGGGTAGACAACCCATTGGAAATGGTCATCTCCCCATTTCTACATCCTATAAAATCATTGGCAGTAGCTAACCATGGTCTTCCCAAGATGATAGGATGTCCTTTATAAGGATTGTTCGATTCTATGACCATGAAGTCAATGGGGTATTCCAATGAAGCTACTGATACAATAATGTCGTCCAGGACTCTAGCAGGATTTGTTCCAAGATGGAAGGGGTAGGTCAAATAAATTGTCCCAACTGTAAAACTTCTAAAATTGTGCTGGTCATCGTATTGATGTTTGATCCTAAATCGATTAATGTGTTACCCATGGCGGTATCATTTATGATTACAGTCACTACTGGGGCTCCTGGATTTGTATATTTTGCAATCTGGGACTGATCTGTCATATATTCATACATCTCTCCTATGACATGAATTGTAAGGGGGTCTTTTTGTTTCTTCCCTGGACGTTTAATGCATAATTCCTTTATCACCTTACTGTAAATTAGTATGTCTTTAATAGCTTGTAATAATGGGATTTTGATACAGATATGCTTTAATTCATTCAAGATATCATACTCAGAGTGAACTACGGGTTTTTCGATTAATAGTATTGCTGGAAAAGGGGGAATTCTTTGTTACTGGATAAGTTCTTAGAAGTGATAAGGTTGTTGTGTAATGAGAGGAACTGGAGGTACAAATATAGCAAAATGCTACTAGAATTTTGATTGATGTTGAGGATAAGGATGACAGGTGGAGGGATAGGTTGTGGCTAAGGATATGGATGTCCTCTCCACCCTTGTGACCAATACTGTTGCTGTGGAAATTGAGGAGGAGGATAATTAGGTGGCCTACTCTTCCAACTAGGATTGTTCCATTGTTGGGGTTGTTGGTATGGAGAGTAATAGGGTGGGGATTATGGTGGAAAATTATGGTATATTTGTTGATCTCTAGATTTCCAAGGATGCCTCCTAGATGTTTCACCTACATCCCCACTCTTATAGATGGATTGCAATCCAGAAGAGGATGGACAGTTATCTGTTGAATGTTCCTCTGTATAGATGTGACATACATTAATGTTTAACGGACATTTCCTTTGGGGATGTATTGTTTTATACCTTTGACAGAAAATACTCATTGATGCTCGTTCTTCATCTTGCCTTTTCTTGGCTTGTAAAGCATCTAATTGAGAACCCATGGCTCCTAAGATGTCAGTCTTAAAATTCTCCAATAGGCTACCTAATTCCATCCTTGTAACTCCTCCTAAACTAGGAACATTTCCTCTTATGTTTCTACTATAAGGCTCTCGAAAGTTTTTCCCAACTTTCCTCCTACTTCTAGAATAATTTTTACACATCTCATCGATTTGTGCAAAACTATTATGAGAAATATCGACGGCTGCCATGAAATCAAGACTCTCTAGCAAGTATTTAGAGATTCCAAAGAAAAAAAGTGTACGTTATTGTTGGCCGGATTTTCTGACTTGGCCAACTTAAGGATATTAATCCCACACAAGTTGCTTAAAGCAGCTTCCAGTGTGTTTGAAATGGAAAAATCTCGCAGGTTTTGGTCCTACTATCAACTGAATTTATTCCCTTAAGGAGAACTTAAAAATTCAATAAAAATTTATCTTAGTTATTTTACTGCTTAAAATAAACCCTATAGTTAGTTTCCTAAGTCTAAGTTATCCTAAAATGCTTTCTTAAGGAAAGACTCGAGTTTTAGGGTTTTGTTTTAAATATTTTAACTAAATAAAAACTATTTTAAATTTTATCAAATTAATCTAATTCTATTTAACACTTATTTGAAATAAACTAAATTAAGAAATGAAAACCAACTAGTTATTCTATCTCAGTTGAGAGCAACTTGGAAGACTAAATTAATTATCAATTAATGTTTCAAATAAACAAAGAGATAGACACTAACAATTCAAATGAAAATATTTAAATCATTATCATAAAATCACTTCGTTGAATATGCACAACAACGGAAAATTAAAATAGATAACTACTTTTAATTTATTCTGTGATTCTCTGTTAATTAATAACTAATATTCATTACTGAATATTTGAATAACAAGATGATATTTATTCATGAAATCATTGTAGAAAATAGAAATGAAATCAAAAATAAATATGAAAGGATTATATTACCAAATTTCAATTATCAATACAAATATTGATTAACCAAATTCAATAATATTCTCAATCAAACATCAATATTGTGCAGACAGAGTATAATTTCAAATGATAAATACAACCATATCACAGTACAATTGCATAAAATATGTGGTGAGAAAATAGAGTATATATATATATATATATATATATATATATATAGTTTTCAAAAGAGTAACAAGCAGTGATACCAGTTTGAGAACTCTATTCACAACCCTCCACAAAGATCAAACTTTAGTAAAGAAATTAAAACCAGACATTGTAATTATATTTCTAATAAGTCTTTTGCCTCAATACTCCATCCACCCTCTCTACATCGAGCTTACTAGCTTATATAATAAGACTAGTAACTCATTCCAGTTTCTATGTAACAAACATTCTAAAAATATCCCTTCACTTTCTAACAACCACTACATAATAAAGACAAAAATTCTATCCCTATTTGGTTGCATCAAATTTCTTCCAAGAAGGCACCTCGTAGATACGTTTATCCTATGAAACAAAAATGTCAATTAAATGATTGTCTTGCATTATCTTCTGCTCAGATGAATTGACTTATGACGTGGCTATCTTTAGTATCCAATTCTTCCAGAAGCACCAACGAATGCCAACGATGAGTAAAATTAGTCTTAATTCTTTACAGCATGTTAACAATATGTACACCTGTAACAAAAATTAATTTCTCATTAAAATCATGATAACATAACATAATACAAATTATAAGCATACCTGCAAAATCTAGAATTTTGCAGGTGTGCTAATTAAAACATTTTATTACCTATCAAAATTGAAATTAAAATAACTAATAATAGACTAAGATGTTTCTATCTGTAACTTGATTGCTTTCCTGGCTTCTGACAGCTTCGCTCTAAGTTTCAAGATTTTTTCTTCGTGGACTCTTTCATCTTTCAGTAATTTATCATTAGTTGCAGCTAACAATTTCTTTTTGCTTTGCATCTGTCTTTCTTGGATTTCATTTGTTGCCATCAGTCTACCCACATAGGCAATTCATTTTTTGCTATTGTAACTCTGTTTTCAACCTGTCACGAGCTTATTCAATGTCTTTTAATTGATCAGCCTTATGTTGTTTTGAAAGCTTGATCGACTTCTTTGCTGCTTTTAAAGTCTCTGCTAGAAAATATTCATCATTTAATGGTGAATCAAATCAAGCTTCATGTTCAAACTATGCTGGCAATGGTGAATTGTCTTTCATGAGTCTTTTAGGAGATACCATCACATCATTGTGACTATTACTCTGTTCCTGTTCAAAGTCATTGATTGGGGTTTCATGAGGAGGAGATTCATCCTCTTTATCACTATTATATTCAACAACAATGGGTTCACTATTTTGTTCTATGGTTCTTGGAACCGAAAGACTAATCATACTCCTAGTAAGCCTTCGATTAACTGTCTCATATTTTCTCATGCTTGGCTCAAGAGTTTTATTATCACCTTCCAGATTTTTTCCTTTTACCTCATGCTTCTTTCTCTCCTCCATTACCTTAGAATATAAATCACCTGTCGATTTAGGAGGGTGCGTCTAAAAAACCATTTTACTTCCCTCTCCCACTTCGTTTTCTCTCTTGGATTATTTAGGAGGGTTCGAAGTATAAAATCTCTCATTTTCAACTATTAGACAGAGCTTATCCAGCCCATCATGATTACTTATATGATCAGTCTCTTCTTTCACTTCTCCTTCACAAGGTCTTCTTCATTTTGTATGAGTCTTAGGTAAGTAGGTAGACCAAAATTGGGTGAACCCGAACTCATTTTCTTTTAAGAATTCATCCCATGTTTTTCCTAGTGTAACTAACTGATAGTGAACTAACATTTTGATCAGGCCGTGATGGAAAATACTACAGTCTTGATTACCAATGGTACGCTGGAGCATAAAAACCATTTTATGCAAACTATGAAGTAGAAAGTAAGGAAGGTTTAATTTCAAACCCTTAAGAGCAATTAAAATTCTCAGATGATATAATTGGTCATTCAAATACCGACCATCACAAGAGATGTACCTGGAAATGACTTCAAAAGGATCACACCATTGATTCCTCAAATATTTTATAGGAAAATTGAACTTAAGGTGTGCATCTCCCTTTGACAATGGAAGAAGGAACTGCTTGAACTTTTTCTTGTCAATTCATGACCCTTTGAACAAACGTTCGCCAGTATGAGGCAGCTTCATAGCTTTCAAAATAAATTCTTCATCTATGACTAGCTATAAATAACCTATCTAAGCAACATTTCCATCAAAAGACAATGCAAACTGTCTGGTAACTTCCTCATTGTGTCCACTAAAACTCCAAAATAAGAGTTTCCAATTAATTTTCTCAAATAGGGAAAGAACTTTAGGGTCGGCTTCTAACATCTCTAGACCAAAAAGCTCAAAGCGGCTTAAGGGAGCCATCTGCTCAACTGTCAGTTCTTTCTGTGACAGAGGATTGAAAAAGGTTGTAAATACTAAAGGAATAGGGATATGTGAATACACACACATGTTATGAACCTTCACGTGATTCTAGAAGAGCTAATGAGTAACCCTAGACTGGTTCCTACGTGTGAGAACTTCACCATCAAACAACTGCAAGTATTCATCAAACAAATTGATGTGATATGAAATCATTACGTGATATTCGAAATCAAATAAATTCATGAATGAAAAATGACTATCAGATAGGATGGTCTTAATATGAACACATCTGACTAAGATAATCATCACATGTTAAAATCCTTTTGAACAGGTGTCATCAAACCAATAGTTCGTATCTTATACAATAAACATGACTGTCAACATTAATAGGCAAGGATTATACGTGGAAGGCAATCATGCTATTGAACCAGGTGATGTAAAGTTGTCATCACAAGCAATGATGTCTCCTAGGGTTTCTTAAATCCAACCAAGTACCAAGGTCAACTTTGGATAATAATTTAAATGCTCAAAACCATATTTATGCATGCAATTGATTCAAGGAGCAAATAATATAGTTTTGAATGAACTCACAAAATCCAAATCATCATATGACCTATTGCAAAGTATGATCGAATGGAAAATTTATTAAAGACTAAACACTAGATCAAAAATCAATTACTATGATTATAACACAATGGACATTCGAAATGATATATAAAAATACAGTTTAGCTATTTTAGGAAACATATATACACTTTCCACAATTTATAAAATGACATAGTATTAAAAGATAAAGTTTTATGTAAAAATATATTGTTAGGGTTAAAATAAAATATTTCAATTAATTCATCAATCCTAATCATATAAATTACAAAAAAATAATAATGAATACTTTGTCCAAAAGAAATTAATAAAAGCAAATTGTGACAAGTTCAAAATGCATTTTCATTTCAATCCAAAGAACTATTTAGCATACTATAATTTAAATATCTTGAACCAATATATAATAAGATGCATTGATAATAATAAAAATTGGTTATATCTATCTATCTATCTATCTATCTATCTATCTATATATATATAGATATAGATATAATTACTAGATTAACAGCTTCTAATTTATTAAATTTATGAAAGTGTTTCCTAAATTTCTAATATAACCCTTAACTCTTCTTAAATTGAGAGTACCTTCAGAATCAAAGATTCCGAAGGCACTCTTATATATTTTTTTGTGATAAATCATGGAAGAGAACTGATCATTTTATTCAGCAAAGCATAAAAAATTGAGAGGGTTGTTTCCTGTCAACAGTATTGCATCTTCTTGAAGGTCATGATACTTTGATTTATGAAGGGTATAAATGAATCTTTCGAGATAATCCTCTAGGATTTCATCTTCAAGTTGTTGTGTCTTGAGTATATTGTGTTGAGAGTCTTTAGGTTTACAGTATTCTTGCTACTTTCGCAAGAATGAGGTTCTCATGTCATCCCAAGTCCTGATAGTGGATTCACCTAATCCCATTAACCATCGCAAGGTGGAATATTTCAATGTAGCGGGAAAGAGTTTTAGTTTGTGAGCATCTTGTAGATAATTCTAGCTCCTATAGAGAATATCAAACTTGAACAAGAATGTGTCTGGGTCTTCATTACTTTTTCCATAAAAAGTAGGTAAAGAAGAAGGAGGGATGTTTTTTATATTTACATCCAGTATAGTATCTAGGATAGGAAACCCGAAGGTAGCCTCAGTTTGATTTTCTCCTTCTCCTTTATTATTTCTAACTTCGTTACAATCTTTGTTCTCTCCCAGCCCCTCCATATAGGCTGGGTTTTTAATATAAATATACCTAGGAAGCTCCTTTCGAGGTGATAATGGAGCGTCCCAACGCTCTGTTTTGGGAGAGATCTTCCTCTGGTCAATTGTTTTCTTATTGAACCCTAGAGGGAGAGTATGTTTTACTGTGATGTCTCAATTTGTGAGATGATTGTATCTAAGGGGTTTCCAAAGAGGGCTTTTACCTCCTCAGGATCAACAAGGTCAACAAAGTTTGGAATTCCTACTAGTGAAAAGGTCGTTTCCTTTGGTTTTGTGACTAGTGGAGAACTAGAGGTTACCAGTGGTTGATCCTTCTGAATTTCTTCTGAAATGAGGTCCTTAGGACCTCTCGTCAAGGTTCCTTCTCCTTCTATGTTTCCCTTGGTAAGATCTCTTGGAAGAGTTTTTTTTAGGTTTCCAAGCATAATTACTTCCTTCAGGTGTTTTTTGATACCTTTATAGTGAGTTAGTAGTTGGGGTGTTACGTCCCCTGGAGAAGTTAGCAAAAATGTTGATAGCTTTTCCTACCTTAATAAATATACCCCGAGGATCTCTAAGTCTGTTCATTAAAAGAAAACTAAATTAAAGGAAACTTATGCTATACTATTGTTGCTAGATTTAGGGGAACCTGTTATAACAGATTAGCTGGTTCTAAGAAAAGAAAAACAAGTATATGACAAATGCAGAAAATAACACACATACAAAAAAAACAAAGGAACAACAAGGATTTGGGGCACCCCACTATAGTGGATGCGTCCGGTTGTTACACCATGGATATTTCGTAGTGAATTCATCTTTGCATCTTACTGTTATCCCCTCCCTCTTGTTGTGTAATATAAAAGTAATATATCTATCTATCTAAACTTCATAAAGGAATCCTATTAATTCTACCTTATAAAACAACTCCCCGGCAATGATGCCAAAATGTTGGGTGTTATAATTCCTAGATTAACTCACCTAATATTCAATTATCAACCAGGGTTGGTAAGCTTAGAGTTGATACAAAATATATGCAAAGGTAAAAATCTTCCTAGGGTGTCATGGAGATATTCTAATAAACAAAAGATCGAAAGATCTTTCAAAATGAAAAACCGTGTCAAACTCCTAAGACTATCTCAATAATTGGACTGGACTAAAATATCAAATTATAAACAAATATTGAAAAGAAAGACATAAACAATAATACTTATAACTTCAGACACTAACTCATACATAAAAGAAGTTATAACAACTAAACTGACAAATAACAAACTAACTATGCCTTAAGCTAGAAGGCTGGGGTAAAAAGACAACTTATCTTATAAAGAATATAAAAATGAAAAAGGAAGTAGAAAACTTAATAATGATAATAAATAGAAAACTAGAAAACTTAATAAAGATATTTAAACTTTATTTTTCAATACACACATAAAAACAAGAATGATTCCTATGATTATAAATAACTTAACTTCCTCTTAAAAATAGTACATCTAATCCTAAACTCTATATGAAAATGAAGATGTAAAACAATAGTAAAACAAAATCAGTATTTAATATTCGAGGAATAAAAACAACTTAATTCATATGTAAAAGAAAAATGATAAAACCTTAATCAATAACTTAAAACAACCAAACTTTAATCGAAATGTTAAAAAAAAACTACCAACTACAAACATAATCCAAAGATTGACAAAACAAAACTAGAAACAATCTGAAAAATGCATAAAAATAGTAAAAAGAAAACCAAGGGTTAAATGACAAAAGCTTGACTGAATGGCATAGTCGACAGACATTTCGAATGGCTGTTCGTACAGTAAAAATGGTAAAAACTAACCTAAATGAACTAATTCTTCAGCTAAAGTTATGCACTTTTAAACCCAATGCATGGAATTAATAAACAAACCTATTTAATCAACAAATTAATTTAAAACTAATTCTTAAACAAAAAGAAAGCATTGCATTGTAAACTAATTAGCAAATTGGAAATTAAAGTGAACAAAGTGGAAATTAACTTAAACACACTTGAAATTACCTTAAAAAAATTCATGATAGAAAAATAAATAAACAAAAATGAATTTAAATGAAAGCAAACTATTCTATATAAATAAATTAATAACAGGAAATAAATAAACAAGACTACATTGAAATGAAAACAAACTATTTTACTTAAACCAATTCATAACTAACCAAAACTAAATTCAAATGGAAATAAACTACTCTGCTTGTCTGAAACTAAAAACTAAAAGCAATACTGGAATGAAATGACTAACTAAAAGAAACTAACTAATAACTAAAGACTGAAAGCAAATGACTGAAAGTAAAGCTATGTGTGCATCTACTTATTTAATTACTGAAATAAAACTAAACTAATTCAATACAGGAAATAAAATACTTGTTTAACTACTGAAAGAAAACTAAGTTAATACAATACAGGGAAAAAAATAGCATCTAATGAAAACAAACTAGAAATTAAACTAGATTAACCAAAACAGAAAAGAAAGAACTAAATTAAAACTAAGACAATTAACCTTTGGTTGATGAGGGGCTCTCTCAACAATCAGGGGTGAAGTCTGCTAACTCCTACTCAAACGCATTCTTCAATAGTAATGCATACAAATCTTTATTCAACTTCAGAAAAAATACAGTGTGTTATCCCTAAAGTTGAACCTAGAATACAGGGGTTCAAGCTTAACGAAATCTTGTTCTAAAATAGAAATCAATAAATTCAAAATGAAAACCAAGCATGTATAAAATCAAAGCTGCTGGTAGAATCACACAGTTATCAATGGACTAAGCTGGTATGAAATTAAAGCTAGTTAAAGAAAAAGATCATACAATTATCACACAGTTATTAATGGACTAAGCTAGTATGAAATTAAAGCTAGTTAAAAAAAAGAATCATACAATTATCACTGCACTATGCTGGTATAATATAAGAGGTATAAGAAAATCAAAACATTATTGAAGAGATAGGCTGGTGTGAAATCAGAGTTATAAGAAAATCATACAAAGTACAGGAATTGTATAACATAAAACCAAACACAAAGTTCAATACCTAGGTAACTACGATCACAAAGTCATGAGATGAAACTGTCTCTGTTTTTAGAAACTATAAGGATAATTGTAGTTCAATATAAGAATCACTGTAATGGAATTGAGGCGACCATATACATGATAAGTCATAAGAAAGACAATTTATAACATACAAAGACAAATCAAAATCATGCTCATTCAAAGTAGAACCTGTTATCAAAGCTATAGAGTATTCATGTTATACACAAAGTGATTTAAAACTAGGCATCCATAACTCCAAAATTGCCAACCACAGTCCCCTCTCTTCTCAAGCCATTAGCTGGGACCACCCCTCATAATAAAAATGCCCAACTTCATAGAAATTACAAAAGAATAAAAGATCTCAAATTGGTTTCAAGAGATCTGGAATTGCTTGAATTAATGCCCTCAAATCTCGATTTACTGATCTAATAATCAAATTGTTGAGTTCGATTACCCTTTCTGGCCTTCAAAAATGCTGACTTTATCTTCTCTAGATACTAGGATGTGACCTACAGTTGCCATAAGATCGGGAAGGAGATTCCTTCACACTGCCAAGTATTGAGAAAAATATTGTACATACCGATCCTCTGCCTGGGAATGTGGATCTATTTTCCTTGAAATATGGCATTCATTTAACCTCTTATTCTTTTTGCTCTTCGTTTTTTAGGGAATTCTGTTGCTTCTTCAATAAATATATAACACTTTGCAGGCTGGTTCGGTGGTATTTCGGTGAACTTAACACCAAGTGGAGTTAAATCAACGATGATAGGAGCAAGAAAACTGATCTGTTTATCCAAAAGATCGGGGGGTGATAGACCTGAATCAACATTCTTTCCCTCTAACATTGATTTGGAAAGATTTTTGAACTCTTGAATATATGCACTTAATGTATATGGTCCAAACAAAGTGGAACCCCCCTCATATCGTTGAATTTGGTACTCTTCAAAGGTCGTGATATACTGAGAATAGGCATTGGTAAGCCCTGCTATTACTATATAAGTGTCATCTCCAAATTCCCCTTTCCCATATGTAACAAGTACCTCTTTCACAGATTCCCGAAGAAGCCTTCCAGCCATTGTTGTGAACTCACCCATGCATAAAGATAAAACATTGCCCCCGTGTCAAGCAAGATTGGCTTTGGCTTCTGACACTCAACCTGTTCTTTATTTGGTGTTTTTATTATATTTCGAACCAGCTTCCAAAATAGATTTCCTTTAACATCCCCCTGCACGAAATCGAATGCTCCAGGACCATCAGTCGTTCCAACAGCAAAGCTAAAGCCCACTGCAGCAGGGCATGTCTTAACAATCCTTTCCCTGCTGCCATGTACATCTGAATTTTTTTAGCAGCTTTGTTGAATTGTTTCTCTCCAATTACGTGGGTACTTTCAAATTCATCTGGGTTTCCTTGGCCTCGACCATAACATAACTCATTTTTCCCGTTACAAGTGCTGTGATTGAAGTCACAATGCAATCCAGTGTCTGTACAATATGCACCCAAGATGTTTGGGCTCACATCACCACAATTTGACTAACAAAATGCAACAACAAATTGAGGTCTCTTAGTGTGCCTGAATGAACTTCGGACCCAGTGGGAAATACTAGCCATCCTTGTAGTTGGCCTACCACCTATGCAGTGAAAAGATGATGAAATATCATGTATACCATCATCTACAGATGCAATAAAGTTTGAAATTCTTCTATAAAGTCATCTCCATGGATTTGTATGATAAGCAAAACCATTCATTTGAGCCTCTGTAAAAGGTGAATTGACACTCTTTTGTTCATACCAATCCTCCATAAATCGTGCTGCAATTCCTTTGTTATCACTACTAATTAGAGCATTTGTCCGCCCCATTGAAGTTCCATGTGTTGCAAACCAGTTAAAACTTCCAACTGGACCCCACTCAGTATCCACAAACTTCAATAATGTCATATCTTTGTCAGCATCATAATTGTATCGAGCTCATTCCTCTACCAGGATTATTTAAATAAGCGCTAGGGCTGCGACTAATTCCAGCATCTAATAGCTCACCTATCCACTCTAGAAAGCGGAACTGGAAAAATAAGGCACTGTCTCGCCTTCCTCGTCTCCATTTTTATTAGAATGTTCAACTGCATCGATTGCCTTGCTGCAGCTAGAGGTACTTGGAAGTGTGTCTCTTACATTAATATTCAACTCACTCAAATGCAAAGGAGGCTCATCAAATCTATGGAATAACTGCTCCAAGTCACCATGACCCTGTAGTTCCAAAACACTTAATCTTCATCTCGCAGCCTCTCAGCGAGCAACACATAACCATCCATTGCCCAATCCTCATAAGATTTACCAGACTTTTTGAACCTCTCTGCCCAATGGGATTATAGGTTAGTTTGAAACGCTACTTCCAGTAAGTAAAATGCTGCCAGAAACTGAAATTTACTTGAGTAAATCTGATGATAAAATTTGGCTTT
This sequence comes from Pseudotsuga menziesii, assembly GCA_001517045.1. Classification (NCBI taxonomy): domain Eukaryota; kingdom Viridiplantae; phylum Streptophyta; class Pinopsida; order Pinales; family Pinaceae; genus Pseudotsuga; species Pseudotsuga menziesii. The sequence continues at coordinate 227,149 of LPNX010713339.1, forward strand.
GTCTGGGGATCACATGCTCCCTGTGAGCTGCCAAGAACAAGTAGACCAAGTTCCTTTCCATTTCATTGGGATGGAGTCTTCATCACAAGTCTTTGTTACTTAAAAAAAACTTGAAAACAAACTGCTGACTGAATCTTTAAACTACTCTGCAAATTGACTAATCCTCTCACAACAATCTGATCATACTGTACAAACTTAAAGAAATGCTTGAAGCATCAAGCCTATTTATTTATAGCTCCCATTATAATCATCTGCTTTCTTTTGATCAGGTAAAATCATGCTTCCAATGAAGCCATACAAATATTTGACTAACTAGTAAAACTTCTAATTTGGAGATGATGAATAAAGGAACCCAAGGAATACCAAAATTCATTTCAAAAGAAGGGGACATCCAACCTCCATTTGACAAAAACAATTTGACATTTGAGCTGCTCAAAGACTCCATATAATCAACAAATGGATCAATGAAGCTATAAGGAAATACCTCTTGCTGAAGATCAAAATATCTCTGTATATCCTTTTCCTCATAATGGCTGCCACTTTTAGCTACTTGCAAACTGAATTGCAAATATGGCTGCTCAATGTCTTCTACAGATTCAAGATGGTTGATTTCTACATAATGTTGTTCCTCATGAAAATTTGATTCATAGTTGTCATACATTCGTTGGCTGATCCTCAAATCAACAAAAGGTGGTGTAGGGATCTGCTATTTTTCATCTGAATAATCATCATATATTGGGATATCTTTAGAGTGAATCGGCTGATGCTGATCTAGAACTGTAATGTCTTCATCATAAAATGGAGTATTCTGATCGATTTCTAAAGATGAAGATTTCTGCTCTATGATGCTATCATCAACTTTAATATCAGAATTTTGAAAAATTCCTTGATGTAAAACAAAATTAGAGGAAAATAATAGATCTTCTTCCTTCTTCATAGCATAACCACCAGCTTCATCTTTACTACTGGAAGAATCTACTTCAAAACCATGGATATATAATGCATATCCCCTACAACAATGCTCAAAAATACACTCAGCTGGGTAAATCCTCTTACAATATGAATAAAAGGCATCATGAAAATATTTCAAAGAGGAAATATTGGAAGGAGGAAGAGTTCTATACCATTGTCTCGCACGACCATCTAATGAATACGTAAACATTTTCATCAGTACATCTTCATGATGTATACTTAGTTGATCCATGTATTGATGAATTTTAATTACATGATGTGCCAGATTGTCCTCTTCCTTTCATCGGAATTGTAGAAGAAAATCTCCCCATTCATCCATGATAGGTACTGTATTTGGAAAGCCAGGAACATCTGAAAAATTGAGCGTAGCAAATCTCTGTACCAACATAGTTTCAAAACACTTTGACATCTTGTAAAATCACCTCTGGATTCTTCAAACATGGAGTCACCCGGTGAATAAATCTGTAGTCAAACTAATGCCCTGGTCCTGTCCACCATCAAGAGCTGGATCTGATCTTTGTCATTCTTTCCCGGGGAAGATATCTTCACTCCTCCGTCCCCGGCAATGGCACCAGAAGATGTTATCCCTAAAGTTGAACCTAGACTATAGGGGTTCAAGCTTAAGAAAATATTGTTCTCAAATAGAAATCAATAAATTTAAAACGAAAACCAAGCATGTATAAAATCAAAGCTGTTGGTAGAATCACACAGTTATCAAAGGACTAAGCTGGTATGAAATTAAAGCTAGTTAAAAAAGAAAAATCATACAATTATCACTACACTATGCTGGTATAATATAAGAGGTATAAGAAAATCAAAACATTATTGAAGAGATAGGTTGGTGTGAAATCAGAGTTATAAGAAAACCATAATAAGTACAGGAACTGTATAACATAAAACCAAACACAAAGTTCAATACCTAAGTAACTAAGATCACAAAGTCATGAGATGAAACTGTCTCTGTTTTTAGAAACTATAAGGATAATTGCATTTCAATATAAGAATCACTGTAATGGAATTGAGGTGACCATATACATGATAAGTCATAAGAAAGACAATTTATAACATATAAAGACAAATCAAAAGCATGCTCATTCAAAGTAGAACCTGTTATCGAAGCTGTAGAGTATTCATGTTATATAGAAAATGATTTAAAACTGGGCATCCATAACTCCAAAATTGCCAACCACATTCCCCTCTCTTCTTGAGCCATTAGCTGGGACCACCCGTCACAATAAAAATGCCCAACTTTATAGAAATTACAAAAGAATAAAAGATCTCGAATTGGTTTCAAGAGATCTGGAATTGCTTGAATTAATGCGCTCAAATCTCAATTTACTGATCTAATAATCAAATTGCTGAGTTCGATTACCCTTTCTGGCCTTGAAAAATGCTGACTTTATCTTCTCTAGATACTGCGATGTGATCTACAGTTGCCATAATATTGGGAAGGAGATTCCTTAACACTGCCAAGTATTGATAAAAATATTGTACCTACTGATCCTCTGCCTGGGAATGTGGATCTATTTTCCTTGAAATCTAGCATTCATTTAACCTCTTATCCTTTTTACTCTTCGTTTTTCAAGGAATTATGTTGCTTCTTCAATAAATGTATAACACTTTGCAGGCTGGTCCAGTGGTATTTTGGTGAACTTAACACCAAGTGGAGTTAAATCAATGATGATAGGAGTAAGAAAACTGATCTATTTATCCAAAAGATCGGGGGGTGATAGACCTGAATCTACATTCTTTCCCTCTAACATTGATTTGACAAGATTTTTGAACTCTTGAATATATGCACTTAATGTATGTGGTCCAAACAAAGTGGAACCCCCCTCATATCGTTGAATTTGGTACTCTTCAAAGGTCGTGATATACTGAGAATAGGCATTGGTAAGCCATGATATTACTATATAAGTGTCATCTCCAAATTCCCCTTTCCCATATGTAACAAGTACCTCTTTCACAGATTCCCGAAGACACCTTCCAGCCATTGTTCTGAACTTGCCCATGCATAAGGATAACACATTGCCCCCATGTCAAGCAAGATTGGCTTTGGCTTCTGACACTCAACCTGTTCTTTATTTGGTGTTTTTATTATATTTCGAACCAACTTCCAAAATATATTTCCTTTAACATCCCCCTGCACGAAATCGAATGTTCCAGGACCATCAGTCATTCCAGCAGCAAAGCTGAAGCCATTGCAGCAGGGCATGTCTTAACAATCCTTTCCTTGCTGCCATGTACATCTGAATTTTTTAGTAGCTTTGCTGAATTGTTTCTCTCCAATTACGCGGGTACTTGCAAATTCATCTGGGTATCCTTGGCCTTGACCATAACATAACTCATTTTTCCTATTACAAGTGTTGTAGTTGAAGTCACAATGCAATCCAGTGTCTATACAATATGCACCCAAGATGTTTGGGCTCACATCACCACAATTTGATTGACAAAATGCAGCAACAAATTGAGGTCTCTCAGTGTGCCTGAATGAACTTTGGACCCAGTGGGAAATACTAGCCATCCTTGTAGTTGGCCTACCACCTATGTAGTGAAAAGATGCTGAAATCTCATGTATACCATCATCTGCAGATGCAATAAAGTTTGAAATTATTCTATAAAGTTGTCTCCATGGATTTGTATGATAAGCAAAACCATTCGTTTGAGCCTCTGCAAAAGGTGAATTGACACTCTTTTGTTCATACCAATCCTCCATAAATCGTGCTGTAGTTCCTTTGTTATCTCTACTAATTAGAGCATTTGTCCACCCCATTGAAGTTCCATATGTTGCAAACCAGTTAAAACTTCCAACTGGACCCCACTTAGCATCCACAAACTTCAATAATGTCATATATTTGTCAACATCATACTTGTATCGAGCTCGTTACTCTGGTGGATTATTTAAATAAGCACTAGGGATGCAACTAATTCCACCATCTAAGAGCTCACCTATCCACTCCAGAAAGCGGAACTCGAAAAATAAGGTGTTGTCTCGCCTTCCTCGTCTCCATTTTTATCAGAATGTTCAACTACATCGATCGCCCTGCTGCTGCTAGAGGTACTTGGAAGTGTGTCTCTTACATTAATATTCAACTCACTCAAATGCAAAGGAGGCTCATCAAATCTATGGAATAACTGTTCCAAGTCACCATGACCCTGTAGTTCCAAAACTCTTAATCTTCATCTCGCAGCCTTTCAGTGAGCAACACATAACTTCCCATTGCCCAATCCTCATAAGATTTACCAGAATTTTTGAACCTCTCTGCCCACCAAGATTCATTATAGGTTCATTTGAAACTCTGCTACCAGTAAGTAAAATGCTACCAGAAACTGAAATTTGTTGGAGCAGATATGATGATAACACAGTGTTTATAAAAACTAGGACTAACTGAATTCTAACTTTGGCTAACTAACTAACTTTCTCTTCATTCAAATACTGATATATATAGTTTTACATGAGAGATGAGCAAGTCGACCCTAAAGGTTGACTGCTTTCTAATTTTAGGCAGTCTTTAAAGCATAATTGATTTGCAACCAACGCATGGTATGGCTCTTCATTCAGCATGATCGTGGCATAACGTGACGAGTCTACTCCTTCTTTAGCATGGACAGGTTTATTCAGTGTGCTTAATGTGGTGTGATATTCTTCCTTTGCATGCGTAGATCCTTTTCATCGTGGCATGAATCCCTTCCTTGGCATGGAGGATGGATTGGTGTTAAGTGCAGGTTTGTACACAACCACAAATTTCTGGAATGCATGTCCCTTATCAGCGTGAGTGTGTAGACTACTGCTGCTATGGAGAGCAGGGGCAGTGACACAATCGATCTTATGGAACACAATCTTTCTATCCCTTAAACACACAAGCTTATGATAGTTGAGTATTAAAACAGAGGAGACCGTGAGTTAACAACAAATTTCCATCCCTCTAAACACGTGGATAATGATCAACTAGGTTGTGATCCTTCTAGAGGATGAGTTAAATGCATCGGTCCAGCATAGAAATGGTTGGTGTGATGGCAAGTGAAGGAGATTACAAGCTGTTTCATTATTAAATGCCCAAAACTGATTATGGACAGCGTAGGCTGATAAGCGAGTTGAATGACGAGCTAAACAGAACACTGAATTGTGATCTGGATGTATAATGCGTCAATCTAGCGAGCACATGGAAAATGTTCAGCGAATCTCGTGCAGTGGCTGGATGATGAGCTGAATGCCAAGATGGATCATGAGATAGATGTATGGTGTGAAAGGAAGGATGAATACATTTTGTTGTTAATTTTCCCAAAAGAACGATAAAATCTACAAACAAATATACATATCAAATAATACATTAAATATTCTTTAAATAACATAGTTTTGAGTTAATAAAATAATAAAAATGATATTAATAACCACAACTATAATAACATCAAATTTGTTCTCACCTTGTGCCGAAATAACGATCTGTATGACATAAAACATACTAAAGGGAATAAAATATGTGTTTAAATGTGTTATTTAATTTCCAAAAATGATAACAAAATGACTGTGCGTGCCAAAAAAGAAAGCATGAATTTTGACATAGTACGGGAAGATTGCATACAAGAAGAAGCTAGAGTAGCCAATAGATAAGCTCTCCTCAGAGAAGATGATTAGGCTATAGCTACCCATACTAAAGGAAGAAAAAAATCAAACTTCAAGAAGAGTAATAATAAGCCTTCAAAGAAGAAATTCCAGAAGAAGAAGAATGATTACTCAAAGTATCCATGCTACAATTTTCATAAGATAGGACATCTTGCTAGAGAATGTCCATCACCAAAGAAGAAGAACAACAACAAAATGCACAGAACAAACTATCATACACTAGCTTGTATCTGAAATCATTAAGAATGTTAATAACTAAATATCAAAAGATGCTTTTTTTATTGGCTAGAATTTCTCACATCCTATTGAAAATATTTTTTTTAATTGTAAAGTAGTTAAATGAGTCTACTCACCGAAAATGATTGAACCCTAAAAAAGGAAATTGAGACAATTTCTGATAAAAAATATAAGTTAACTGGTTGTTTTCTTAAAGCAAGCATAGTCACCCAACTAAAATTTCCAACCCACGGTGAGTTTAACGTAGGTTAAGCGTATGGAGATTGGAAATTGCATTAAATTAGAATCGTTAGTAACAGTCTTGGAAGTGTAAGACCTCCCAGGAATGGGTGGCGCAGTTACGATATTAGCTGCCTTCTACGTGATGGAATGAAATCAATTGAACATCCATGATTGATTGAGCATGGTGGGTAGTTTCAAAAAAATTCATTTCTCATGAATTTGAATGAGTGATTTTTATAACAATGTGTTTTGTTTTGGACTCCTTGGTGTTTTGGACTACCTGGTACCCTACAACATAACTAGACAAACATATAACATAATTCTGATTATGTAAAAACCTCTTGTGGATACCTTATGAATTTTAAATTGGCATAAGAAGCAGCATTACCTGATGAGACTCCTTTGGCATGAATTCTACCAACCTTGACTCATCCACACAAAATAATATTATTCTCACTCAGGTACACCTGCATTGTACTTCATCGAATCCCATCCTTATCTCAAGTGATATTAAATTGCACTTGCCTCTCACTTTTTTTGATGGTAAAAAATGGAAAGAATCCGGACAGTAGCATATAGAATAAGAGTGTAATGAATGTGTTGTAAAAAATTATGTAGAATGCACTTGGCTGATATGGCATTGTGATATGATTTGCTTTATTAGTTTCTGATATAGATTTGATGTCAATGTTACACTCTGTTAATGTGATAGTTGTTAAGATCAATATGTGTAAATTTATCCAACAATGAAGTTGTTATCTATTTTTGGAAAGCTGTTAAGTCGTTTTTACAGTCTACTGTAGTCTTGAAGGTTGTTTTTTTATTATTATTGTTCAATTTGTCTTTCACTTGGTTTTTGACATTGTTTTTTAATGTGTCTTTCACTTGGTTTTTGACACTGTATTTTGTACATCATCTCCATGCATTTATAAATATTTCCACGTTCTACAACTAGTTTTTTATTTTGGTTCAAAAAGTGCCTGATGTATGCATTTTTACAGAACATGGGATTTTTAGTCTTAAAATGAGTATATCAACAAATTCGACCATGAAGATACCATGAATTTATCATAATAAAGAGTATCAAAGTATAGGCATTAAACATATACTTATTCTTAATTTGTAAGTATTTCAGTAAAATTGAAATTAATCACTAAAATCCTAATTTGTTATGTAAAAATAGTGTTAATCTACAAAAATGGGATTAACAAATTGGATTCCGTAGTCCATACACATATTATTAATTTAAAGTACTACCACGAGATTGAATATAGATATATGTTAAAAAAAAAACTCTTTTAGTTTCCTAAAATTATGTTTCATTTGCTCACAGTTAATTTGACAAAATAACAAATTTTATGTTTGGAACCAAGTCTTACCATGTTCATAAAAATGCCCGCCTAACCGTCACTATTGATTGCCTAACCGTCACTATTGATTATTGTTTAGTGATTTAAGTTGGAAATGGTATGGTTTACTATTTTCCACCTTACTGTACATATAGGTTTTCAATTTGGGTTCCAAAATTGTCTGCAGTGTCATTTCTGCAGAGAATGAGATTTTTAGACTTAAAATGAGTCAACAAATTTGACCATTCATATATTATGACTTTATTATAGTAAATGTTGAAATATTGTAACTTTGAAGAATATTCTATATGTATCTTTTGTGGTCCCCGATGGTCCTACCGGGAGAACCACTTGTATTACATTGTACCCCGATGCTCCTAATCGGAAGAACTAATAAGAGTCATGAGGTAGTCCCCTCTAATTGTAAAGGTGGGTCATCAGCACCCCAGTGTGGTTACTTGAGCCTACATGTGTAACGCGAGCCTACATGATTTAACTCAAGCCTACATGTCAAATGAGTTAACTTAAGTGAAAGGATGAATATAAATAGAGGTGTAGTGCTCCTCATTTGTGACACACACTCTCACTTGTATAGCGCATTAGTGGAGAAGAGAACTAGCTGGAGAAGGAGGAGGATCAGGCTTTGATCTCCTTGCTGGTTTTATCTTTTATTTTTTTTTGGGCATCTATATTGAGGAATTTTTTGCTGGGTTTTTCCCTTTAGGGTTTTCCTAGGATAAATATTTGTGTTCTTTTTGTATGTTGTGCTTGTCTATCTCTCAGTGATCCTATTTATATGCTTTTTTTATGAAAATGAAATGAAATACTAATGTCTTAGCTAAGCATATGAAAATTTAACATGGGATCAGAGCTAACCTAAGAAGAAGACATTGTGCAGCTACAGAAGCTAGGGATTATTTCTTTATGGGTCTCTCTCCACAATCCATCAGCAAAAGTATGGTAGGATGACTCTCCATTGAAGGGTGCATCTTTCTGTCGAAGCGGAATTCGATTCTGAGCATTTTCAGTTTTCGATGTGGAAATTAGGGATTTCTACAGAAGAGGATTTTTTTTAGTGAGACTAGCATAGGATTGTTATCCTCGTCAAAACTGAAGTTTAGAGACCTGGATCAAGAAATTTGGTTGGGTGAAACAATCGAAAAGTCAAACCCTAGTTTGACCCCGAGCTAGAAAAACCATAAATACTAAAACTGCTACGTTTTGGTACATTCGCTATATTCTGTGATTGGAGATGGACCAGGAGCTGAAAATTTCAGGGGCCAAATATAAAATTCTGATTAACACTGTATCCAAAATTCATCCTCATATTCATAGTATTCTAGGAGATATGTTCTCTCCAAGTTAGGGTTTCAGCCTCTTGCATAATTCATCCCTAAACCGGACACCTAGGGAGAATTGGAATATCTTGGGATACAGAGGTCCAAATGGAATTCCTGAAGATTTTCCAGAAAGGGAACACACTTTAATTTTAGTGGCCCAAATATCAGACTCAGAATATGAACCTGTGGCACGTGGCATGTCGTACAACTTCACTGTTCTGAACACTCCTGTAACAGGTCACCTTGGGAAAAGGATCATAAATATCAAATGGTGAAACCAATTCTGATGAAACCTATGGTTTTGGATAAGGGACATGTGAGGTTACCTCAATACAAAATATCAGACTTATAGGAGCATAAATTTCAGATATATCAGAGAAACAGTAACAGGAATTTCTGTTGAAGAAATTGGAAAATTAGGGCTTCCTGTTCCGGGAGCTTCCCTCCACTGTTTTCAGAAATGGAGTACATTGGACAGCTCCATTTGAAGAGATCTATATGTCTATCCAATAAGATCTGAAAGATTCCAAGTTTTGAAATTAGGGTTTCTATGACAAACCCTAGATCAGCCAGCTCCGGAACTAGGACGAACACCTCAAATCGGTAAGATCTAATCCTTTGCTATGTTCATTTGAGGTTCTCATTTCAAAGTGATCTATGACATCAGCTTGATGATAAGATTGGTGAATTTGACAACTTCCAAGCCTAGAAGTATATGATCTCTCTGAATAAAATGGTTTGGACACCTACATGAGCATAAAGGTTCCAGTTTTAGAGGGAGATGAGGCTAGAAGCCTTTCTCAAGAAGAACTTGGTCAAATCCCAGAAGATCATTGATGATTTAGTTATGAATCAACTTGTACTACAAGTGTCTTCCCTAAATACATGGATGAGGTTTGATTCCTTCGCCAAGCTATTTGAAGGGAAGAACATAGATCATAATATGACCTTAAGAAACCAGCTGAAGAATGTGAAGATCCAGAATGCAGAGACCATGCAGTCATAAGGATCTCTCAAATCAAAGAACAACTTCAAGTGGGGAAAGAAGAAGTAAATAATGCAGAATTGGTGATGGCCACCTTGAATGGCCTCCCAAGATCATGGAATTCATTCATTTAAGAAATGTGTTCCAGAAGGAAGTGATTACTTTCAGCAGACTTTGGGAAGAAGAAGAAGCTCGTCTCTAAAGATCAAGCTCTCATATTCCAAAGAAGATCCCTCAATCAATGAGGAATATGAAGATCTCAACTCTTGAAGAACTTATTATCCACCTCAACATTTGGATAAGAAACGATGGTATCATGAATGAAGAAGACGATGAAGATGAAGACTCAAGAAGGAGTATACCCATGAAACAAATAAAGATAAGTATTCAATTGTAATTTCATGATATTGTTTTGTTATACATTTGATTATATTCAGTTGATGTATTTTTTGCATTAATACCTGTATATTGCTAATATGTATGTGATGGGTAAGTAGCTCATGGTGCTATACAACTCTCCATTGCTACTTATCAAACCTCTTTGCTAACATATTGGATTAGTGCACAATCTCAATAATGTCATGGTGGAAATGGAAGGCATCTATAAAGTTTATGTGAGATATGGATGAATGTTGTATTGACTAAATAGTTGCATGATGCATACGAATTTGTTGTTATGCATATGTTTTATGAAATAGTTCTAACCATGCAACTGGTGCATTTGAATTGTAGGAAAGGTCATGAACAACCTCCTACAAGAAAAGAAGGATGAGCCTTGTTCCGAAGAAAAAGTGATGACAATTCAAGATCCACTCCAATAAACATGAATCTGAAGCTCCCAGGGCCAGAGACACCATGACGGAAGAAAGAGCTTCAGAGAGTGGTAGATCCACCTTGAAGGATGAAGACCACCATGGGTACAAGAGATAACTCAAGATGAAGAAAAGAATGCTATGAAAGAAGCTAAGATCAAAGAATAACAGTTGATCATGGGGAATGATGTATACGATATGATGGAACAAGTGTACAAAGCAAGGTTCATGATTCTCCCCAGAAAGAATAGACTATGACATGACATACTCTATTGACCGGTATATATCAAGCATAGAACCACCTGTACAGAATGAAGAGGGAATATGATACTCCACTTCAGGGGGAGTGACTACAGAAAATTATATCTGAGTTCGACATGGTACGACATGATGGATAACTTTGTGATGGATCGAGACTTTACCAAGAGTAAAGTGGGTTCCAACCTTAAAGGTTGAATGTAGAAGAGTAGGATATGTTGATGACCTAAGAAGACAAACTCATAGAATATGTTGTGATACTATAATTATGTTTGGGATATAGTACTCAAACCAGAAATCAAGAATGTGGTATCTTCCAAATGGATTTGCAAGATAAGATATGTTGCTGATAGAAGTAAGGTAAGAGTTGT
>LPNX010713367.1:0-10776 GCA_001517045.1 Pseudotsuga menziesii
CATTGGAGAAAGTAAATTGGATTTAAGGGGGTTAGTAAAGACCCGTTTCACAAGATCCTTGAACTCCTTCACCTTCAGCCATCCGTGGTTGAACTAAAAAGGTATTTTTAACTTATCACCCCTTTCTGCAAAATGACAAATAATTGGATAATGATTCGAGAGCCTATTTGAATCAACCAAAGTCCTGTATTTATCCAAATTTTCTAGCAATGAGTTATTGAGGAAGAATCTATCCAACCCTTTTACAATCCCATTTTCACCCAATCTACCATTTCGCTCGGTTGGGAAAATAGGGAAAGGCTCAACATCCACCATTTTATCCTTCTCAAACATATCGACAAAAAAAGAGCTTAGTAAATCTTGTTTTGCTTTCTGCCCCCATGTTTCATTTGCAGACCAGGTAAAGTTTAAATCACCTGCAATCAACAAATTTGGGATGTTAAGAGTACCCTCTGCCTCGATCTTGTTCCAGAAGTTTTCTTTGGAATGATAAGGGTCGTATATGTTCAGTAAATTTATTTCTTCCTAGAAGACAATAAGGCAACATGTTATATGGGTTAGCAAGGTACAGGCATATGACTTCGAAATAGAATATGTTAAAGGAAAGAACAATGTTGTAGCTGAAGCTTTATCCATATGATCGGCCTCATTATCACTCATGTGTGTATCTACAGATTGGAGATATCTTCTCTTGGTAGAATATTTCAAAAACAAATTTTCTTGTGAATTATTAGATGGACAGATACACAGTGATAGGTACAAGGTAATTGGTGACATCATCTATTACAAAATTGAATATACCTCGTCCCAGATTCAGCTTTAAAGAGAAATAATATACAGGCATCACATGATTCACCATTATGAGGGCATCAAGGTTTCTTGAAAACTTACAGATAGATCAGAGAGAGGTTCTCATGGAAAGGCCTCAAGGAGGATGTAATACAGCATGTTCGAGAATGCGGTATCTTCCAACAGAATAAAATAGAACACACTCATTCGGTAGGGTTACTTCAACCATTACCAATACCGAAGCAGAAATGGGGAAGCATATCGATGTATTTCATTACAGGTTTACCCAAGGTACAGGGACGAGAGTTCTTATATGTGGTAGTAGATCGGTTGACCAAATTTGCTCACTTCTTTGTTACTTCTTCCGACTATTCAGCATCACAAGTAGCCGACTGATTTTTTAGAGAAGTTTTCAAACTCCATGGGCTACCCAAAACCATTGTCAGTGATCATGACAGTTAATTCACCAGTTCTTTCTGGCAAGATTTGTTCATATTAGTGGGGAAAGAACTTGCTACGAGCACAAGTTATCATCCTTAGAGAGACGAGAAGACGGATATTGTCAACAAATGGGTTGAAAGGTATCTAAGAAACTATGTAGCAGGACAACAAAGGACATGGATTAAATGGATACACCTAGGGGAGTAATGCTACAATACTACCTGCCATATGTCTATTAATATGGCACCTTTCAAGGCATTATATGGCTATGAGGCACTGAACTTTGTAGACTTAGCTTTTGGAGACAAAAGAGCACCAAAGGAAAACGATTGGGTACAAGACAATCAAGATATTTTTAGGGTCGTAAAAGAGAATCTACAGGAAGCTCATAATCAACATAATATATATGTATACCGACACAGGATTGATCAGAGTTTTGAGGTAGGGATTCTGGTATATTTATAGATACAGCCTTACATGCAATCTTCACTCAAGAAAAAAAGGGGCGGAAAAGATAAAACCTCACTTCTATGGTCCTTACAAGGTAGTCAAGAAGGTTGGAGAGATGGATTATGAACTAGAACTGCCAGAGGAAATAAAACTTCACACTGTATTTCATGTATCCAACCTCAAGAAAACAGTAGGACAACACATTGCTCCATCCATAGAGTTGCCTCCCTTAGATGACGAAGGGTTGCTGGTACTGATTCTAGAGAGGATCCTACGAGTTCGAGAAAGGAAATTCTGGAACAGGGTGATTTGAGAATAGTTGGTAAAATGGAAAGAATTACCTATGGAGGATGCCACATGGGAGGGAGAGAAGGTATCCCAACATCCTAGTTTGTAGTTTCTTAAGGACAAGCAATTTCAAGCGGGGAGGACTGTAATGTCCTCTTCCAATTAAGCACCAAAGCACCTGCTAACCTACTTAGTTCCCATAGGTTCGAGTGGGTATCGCATAAAAGGGAATTGACTAAGGACATTTGATACTTAGAACATAATGGGACACTCATTCAATATTAAAGTCATCAGTTTGATAAAGAAAGCCTTATTTCTTTAGGAGCAAAGTCAACATTAAATTAGAATTGCATGCATGCAAAAGTGGCATGTAAACCATAAAAGTGACATGCATACCCTAAAAGTACATGCTATTCTATTTAAGAAGGGTTATTGGACCAAAGAGAACATATATGATTATTATTGTTGATTTTGGGTTTTGGAGCGGCAACAACGAATGCAACAGCAACAGTTGGGGTTGAAGACGAGGTTTTAAGCTAACAAGGGTTTTGGAACTGAAATCTATCTACCCTAATCTCTTTCTAGATAGGCCATCTAGGTCTATCATCAGCATCCATATTATTCATTAGTATTCAGTGATCCAACACACAAAAGGTTTATTTACAGGTTCACATTTGCAGCTAGGGAATAGTTGGAAACCCTAGAAGGATTTGTTGGGACCCTAAATATCAGTTTTTCCTCCACATGTTAGCGTCATCTTTATCAATAGGTTCAATCCACTGCATAGGGTGATTATCATTTCCCAATTTTCTTACCAGGAGCAATTATCAATAGTTACGTGAGGAAGGGAGACGTGAGCACCACGGAGGCAAATCAATTCATTAGGTGCCTTAGAGGAGGAGAAATTTCTGCATGTGGCATCCAGTCACAATAGGATTTGAACCCAAAATCTGATGACGGAATCCAATGACATTCGACGTAAAGTACGGATGTGTTGGATTGCAATGATGAAAAGTACTGTACCTTCTGATTTCTTATATCAACGTCGAATTTCTGATGTCCATAGCGTAGGTTTTTTTACGACACGTTGCAGCACTATCTTGCCGGTTATGCGACGGACGTCTGTCGAATTTGCGACAGACACCTGTCGAATTTGCGACGACACATGGAGGATGAGTCATTGGATATTCGACAATAGTGTGTCAAATTTTTGACACCACATTAAGGATGGGTTGTCGGATATTCGACGTCCTTGGGCTATTTTTTGAAATAGTTTAAAGACATATTTCAAATAATTTAAACCCATAATTCCAATGGTAACTAGGTTCATATCATTGGATATTCGACGACTGTCGAATTATAAATATAAACATTTTTAAACACTCTGACATGTTTTCTATAGAATTGTTGGCACCCCAACAACTCCCCTTGATTTTTGCAGAAATGAAGGGGCCCCCATGTAAATTTTGTAAATATTTAGCTTTTAGGGATTTTCTTTCTTTTTGGTTTGCTTGACTTGGTGGTAATTTTATGGCTTTCTTTCTTTAATCCTTTAATCTTTGTGTTGTTTGTTCTTTGGCTTGGATCGATGATATCATGATTTTGGTCGATCAATTTTGTTGGCTTCCTCACTACTCAAGAACACTTGCCTTCTCCTATTAGACTTATTTGAGTCACTTCCTTGCTTCGATTGATGTGAATTAAATTAATTTGATGTTTCGGTTTTTTGGTAGGTTTATGGTTTTTGAGTACTTTGGCACGTCAAAATATTTCAATTGAGCACTCAATTTTAATATTTCCATTTACATATTTATAGAGTGTATATTGGAGAAAAGAAACATGCCTATAGTTCTGGTTTTGGGCAATCCAATAAATTTCACAAGCCTTTTAGGAAAAACTTGCCTTGACCCTAAGGCAATTTTTACACTATTATAATTATTCTTCTCCTTGAAATTATTATTATTATGCAGAAATTAGTTGACCACAAACATAACTAAATGATGTTAAAAATTATAAAATACTTTATATATTCATTTTTATTATTTTATTTTCTTTAATTTTAACATATATATATATAAAAGGAGAGGATTTTCTCTGTATGAAGTTTAATTCTTTTATACCTTTGATGGAGTTCTTATTTAGCATAATAAAAACATTAAATTGATTCTTATATATATATTTTATTATGTTTAAAAAGTATCAAATATATACATATCACTACATCAAATTTTTATTTTTTAATATTCCTTTTGTTAAAGGTTTATTGAAATAAAAACCATGTTTTCCTCCCATTATGAAGGACGTGCATCTTTGCATGAAAATATCCACATTAAGAAATTGGTAACAAAATTGTTATTTCCTTATACCTCCATTTTGAGAAGATTTATTATGTCGCCTTTGTAATTACGCCATAAGGCGTTTTCTCTCAGAAGTTGGTTTTTGGACCATTGTAACAGCGTCGTCCCTTTGCCCAATCAACTTTCGTGCTGTGGTGTTCCAACCAACGTTTGCCATGTGCCTGCTATGCTTGTTTTTGAAGATGTTACGTGTTGAATAAGTTTATTTGTTTTGTTGTTAGGAGTTTTCTTTCCTGAGATCAGGGTTGTGAACTAACGCTGGCGCGGCTCTTGATCAAGGGGACTGTGGTCAGACTATGGAGCTCAAGTGCAAATACTTGGAGACTTGAGTCTTCTTCTATAGCGTGTGAAAAGAGTCGCAGACAAAGCCATGGCTGCAACCAGAGATAATGACAAAGTCGTTCTTCATATTTTCTGTCCTTACACTTCCACTTGGGAAATCGTCAGAGCCATGGACAACGTCTACCATGAAGTTGTAACCCAAATCCAGAGGAAGCTTAGACAGTGATGCAGAGTACACGTCTTTGGTTTAAGCGGTTGACGTTTTAATTTTCCACCGCCATGAGGAGCATTTATTTAGTTAGTAACGGCCTCTTGGGTGAGACCAAGGTTCAATTAGACCCTCTCTTCAACCCTCTTGAGTATTATTTTATGATCTTAGCAAAGGTTTTATCTATCATGTTTTCAAATGGACTGAATTCTGCATGAGTTTCCCACCTTTAGCAATACAAGAGAAAACCCTGTTGCTGTTGTTACTGATGATAATGATTATAACTTGTTTGGAAAATGCATGATGAGTATTCTGAAGGAGAAGAGGACTTTGTGGCTTGGATTCGATGGCTTTACAGAAATACACGTTTTACAGTAGCTTGGACTTTGTTACAAAGATCAAATTGTTACAAAGATCAAATTTTGTGGACATAAACCCTAAATTTGTGGACAAAAATATAGGAATATATTATGTTGCAAGAAATTTAGGCACACGAACCGAGGAGGACAGGATCTTAAATGATCAAATTACCCATGAAACCCTAAACTTGTGGAAAAAAATGCAGGATCTTACATGATCAAGTTACCCTCAAAACCCTAACTTTGTGGACAAAAATAAAGGACTCTCTTTTCTTGCAAGCAATTTAGGCACACAGACAGAGGAGGATAGGATCTTAAATGATCAAGTTTAAGTTTGGGTAACTTGATCATGTCTTTGAATTGTGATGGATTGAAGCTAAAAATTGCAGGTTTCAGGGAAAACCTTTTTGTCAATCCCAATCTTCAACCTCTACCAACTTTTGTCATCTTTTACTGGCCTTGGGCTGAGGTCGTGCCCTTCTTTAGCTCACCTTTAGCTGCCCATACAGATCTATTACCTCTTGTCGGTTATCTTTTATTTTTCCTCTATTGAGCTACTAATTCAAACGTTCCCACCTTCAATTTCCTCTCCTTTTGCATCATGCATGTTGCCATGCATTTTAGTTTGAATAAATGCTTAATTTTTAAATCCATTTTAGCCATTTTTAAAATATTGATGCTTCGGTAGAAAGAAAGCATCGTTTGGGGATACTCTTGTATATTCACCGGTGGAAACTTCAGCATCATTTACACATATTTTTCATTGTGGTAAGTGGGGAATATCACACTATTTAGAGGAGAGCATATTGAAATTTGTGTACCCATCTTAGGCCATTTTGGTCCTTACTCAATGGTTTAAGGTTAGTTTCAACCCTCAATACCCCACTGTGTTTCACTGCTATTGAGCACCTACTTCGTTGTTGTTGCTTTTGAATTTATTGTTTTTGTAAATCTAGTTTGTTTTAATGGTGTATTGAGGCAAGTGATTTTTTGGTTTACTACTGTTGCATTTTATTTGGGGTAATGGAATTAACTGCTTGCCCATTTGATTTTGTATGTTTGGAGAATATAATCTTGCATACCCAATTCATGTTTGGACCATATGGATCCAGATATTGGATAGTAAATTTAATATCTTTTTAGCAGCATCTTTCATATATTTGGTTTTATATGCACTGTGCACCTGATTTTGTAAAATAAAAAAAAATATCTTCTTGTTCTTTTATATTTGTGTCTATTTTTGGAGTGTGTTTTCATGAAAGAGACTCAAAACTTATGTAATTATGTGGGGGAGATTGACAGATGGGTAGATAATTTCTTATTTAATTTGTTTATTGTTGTCCTTTGAAGGTCACAAGAGGAGAAGGAGAAAATTGGGTGTAGATACAGAAGAATTTGGCAGGCATTAGGGATTATAATTTAGTGTCTTACTAACATCGAAGCATAGATATATCAATGGATTTATTTTATTAATTTTTTTTGCTTCTGATGGCACTACACACTCGGTTTCCACTCAAATTGGAGTTGCCACACTGCCTAGACTACCCACATGTTCTCTTTATGCTGATAAGCCAACAACTGCTTCTTCTATTCAATTGAAAAATTCTATAGGGTGGTCTGGGCAGTCTCTGCAACAACATAATTCCTCTGCATTATGCAAACAATTCTTGGAGAAAAAGCAGGCACATTGGAAGTCTGGTTTCTTGGTCAGAGCAAGTGTGAGGACTGTTGAACTTGCTGTTGGAGAAGTGCCTATAGTGGAAAAAGATAGCTTCTGTCCTACTGTTGATGGGGCTGGTGACAAGGTTGTGGTGTTGGACATGTATACCGAATGTTAATCCTTCTGTATTCCTCCTATCCTTTGTTTGCAAACTAGCTCATAAGAGCCAAATGAGAAGTGAATAGATTGGTTACTCAAAACCTATACGAATGCTTATTTTATCTTAAGAACTATATCATGGATTTCAGTAATGAGTACTCTGAGTTACACTAGGTATTTGGTGCTCTGTGTTAGTTGTATAACTAACGTCAGTCTGACAAAATCAATTATGAGAAAGAATCGGCAAGATTCCTTTCACTATTATTGAACACCAGAGATCATTGATGGGAACTTTTAATAGTTCTCAACAGACAACTGATAATGTTGGCATCGAAATGTATCCTTCATTGATGGGAACTTTTAATATTTCGAAACCAATTTTAGCTATTAATTCTGCTCCTAGTGGTGTTTCGTCACCTTTTAGTCTGGTCTCATTTCACACAATGTATTTGTATGAGCCATGAACTTTTCCTTCTTCGAGTAATTTAGATGAAGACACTATACTTTCCATAGTAGAAATGTCATTGTCTGCAGCACAGGCCGCTTATCAAGTTGTACTTGATCTTACTGTGGACACCGATCCTTTCCTTCCATGAACGGAAGAGGAGGATCTCTTTACACTACTGGGTTGGGTTGTTGAATCGCCATACTCACATGATTGACTCAATGACAATTTTTGTTCAGATGAAGCTGTTCTCGAGGCCATGACTGGTTCGAAACAACCTTGGGAGGAGATGCATTATCGATCTTACTTTTTCTCGGAGCTCAAATGGATCGAGAGTGATGACTTTAGGACAACCTTAAGCAAGAATTTTAGTCATCCCGTGATCCCATTAGGAACTCATGGCATATATTCCAAAGGAAACAAGGCGAATATACCTCCAACTATTCTGATCAACATTTCTTGGATTCCTAGAAAATTTGAGAACGTTATATCGATGTTGATTGTTCACCTAAGGAAATTAAAACATACACCAGTCTCTTAAAATAATTTCATGATGTATTTGCTTGGTCGTATGAAAAAATTCTAGGGATTGATCCCCATGTTGTTGGACATGAAATCAAAGCTTATCCAAATTTTAAACCTGTTGAACAACGCTTACGTGCAATAAATCCTTGTAAAGCGCTCACTATTAAGGCTAAAATATAGAAGTTGCTTAAATATGGCTTTATCTATTTGGTTCCCTTAACATAATGGGTATCCAACCCCTTTCCTATCGATAAAAAGCATGATACCATCTCTGTATGTACTGAATTTATAGACTTGAATTGGGCTTGTCTGAAAGATAATTTCCTCACATCATTCAATGATAAGATTTTGGACAAATTTTTGGGAAGCGATGTTTTCTCATTTATGGATGACTTTTCAGGATACAATCAAATCCAAATTAAGCCCGATGATCAACATAAGACAACATTTATATGTCCTTGGGTTATCTTTGCATACCAGAAAATGCCTTTTAACCTAAAAAAAATCGGAGATACCTTTCAACAGGATATGGACTTTTCCTTTCATGACCTTAAAATGTATTATTGAAGTTTATCTGGATGATTTAGCTGCTCACTCTCGATTGAGAGTGGATCATCTGAATCACCTGCTTTTGGTCTTTGAAAGATGCCTCTGTTATCAAAGTCAGTTGAATCCTCAAAAGTGCATATTTTGTGTTAGGGTCAATCGTTTATTGGGATTCATCATATATAAGAAGAGGATTAGGGTCGATCCATTAAAGGTTGAGGAAATAATACAATTTTCGCCCCCCCACATGATTAGAAACCTTCAGAGTGTCCAAGGGATGGCTAAATTTTTGAATCATTTTGTCTTAATTTATGCCAATTTGACCAAGGGTTTTATGCACTTGTTGAATAAGGATACTCCATTCCTGTGGGATTAGTGAGACCAAGATTCATTCGAAGCCCTTAATAAATCCTTGGCATTGGTCCTCGTGGTTAGTCCACTTGACTATAATAGGGATTTCTTGTTACATGCGGGTGCGTCTCAAGAGACGATTGGTATGGTTCTAGTTTCAGAGGATGATGAGCTCGATGAGCATGTTATTATCTTAGCTAAAATATTATTGACTCAAACTCTGATATAATCACGCTGAAAAGTTAGCCTTAGCGACTGTTCATGCAGTCCAACAATTAAGACACTATATCTTGCTTCGCTAGACTACGATTATAGCTCACATCAATCCATTTCAATTTGTCTTGACTGGGAAAATGATAGGGGGGGAATATAATAAATGGATTGTTATCTTGCAAGAATTTGACCTCGTATTTGTTTTAGTGAAACCAAAGAAGTCATTAGTATTTACTGATCTGATGTCAGATCTCCCTAGTATGGACGAGGATTTGATTCATGATGACTCATTTGTGGATGAGCACATTTTTCTCATTTTGTTTACGGATCATTGGTATGGTGACATTATAGTCTATATTTAGACTTTGAAGGTCCCCCCTCATCTCTCAGGGGATGAGTGTCGACACGTATGACATAACGCTAAGAATTATCTCATTATCGGTGACACTATGTATCGTTGTAGGGTAGACTCTAGTTTGCATCATTGTTTGACCCACAAAGAGGTTGAGTTTGTGCTGAATGATTGTCACAATGGG
Organism: Pseudotsuga menziesii; assembly: GCA_001517045.1. Lineage (NCBI taxonomy): Eukaryota > Viridiplantae > Streptophyta > Pinopsida > Pinales > Pinaceae > Pseudotsuga > Pseudotsuga menziesii. Next base: position 9,610 of record LPNX010713367.1, read on the forward strand.
GCATGTGGTGGTTATTTATCTGGGCTTTCTATAGCCTAAAATATCCTAAGAGCAGATTATTATTGGTTGTTAATATTTAAATATTATGTTAATGCGGTCAAGCAATGTCACTCTTTTTAGGTCTTAACACAAAACATGCGCTCACATCCCACCCGGTTAAACTCCATTATCATCGTTGGTCCCTTCACCAAGTGGGGGGTGGATTTTATGGATCATTTACTGGGGGGAACCATCACATTATTCTGGCCATAGATTAGTTCATGAAATGGGAAGAGGATATACCTATGATCAAATCTAATGGTGAGATGGTCCCTCACTTCATATTCAATCAAATTATCACCTGGTTAGGGATCTCGAAGGAGCTTATCACTGGCCATGGTAGGCACTTTTTGAATAAAATGATGGTGAAACTAGATTTGAAATTAGGGTATAATCAAGAACATTCTTCTTCTTACTATCATCAAGAGAATGGGAAAGTCAAGGATGTTAACAAATCCCTTAAGGCCATTCTACAAAAAACCATAAGCCAAAACAAAATGATTTAGCATATCATGCTATTCTCTGCTTTGTGGGCTTATCAAAATGTGGTTAAGATTGCCACTAGATTTTCCCCATATCAACTGGTACATGGGGTGGAGTCAATTTAACCGGTTGAATGCGAAATCCATTCATTTAAACTAGCCATAGAGTTTTTACATGACACTTTTGAGTTAGAGGAATGTTTAGTCCAATTAGAGAACCTAAAGAAGAAGCGTCAGGATGTTGTGTAGATCTAGAAATAATAAGTGTTGTTTCAATGCCCAATACGATAAGTATGTCCGTCCTCGTCGTTATAGTGAAGGTGACTTGGTTTTCTTGTATGACCAAGCTAGTGAACCTTTAGGGGCGGGTAAGTTCAACCCCATGTTTAATGGACCTTATATTGTGAGACGTGTCCTAGAGAAAGGTGCCTATGAGTTAGAGGTCTATGGGGAATGCCTTGAAGGATCCTAGAAATGGACTCTATCTTAAGAAGTACTATGCTTGAACTTCAACTCATGTTGGTACCTCGTTTATTTATTGTACAATTTTGCATTGTTTGTTTTTGGTTCCCTTGTAGTGTTATCATTTTGTTTACATGCTTCATATTCTTTGGCAGATGTAGACAAAGTCTTCGATATACTTAGG
>LPNX010713386.1:4519-178448 GCA_001517045.1 Pseudotsuga menziesii
ATTATCCTTCCACCATTAACAGTCTCGGCAGCGCAAAGGGTAAAACCTTCTTTCTTCGGGAGGCCAATGTGTGCTGTCGAATCAATCCTCAATGTCCAAGCTCCAGGTTCGAAGCTTCAATCCTGTTTGGGGTAATTGCAAGGGTAACACTCATTACCAAACCATGTCTTTCTCTTCCATGCTCTGCGCAATGACAGGTCAGCTTTGTGTTCGGTCCCCGGAGGGGATCATGGTCAAGTTGAAGTGGGGCGCAACCATCCACGTAGGTGGCTTCTTATCAACAAGAAAGCGTCACGAGAGAGGGCTATAAATGAGAGGAAAGAAAGGGTGGGACCTCGGTCGGTTGAAGAAAACGAAGTCCGGCATAGTGATCTGATCTTGAAAATAAGTCTTCCATTTAGCCTTTTAGGGGGGTTCTACTACTGGGTAGTGAGTTTCGGATAATAGTGTATGTCCCGGCAAGGAATTGGAGTCCAAAGACGCTGCTTCTTCCGAACCAAGGACCTCGGCCATGAGAGGCTTTGCCTATGAATATTGAAATTCCAAGTTTGCTTGGTGGAATGGCTTTTTTTGGCTCCGAACGCTGTCAGTAATCAGGTTACGAAGAAACGTTGTCCCAACTTTAGACGACCCAAAATCAGCGGGGGAGCGTAAGTAAAGGTTCGAAGCCCGGTGCGAGTTATTCTTTTCGTGATTGGGAGCAATATCACAAACCAGTGATATCCCCTGAGCTAATCTGAAATCCAACAATAGAAGATGTTCCATGAATATGCCAGCGTAGCTAGACTACAGCGGAGCCTTTGTTGACAACTAATGATAACCCCGGTCTCCATTTTGTGCAGAAACCCATTTTGAAATCATAAGAAAATTGAACATGAAAATGTCAATTCGCGGCTTCTGGGCCATGGAATGGGAGCTCTGTACTTAGGTGGAGTGGGAACAAGGCAATTTAACCGGTTCGCTTTGTCCGAGCAAAGACGTTCAAACCTCTCCCCTCTCACCATGGATTTGAGCTTGGAAATTGCAGCAACATTGTCCAGGCAGGGTATATACTCACTCATATTCTTAGGGCACAGTTTGAATCTCTCAACCTTGGTGTACACCCCAATATCGGTGCTCCCCTTCACATTCTCAGATCCATTGAATGATTGCTCGAAAATGTCCATCTCAGAAACAGAGGTGTCGTTATCAATGTCATAATCATCCAGGTTGTCATCCTCCCCCACCAAGAAATGATCTTGCATTACTCCATCCTTGTCCACTATGCCAAAGGAAGCTGGTGATGGTGGTGATGGAGGAGGAAGAGGGGGGTGGGTTTTGTGATGTTTAGGGAAGAGAGGTCATAGGTTGGAGCCTCTGTGCGTGCAAGGGAAACCACGTGAGATTGAACTGAAGAGGAAATCGAGCCAATAACGATCTATACGTGGTCATAAGACCCACTACCTTCAATGTGAGGGGACTCTTCAGAATATCCTCCTCCATTTTTTCTTCCTCCCTCTAAATCTAGCTTCTACGAATTTGCCTTTGCTCATTGGCTTCTCATTTTTGGACAAAAATGGGTGAAACAATTGATTTGAAAGGGAAAAACAATTATTTGAGAGGGAAAAACAATTGAGAATTTTTTTTATTGCCGGAGTGACAACTATAAATGACCAATTGTTATGTGGTCATTTTTAGTCTAGATATCCCGTGACCAAATTTGGTCATTTATCTTGGTCGTTTTTAGTTGGTTTTTATCCCATGACCAAAAGTGGTCATTTATCTTGGTGTTTTTTAGATATCTCACTTAAATTTATCAATTTTGGTCATTTATCCCTTCAAAAAAACCGTGGTGACCAAAACTTTTGGTCTCCTGGTCACTAATCTCTCATTTTCCACTAGTGCTTCTACCAGTAACATATACACAACTACTGCTGCGTCCTCCTCTTGAGAAGTTTCTTCCTCTGCCTCTGAAATTATTTCTCCCCCTGCCTCTTCCATGGATTATATATGACTATTCTTCAAATGAACCTTCCAATGATGTTTGAGTTCTATTGAGCCTGTGTTCATGATTGATGAGTGAACCTTCCAGCTCATCAATAGTAAATGTTGTCATGTTTGTGTGTTCTTCCAAGGTCACAACCAAGGATTCAAATCTTGGGGGAATACTTCTGAGAATTTTCTCAACCACCCTTTGGTCTATTATGGTTTATCCATGAGATTTCAGTTGATTTATCAAACCAACAAATATGGTATAAAATGAGTCTACTGACTTTGAATCTTTCATGGACAGAGATTCAAAATTTCTTCTGAGAATTTGCAGCTTTGAAGTCTTTACCTTGTCCAAACCTCGATAAGCTTTCCCCAATGTGTCCAATGTCTATTTTGCAGTAATTTTTGCTGCTACTCTTTGGAGTATGCTTTCATGCATGGCTTGATGGATGTAGAACAAAGCTTTTCCATCTTTATTTCTCTGTTCCCTTAGGATATATTTCTCAGCTTGTGAGAGATTTTTATATACTTCTTGATCTACTAATTTTGCATAACCGTTCTAGACAATATCCCAAACATCTTGACCTCTAAACAAATACTTCATTGTTAGAGACCAATATTCATAATTCTTTCCTGTAAACATCGAAGTTTGTAAACTTGACATATTTGAACTAGAAGTAGAAGCCATTTTTCTAATTTTTAACTTTCCTTAGAAAATTACTTTTTTCACTTTTAGGACAAGATTTATTTCCTAAACTAGCTCTGATACTAGATCTCAGGAAAAATGGTGGTCGCGGCAATTAGCTTGAGTTATCGCACAACACAACCTTTTGTTTTCCCCCTTTTTCTTTTTCAAAAAACTTGCGACTCAATTTTCTTGCGACAGAATTTACTGCGCGACAGAATTACTGCATGAGAGTCATTGTGATAGAGTAACTGTGTGAACTTTTCACCTTAACACACTTTTACTCAGGCTTCGACTAGATTTTACTGCGACACGAATTTGGTTGCGACCAACTCATGTGTGACCAAGTTTTCACTTCTGTGCCATAACTTTATATTTCTTAGTCTAAGGACTTAGGAATATGAAAAACACTTTTCACTTCCATAACCTAGGATTAACTGCTACACAACTATATTGTGACTCACTCACAATATCATATAAGAAAATAATAAACAAGATTTGTGTCGAACCTCTACGTGTAGATCTAGGAACTTTTACACAGTGAAATATTTATGGATTCTTGATGTCTTTCACTCACAATAAATGTAAACAACATTCACTCAGGTAAATATGGATAAAATGTGTGGCTATCTAAAACATTCATTCAACCATAAACTTAAGGATTTATATTTCATATGACGACATAACAAAACTTACAGCCGTAAATACAAACTTGGTAAAAACACAGAAGCTTGAGCTTCAAACTCTTTAGTGAGTTTTCCTTCTTCCTCTTCTCTACACTTCTCTTCTCTATTCTATTCTACTTGTATGTCTCTTTTTTTTATTTACAATTTCATCCTACATATAGAAAATTTCTATCGACTAATCAACTTAACATTTAAAGACTGTAATTAGTCTCCACCTAGAAACTTAGCTTCAGAAACTAAATTTTATTGTCTTATATACGAGAGATATGAACTCTTGATCTTGTCAAACTCTCTAATCCTTTTTGACCTGCTACAGACTCTAACACAGTCGGCTGATTGGATTATGGATCACCGAGTAATTAATATGTCCAACAAGGGAGCCTTCCATTCTTCACCCTTTTTTTCACAGAGTTTCATCTCTACAACATTTGGTGAGCTCAACTCCATCAATTTTGGGAGGGAACATATCTATAATTCATGGATTTAATGACTTCCATATGCACCCTATTCACGCCCTCACTTGCGCGGTGCTAGGGATTAATTTCTATACAACCTTCAATGCTGTCCTTTTCTTCAGTGCTTTCCCTTTTTTCGGCTGCCACGAGCATGGTATTATATTAATTAGAAGTAAAATAAAATATCATGTTTGGATTTCAAGTTAACCATGGAAGCCATGCCTTGGAATTTACATGGTCCATAGATAGAATAAGAACCCCACCTGTGGGCTTCCTATCCTAGTCAGGGTTTTAAGAGCCTGAACCTGCGCGTTCCTTACTCTACCATTTTCGACATGACCATCTGGGAAAAACTGGAATCCCTGTGAGAGTTGAAAACATATGTATAACGAGCAAAAGTTAGGGCACAGAGGATCTACCTTTTTCACGATATGCAACTTAATGACCTTTTCCATAGCCAAATGGAACTATTTCGTATCTCCACCCATACTCATCATGATGTATATCCATTCTCCGAATTCCATCTATCTCTTTAACTCCAATAATACACTACGATCACGAATACAAAGGAAAATAAATATGAGAATTGTTCCACATTAGTTCATGTAGAGGGTTATGTGTATCTATTTTCCATGTTCAGATGCAATGTTTACAAATGGATGGCATGTATTTGTTTTCCATGTTCGGTGGCAACATTGACAGAGGGATGTAGTGTATTTGTTTGCATGCATGCGTTGTGCACAATAATGGATTTTGTGAGCTTACTTAGTGTTTTCCTAGGCAATTGATGGCCCACTTATTACTTACCGTTAGGCGCTTGCAAGGTATGTCTTACAGTTTTTTCATGGTATTCCTCTGTAGTGTTCCTAGTTATTCCTATTTTGGTTACTATAATTTTTATTTTTATTTTAACTTCATGCAAATGATCAAATAATCAAGATTCATATGTGTCTAAGTCTAGATGATTTCATAGTTCATCTGATTGCAATCGCGGTAATTCAATAAAACCCTCCCCTAACTCTATCGGATGAAAAAACTTCAAAGGTCATCAGTTCCACAAGACCAGTACAGCCGAAGGTATCGGTTGACATAGCTAAGTCCTGCTGATTTCCATTGGCAAAAAATCCCCAAACAGACGTGTCAAAAAACTTATGAAATTTTTTTGATGTGCAGGTGGAAATAAAGAAAAATAAACCTCCCGATGTCATCGGCTCGAATATTAAAAATGGCTCAACACATCGGAAAATATTTAATGACATGACCTGACAAAGATTCAGTGAAATATATAAACAAACCCTCATCAAGAAAGGTAAATCCTAACTGAGAGGATAGGTTCAAATGCCTAAGTGGCGCCAATGTATCAGCAATCTCAAAAAATATTTCCGCAAATAAAAACAATAGGCAATAAATGGGTGAAAAAGATGAACTTGTTCGATGCATCGGCTCAACTCAATGAGTTCACCCGATGTGTCAAATAAAAAATATGAGTTTCGAAACTTCAAATAGATGAAGTTTCAAAATAGTGCAAAAAATGACTGTCATAAAAATTCTTCAAAGAGCAAAATTTAACAAAGAATCTTAAAAGCTAAGAAATTAAAGGCGGCCCCCAAAATCACAAAATTTTGGGGTGGTGGTTGCAACAAAACAATTGGTGACTGGCTGGTGAACACAGATCTTTGGAAAAACTATCTTTAAAAACACAAACAATACTTTATGGCTTTCCACTAGACTAACTTATCCATTCCTTTTCAACATTATTTAAAAATCAAGACTTTTTCCAGGAATGTAAGATTGAGAACATCTCATTGATTTTAGTCCCTTGGGTATGGTAAATAGGTTTTCAAAGTCATGATAACTCTTATGAGGCCGAAATGTGACATTCATTTACCTTTGCATTTGGTTTCTTTTGGCTGAGACACCACAGGATCGTAACTGAGTTGGGATAGATGTATTCGTTTGTTCCTCATTCCCACGCCTTTCACATTCTTTTGATGCTTAATACTTTTGTCTTTTGAGTCTTATTAGATTGCTTATTTTGTATTTGAGATTTGATTTAGGTTCTTCCATTCATGATGTCCTTTTGTGATATAGCAGACACACAACAAACACATATTTTCCTCACAAAAACCATAAGAAGTAAACCTTACAGACTTCCTCCGAATAGTTATGTCACTAAGACAATATCAGAAGATGGAAAAAACTAAGTATAAAAAGTCTTCTAAAACTCTCTCTCTCTCCTTTTTTTTCTTCTTCCCCTCCTCCTACAAACTTGAGGGAGTTAGTGTGTGTATAAATTAGGGAGGGCGCCTCCTTATTTATACCCTTCAAGTGACTGACCTAATAAATTTACTACACCGACCTCCTACCCTAATAGGGCTAAATTCAACTAGGGAGACTCAAAAATACATTTTATTATATTCAACTTGCAGATTACTGCCCCAACTTACAATAGAGGGTTTACCTCAATGAACATATACAATAATGACATCCCAAAAGGATGGAAACACATATCTAATGGGTTACAACAATATACAATAATAATATACATCAGAATATATTCTGAAGTTACAAATACAACAACATGGGCCTTCACCACTTCAACCTCTATGAAAATGAAATCTCACAAAGATAATGGAGAGATTAGGAGACAAACACAAATAGTTTAATCAACAAGGATAAAGGGAATGGAGACTCAAGCAGTTGGAAATGAGGAAAAGATTTGTTATAGTTTACTTACTCTCAAAGTTTCTCCTCTTAGAATGCTTCACAATGCAGCAATATATAGCATTCAAATGGGAAATGGAGGGTTGAATTTAAGCGTTTTCCAACATATGGAAGGTCAAGGATTGTAACCACCATGACTTGGCATGGAAAATCTGAAATATTTTTAACTTTGAGAACAAAACCCGATGTACATTGGATTTAATGTTGAAACATGTGTATACATAGGTTCTAATGGTGCAACATGCATATACATGTGTTTCATAACTATTCACCCACATATATCTTCAAAAATGAATTTTTAAGGTTATTCTAAAGCATTACTAATACACTGAGTAAGGGGGGTATAGTGACTCTGTCTAACGACAAGGGAAGTCCATCAATAAGTGATGCATAAGATGCCACAAATAACGCTACAACATCCTTGCTCTATATGCATGCCCTCACATTCCTTTTATAGGACAAGAGGTCTCCAAAAAATAACTAGATCCAAAATTTAACCCATTGATCCCATTATATAGATCCAAATTACATAAAATGGGTCATTCAATGAACCTAAGTGTGCAATAAGAAAAATTCAAATCCTTGGGTTAATGGAGATTTCCTGAGTTTTTAATGCACCATGGGTGGATGATATCATGTTGTTCTTATTAGTTGCATGCACATTGAAGGATAATCCAAGTAGGTCGTGTGGTTGTTGCACTGATATTATGCATAATGGTTCAAATAAATAGACATTTGGTAGGTTGGTTATGTATTTTGAGTGTGTTTTTGGCATTTATGGACTCATACTACTTCTTGGATCTATTGAGGATGTCTTCAGTGGGATGCATGCTAGATGTTGATGATGCGTTAATAAGTAAATTGCAAAAATGTTGCATGTGTGTGAGATTTAAGTGTTATCACCTCTTTCTGAAGGAGATCCTCTCTTTGATCATTGTCTGCAAAAATGACTGATAACCAATCATTTTACAAACCATTTATGAACAACATTGACTGAATTGAATAAAGAATTTGAATATATTAATAGGATAGTATGTATAAGATGAATATGTTTTACCATAAATATTAACTCAGGACTACTATTCAACATCAACAACTGAACTTAAAGGAGCATTCTTGGCTACTCATAATGGCTATGAGACACAAATTCTTTGAAATAGTTAGATTTTATATTTTTGATTCAGTGATCAAGCACATGAATTAAAAGGGTACAAATTTTGAAATATTTACCTCTATGTGAGATGTTTCCATATCTAGTACAACAATTGCTACTTTCTGAAATGCTCTTGTCAATTCCTAATGTTCTTAATTCAAGGGATGTCCAGGAGATAACTATAAGAATACATGAATTCAAATATTAGAGAAACAATTGAACATGTGTAATGAAATGCATGTTTTTAAAATAAATAACTATAATTTAATGCTATGAAAATTCATTATTTTTGTGTATCCCCACCCTCCATATTTCAAGGAGTAAATCGTCTAGTATACACATGGCTCTTTGCTCTCAGTGGTTGTAAACCCAGGGTGCTCAAATGACCAAATATATTCATTTATTAAAAAAAAACACCATTTAACAATGTAACAGGTTCAAAAAGATACCTCTTGCTGAGTTATTCCTATGAAATCGGGAATTGAAGTCTCGATAGTGGGACCCACCTCATTTCTCTCCTCTCTCAATGGCTACAAACATTGAGTGCTCAAATATTCAAATACATGGATTTATTTTTAAATGAACATCAACTAAAAATGTAACATGTTCATAAAAGTTACCTCTTTTTTATTTTTTCCTATAGATTGAGGAACTCACGTCTCTATGGTGGTGAGCACCTGAATACTGTCCTGTCTCAATGGCTGAAAACATGGATTTCTCAAATAGTCAAAGAGATGCATTTATTACAAAAATAACTTCAACTAATAATGTAAAATGTTCAAAAAAAAACCTCTAATTGATTTCTGGATGTGGACTCAAGCACTGGAATCTGTATAGATGGGGAACCTGAGTATTCTCCTCTATTAATGGTTGTAAACATTGAGTTCTCAAATAGTTAAATAGATGCATTTATTAAAATACTTATTACATCAACTAACAATGTAACATGTTCATAAAAGATACATGTTTTTGAGTTCTTCTTGTAGAGTTATCCATTGAAGTGTCTATAGAGGGTCACCTAATGACTCTTCTCTCTTAATCGATGCAAACTCTAAGTGCTCAAATAGTCAAATAGATGCATTTATTTGAAAACTTACATTGTAACATGTTGAAAAAATATACCTCTTTTTGAATTTTTCCTAGGAACTTAGGCATTAGAGCATCTACAACGAGAGGCACCTGACGATTATCCTCTATCAATGGATGCTAACACTGAGTTCCCAACCACTCAAATAGATGCATTTATTACAAAACTAACATCAAATATAAATGTAACATGTTAAAAAATGATATGTCTTGTTTATATATTCCTATGAACTCCAGAACCAAAGAAGGGAAATATTTACAGATCCATAATTTTCTGAAAGTGTAAAAATATTGGCGAATCTTACTAATACATAAATTTGCATCCATAAATGTTTGGCTTTTTTTGTAAAACTATTTTAATTTCTAAGGAATTTATATATATATTTTTGAAAATTTTGGCTCTTTTTTAATTTAAAAAAAAATAACTAATTGAATTTGGGCGAATTATCTTGGAAAAAAAGGGAAAATTGACAAATCTTCTTTTTTGAAAAACAGGTTGAAAATAACCCATGGACTAAATTTATGCCCTACATTTTTTCTTGAACCAAAGTATCTATGGTGGAAACACCGTCAATTTCCTCCACTAGGGGTTATCTACTAAGCAACTACAAAGTAAGAACCTAAAAAGATGATAAAATTAAATCTATTTCTATGACTCATAAGAAACAAATATTTTTGAAAGAAAACTTTAAGTGTCATGTAAAAAACTTGCTTCTAAAAACCCACATGAGAAAATCCATAATATATATGGTCACATGAAGTGCAAGAATGGGAATGATCTCCTTGATTGGATGACCTTCCCTATCTAGTAGATGATGGTCCTACCTAACCTACAACTGATGGTCATTTCTAACCACTAGGAACTACCTCTATTTGGACACCTCCCACAACAATGGTGACATGATGATCTATAGTGTGGGTCATGTAGCAATGCATCCTATGTATTAGAAATAAATTGTTGTGAAAGTGGGGATTTTACCCTAGGAAGTGACCTCTGCCATGGAGGGGCTTGGGAATTGGAATATCTATTCCTTTCACCCTATTAGTTTTGGGGCATCTCCAACCCAAAACCTTGGAATGTAAAATAATATAAATAGCTCCCATGCTTCCCCAAGAGAAAATTGCCATACATATTCCTAAGGAAGTACAAAGTGAATTCCCTATTTTTGTGGGGGGGGTGGGGGGGGGGGCATCATACGCCATGCTCCACCTATTCGTCCAATTATTAATGAATGGTTGATAGGGACACCATTTAATGGAAATGTGAGGATGGTTGGTGTTCAACACTTCACCTATTCTAGGGTCACTAAACATGCAAACTATGTCTTCTTTAATTTTTGTTAGTTTTTTTATGGAATAGTGGTCTAATCCATTGTCATACTCTAATCATATCCTCTCTCTATGAGAGGAAATGCTATAGAGTTTCTTGTTTGCAAGCCTAATTGTGTCAATAATGGCATCAAGAATATTAGGAAGAGAGCATCGAATTTGGTATCCACACCTAAAAATGGTGCTAATGGCTCCGAGAGGCACAATCTCTCTCAATATGTCGGAGTTTTGATCCATATATTTAATAAAAAAAACCCAACAAAGATATCATTAGAAAGATTTGTTACATAAAATTAATCAATTATATAGTTTTAATTTATTTAAAATTCCATACATCAACTATATTTACACCGTGTACACAACACTTATATATATATATATATATATATTCCAACTTGAGGATGTACATGTCAAATGTTCGAGTATTGTCTAAAAGAAAAGGGTAATAGAGCAGGAATTTGTCCTTGAAGAGAAGCATTATGATATGGGTGTGCATAATGAACAAAACCATTGGATGTAAAACTATGTAAAAACGCTCATTATAAAGAAAGTAGGAAACAAAGATAAGATTATTGACATCAACATTAACAAAGAATAATATGGTAGATTCAATGATATTGATGGAATAGGGGATCAAAGAACCATTATTCAACAAGAAACTATAAAAATTGGACAAATTATGAGATTAAAAATTATTGAACAATATTTTGTTACTCTTTGAATATTTCTAGGCATGTTTTGAATTATGACAACCTTGAATTCAACTATGGGGATGCTAGTGTAATTCTGCGATCTTTACCCACCTACAAACAGTATTGTACAACACATGTGGAGAATGTACATTATAACATCAATCTATTTTAGGCTAATCCTAAGTATTTTGAACTTGTTGTGGTCAAGAAAAATAAAGAAAAGAAAATACCTATGTATGTTTTTGACTAATCTAGACACAAACAACCTTTTTTAACAATTCAGGGTGCATTGAACAACACCTAATCAATTCTATAGATCATCAGTGAATTCTAAAAATCTATTCGAGGCTATGTCATGTATGATTTTTAGAGGTATAAATGTTGGTCACAATTTTTCCATGTCTCACGCTTATTTAGTTGATATCTTGGTCTTATGTGATGGTAATTACCAATATGAAACATATTTAAAGATATTCTTAACATTTATTGACATCCATTAGCATGTTGATGTTGTGTCCACAACTACCTCCACTACTTTTCTTGATCTTGGAATAGAAAAGTATCCCTCCCATACTAAATTTTAAGTTTCCGAGTGTCTTCTAGATTGATATGTAAATGATGAATAGTCTGAATGAAGTTTGACTTCTTGAATGTCCATCAATGGATTCATGATAATATTTATCGATGATACTTTGCTTCTTGAATGACGTATTGGGACTATGCCGACTTAGTGGTTTTCCTCTTCTTTGATGACTCAGTTTGAAGAAACTAATGCTAGTGTTTTGTTAGTTGGTTGAGTGGTTTGTATACAATTTCTAAGTCCATTTATAATTATCCTAAGTCTTTTATGGATGGTCCCCAATATTTTTCTTCAATTGTGATTTTTTCTTTCCTCTTGAAGTTTTAAAGTTGTTTGGATATTATCTAGTGCACTTTCAACCTTTGTGTGTTTTCTTAAACTTTGATTCCCCCTTGCAAGTCTAGTAATGATTTCAATTGAAACTATTGTTAATGCATATTCAAGAAGAAGTTTTAGGAGAGCATAAATGAATGTTGGAGAGGTCCCTTTTCCAAAAATGTGTAAGTATAAAGTTGTGGTTAGAATTAAGGATTTCACTGATGTTGTTTAGGAAGTAATAAGTGTACAAATTTGTGGTGGGAATTTAGAAGTTTGTCGAGGTTGAAACAAGGATTCAGAAAGTCGCTAAGATTTGCAGTAAAAAATTCAAAAATATGTCATCCTTGCAGTGGAAAAGGTAAAAATCATTGACATTGTGTAGAGAAATTTAGAACCCATTGATGTTGTGGTGGGTGAGTCAAATATCACTTAAATTTAAGAAAATATAGGAGAATGCATCATTGATTTGACGAATTTGGGATAAAGTGACCATAGTTGTGGTGTGTTTAAAAAAATATCGGGGAATGTAGCGAGAAGATAAAAAGTGGATGCTATACTACGACAAAGCACTAAAATTCTTGTCATAGTATTGCAACAAATAAGCCAATAAATCATCATGATGAGTGACCAAAATTCTCCCAAATCCACTTACGAGTCCTTCAAATAAATCTTGTGCGAATAGTTGAGAAGTAAGTTGATGGAGTCAATAAGAAGGAAGATGTGGAAATAAAATTAAATAACTCACTAATGAGACACTAAGGTTGGTGAACGAACTTAATCCTTAAGGTTGTTTGAAAATATATTGTTGATAATTAGGGTTTATGGATAGAATATGGTGAGTGTTTGTGATAAACCTCCTATAATAATAATGTAAATTCCCAATATAACAGAAATATCATAGCACAAAAGGAATTTTATTGATCACATTCCACTTAGATGGGACAACCTCCTTTGAGAAAGATCAATACAGATAAATGTAAGAATTTGATTCACAGTTGGATCTAGGAGTGAAAGAGACTCTCATAATTTAAATTACTATGCAAAAACCAACAAAAATCATGAAGGAGGAACAAAATTTACATAAACATGTGAACAAAAAGTGGATATTATTGAATTGTATTACATATAAATGTGTTTAGATTAGGTACATATTACATTTGGAAGTATTTATGAGGCTTAGGAATCCATTTGGAAGTGTACATGTGACATGGCCAAAATTGACCTCAATCCCCCTAGGTGGACCGATCAAGCTCCAACTCAGCCCAAAAAATCATGAAACCTGATGTGAACGTTGGTGAAGTGTGTTGGGGAAATAATGATTCCAAGAAATGTGTGGGTGAGAAAGTAGAGGTGTGTGGGAGGCTCAATGTGAAGATAAATGCTCCTAAGAGAGCCAAAATGGACAAAATACATCAATAACACCCCTAGTCAAACCCATATTCCCCAAATAAAGGAGGTAGTGATCCAAGGAATTAATGAGGGTTCACATGTGTTGGTTTGACCGATCTAGAGCCCTGGTGTGTGTGTGAATGGTCTGAAAATAACCAGTTCACCTCCTAGATCAAATTCCCTAAGCCTAAACCATAGCAACTTAATGCTTACAAGAAAATGAAATTGACTAAGGTAAAAAATAAGGTACTAAAGATGGATTATTGTTATAACACCCCCCCTTAACCTTGAATTCATAAAAATTAACCAAAATATCATGAAGGCCTTGGCAACAAAGGCTCAAGTCACCTCATACAACAAATATTTTATTTGTCCATGAAAAACAAGGAAATAGAGGAAAACCACATGGGAAAAAAACCTCTCCTCAAAAATGGGCATGGGGCCAAAAATATGAAGGTTAATGGAATCCGTCACCATCCATCACTCACTCCAAGAAGTGATCTCAGTAATTGAAGTTCATATCAGTAAAACACTTGGTGAAAATATCAGTAGATTCCTCGATGGAAGGGAAATACTACAAGGCTATCACCCGATCATGCACTCAGCACTAAATGTAGCGCATATGAATATATATTTGCTTGGTACTCTGTCTCTGTACTAGATCTATAGAAATATTTATTTCACTTTGATTGACACACCAAATGATAGTGGGTGAATTAAGTGGAACATCAATCTACCGAAGAATGACTTGCAACCACACACATTATGTAGTTGCATTCACTGCTCCTCTGTATTCGGCCTCAGCTGAAGAAAAATAAATAGTGTGTTTTTTCTTAATTTAGAAGAAAATCAGACCATTGGAAATCATAAATAAAAAACTTCAAGTGGAATTTCTATCATTGGGATCTCTAGCCCAATCCAAATTAGAAAATCCTACTAGTTCTAGTGGAGAACTAGCTGCATAGTTTACCCTGAAGTTCGTGGTTCCTTGAACATTCTGAAGGATCCTCTTGGCTTCCTTCCAATGGATATCATGTTTCTTATGAATATATCTTGCTACAGCACTAACAACATATGTTACATCAAGTCTATTATGAGTGAGAGACTACAAGTTCCCGACTAGTTGTCTTCACAATGAGCAATCTACCAAGGGAGAGTCATTAAATTCACCTAGTTTTATGATAGAAAGGAATTGGCACTTGGTTGCATTACATTTAGCCATATTAAAATTTAATATCAGTTCTGAATCATAATTTTTTTTTCTAAGCATGATTCCTCTTTCATATTTCTCAATTTCCAAACCAATAAATTGTTTTAGCAATCCTAGATCAGTCATTGCAAATTCACTGTGTAGAGATGCTTTAATTGATGCAATTTCTTTAGTGCAACTCCCTGTAATTAAAATATCATCAAAATACAATAAAATTATCTGCAATACATCATCGTTTTTCTAAAAATACACATTAGGATCGTATTTGCATCGAGTAAAACCAATTGAGAGAAAAAAACTGTCCATTTTGGCATACCAAGCCCTTGGGGATTTCTTGAGGCCATAGAGTGACTTCTTCGACCTGGAAAAAAGGGAATGATCCTCTTGGAAACCTTGAGGTTTCTGCATGTATATCTTTTCCTATAGCTCACCATGAATTAATGCACTTTTAACATCCATGTGGTAAACCTCCTACAATTTACTAACAACAATGGCTAAAAGCATGATTGAATCCCTCTTTGCAACCGATGCAAAGGTCTCTGTATAGTAAACTCCTTGGAATTGAGAAAAGAATTTAGAAACTAATCTGGCTTTATATTTAATATCAGAACCATTTGCGAGAACGTTTTTCCTATAGACCCAATTACATTGCACAAACTTCCTCTTGGGAGGAAAGGAAACCAATTCCCAAGTCTCATTATCTTCTAGAGAATTGAATTCATCTTGAATGGCTGATTTCCACTGTGGGTCATGATATTAATCCTGATATTAATTTGGATCAGATCCAATAATCATATAGAAATTCCCAGCAAGAGCAATTTCACTTGCAAAAGAATCATTGTGAAATTGTGATCTTGGTTTCCTAGGATCTAGAGGCTTCCGTGCTAAATCCCTAGTAGCTTGTATGGTTTTCTCTACCCACTTGGTGCTTCATGGAGATTCATGTACAAAAACATCATATTCAGCCATCTCATTATCATAAATAATAGGAAAAACAGATTTTGAATAATCACTTACATCATCATGGTGTTGAGGAGAAGAGCATTCCCCCGGTGCTAGTTCAAAATCTGGTATAATCTCCTCTTTGAATTGCACAATTATTTCAATGAATGTTTTGGGTGTAGATGTATCAAATAGGTTATATCTGTTTGTGTCTTCACCATACCACCCATTATGCATTCTTTTTTCTATGGCTGAAATTCCTTCCTCTTTTTTGATGGAATTTGAGCCCATGCCCTTGAGCCAAAAATTCTAAAATATGAGATGTTTGGTTTGTGACCAAACCAAGCCTCATAAGGTGTTTTCCCTATCATTGATTTCTGTAAATCCTTGTTCTAAATATATGCATAAAAATTGATGGCTTCATCCCATATATTAGGACTCAAATCCTTAGCCTCAATCATGCATGTAGCCATCTCGTTGAGAGCCCTATTTTCCCTCTGTGCCACACCATTTTGTTGAGGTGTGTACGGGACTGAATGTTGTATTTGGATGCCACATTCCTCACATAGGTGCTGCAATTTTGTATTCACATAACTTTACAATTATCATTCCTAATGATTTTAATCTTATTCCCACTTTGTTTCTCAGCCAGGGTCTTCCAAATCTTGAGTGTCTCAAAGACTTCAGATTTGAGATTTAGGAAGTAAACCCAACTGAACCTTGAGAAATCATATATGAAAGTGAGAACTGTTGGAGACATTTACGACCTTACACACTCATTTTGGTCAATTTGGCCTAGTTACACCACTATCCTAAGTATTATTGGCTTAATTAACATTAGTGGAGCATTAAATGTCATCAACTAGATCACATCCACACCTACCTTCAGTCAAGGAGGCTAACTTAGCCTTCTCCTACATTCGGGGAGGCTAACTGGAGCACTTTGGGGGTGATCTGAGTGATATTAATGCACCAAATTGCTAACTAATGGTTACAATCAGTTAAACAGGGCAGTGAAGGTGCCTCACTTCATTAAATTGATTATTTAATGATTATTTAATGAACTGGAGTCAACAGGGGCACCTCCAACCACTTCTGATGTTCAGTTACACTTTAGTTAACCTCATCGGGGTTCATTGGAGTAATTGAAGCACTAGCACTTGATGGTTGGATTGCTCTGACATGTGTCTGATATCCTTCAGGTGAGACTCAGTCATTTATTGCACTCTGACTTCAGTTAGGGCTCAGTGGAGCCAATTAGGGTTTTGATCAGTGGTTAACTTGAGAGTTGACTGTGGCTTACATTCAGTTAATCTAGACTCATTCATTCAATTTGAATGAACTCCTTAGGAATTCGAATTACTTCTCATTCATGCTTGTAGCATGACATTGTAATGTAATTTCTCATTTTCTTTGTGTGAATATACATAGCGACTACTCATTCTGTATTCCGATTACACCATTTCATGAGTTATTTGTTGATTAATATTTGATGAAACTGATGTTTAGTCCCTAGATCAATGTGCAATATTAATATGGTATCAGAGCTCATGGCGGGACAAAGCTCTATCTCTCGAAAACAAGATTTTTGATAGATTTATGCATGAAAATTGAGCAATAGCTCAAAAATCCAGCACTGCACCAGAAGCCAAGGCTTACCACTTAATACCCAAGTAAAGAACTTGTTGATCACACTTGCTTGATTGACTATGCTGGGTGTGATGAAAGCTTAAAATGTGTAGGCTGTCCGGCCTTACATTGCCCATTTTGTTGTGTTTTTCAGGTTTTCTACAGGTGAAGCATTCGCTCCAGCAAATCTAGATGGCCTCCTCAGTAGATCTTTTCACTCCATACAATTTCCACTCATGGAAAGGTGACATGGAAATTCAGTTGTGCTCCATAGGAATCTATAGAGTCACCATGGACACTCAAGATGAGCCTGGTTCTACCATAGAAAAATCAAGATTATTGAACAAGAAGGATGAAGCATTCTATTTCTTGTGCCTTTCTATTTCCTGGGATCTTCGTTTCCATCTTGTAGGATTGAAAAATACAAAACAAATATGGGACAAATTGGAAACTCTATATGGAAAGAATGATGACTTGAGAGTTTATCAGCTCGAAAATGAATTGATGTCTCTCCAGCCCTCCAATTTCAAGACTCTGAATGCCTTTTTCACAAAGTTCAAGCACATTGTTATACTCTTGAAGCAATGAAAGGTAGAGAAGGAAGATGATTAGCTTGTTGCTGCCTTTCACACACCTGGGTCATGTGGTAGAAATATTCAAGCCACTCGGTGTGTCCTTGGGGGCAAGTCTTGAGTCAAGGCTGTCACCTTGCTCTTGACTCCTCCGTTTAGGCTCAACTCCTAACGAAGCCAAGGGGGGTAGACCCTATTAACTTACTAAGGCTAATTACTTAGTGTGATGGTGTTAAACTGAATGAGTTACTTAGGATTTTTGAAATTAACCAGTGGAAACAAAAGATAACAAGATGCAAGATTTTAAGCAGATAAGCACATTAATGACACTCAATATATATAGAAATGAAAGAAACAAATCAGCAGTGCCTTAAATGGAGTCAACAAAGAAAATAATGTGCTTGTATGCGCTTGAATGAATGTTTTGCAAATGTCTCTTGGTAGATTTTAGATTAGTGTGGAATGTGAATGAGTTAAATTAGGTAAAAAGGGGACTCCATATATACCTGAGGGGGTACTTGAAGTATGTCCAAAACTAAACCATCACGACTATTCGCAAGGAATATGTGGGCTGAATGGAGTCTTTGAGGCTATTGTTCATAGTGCACCAAAAAGTGTAATAGAGATTGGCGCCTCAAGGTCACTTTTTAGGAGTTCCTGCTTCCTTTGGGTATTTTGCCATCGTAATGGTTTAATCGAGGCGTTGAATTTTTTCCTGATGGTTTGTCAATTTGGGGAGAGTGAATCCTGATTATTCTAGTCACTCAAGTGCTTTTGATGCAGCTCAACTGATTGGATGAACCTCAGCCAAGTGCAGAGCATACACACTGGAGTCTTGTCAATTTTAGTAAATTTTAAGATAGGTGTTCTTGTTAAAAAGAAAACCCTCTAGGAACCTCTTTCGATCCAAGTGTATCTCAATCAGGGAATCAAGGAGGGGTTAATTTTATTATAGCTAATGAAACAATTGATGAAAATCAATCAAAGATACACCATTCCAGTTTTCTAATTAGTCATACCATGCATCTCTTTCCCCTGGCGGGTCAATCGGGAAGTCGTGCAGTCAGTAGTATGATTAATTTTGAAATTAAAATATGGAATAATGAAAAGTGTTATCAAAGTATACAATCCTACATAACAAGACTAATCTAGAGAAAAAAACGGGGAAAAAATAAAAAAAGGCCAAACAGACGCGGATCCCCCCTGGGGGGATGGGGAGTGGACTCAAAAGAGCCTACTCAAAATGATTATTTTTATTATTAATGGCTACAATATCAACAAAATGAATTATCCACTTTGGTCCTTGTTATCTAGGATCCAAAGGCTTACAACAAGCTTGTAAAAATCTAAACTAAAATCACAATGGTGGGGGAAGCTTCCGAGAAGCTCTGGTTCGCCCAAGAATAAAAAAATGGGCAGATTCTCCTTCTCTATTTTGTTAGACCTTATAAAAAAATAGCGAGCAATTAAAATCAAATGTGCCCAAAAACACTTTAAAAGTGTTTTGGGTTACCAAGCTAGTTACTGAAAAAAAAACTAAGTAAAAAATTGTTAAAACGGGCTAATCTAGTTTTGCAAAAAGGAACCAAGGAAAGAAAGCTTTCCTTGGGATATTGGCTTTCTGTTTGGGAAGCCAATGAGATATGCACTTTTCTTGCATAATTTAAATCTTTAAAGAACAAAAAAGGAAACTACCTTATGAGCAAGCTTTGGATCTATGATTTAGCTACTTGCAAAAAAGGAAATTCCTACACCTAGATCTATCTTTATTAAATGATATTCTTTATAAAATTACAGATCTAAGAAGCAAGACTCTAATGAACTAGATCTAACAATATATATTCAATTCTTAGAACTAGATCTATTCATAAGAGGAAGAAACAGGTAACCAAAAGATTGATTTTTAAAAGAAAGGAGAAAAAGAGAAGAGAAGGTCGGCTCGTTGCTTGAATGGAACAAGCTGAAAGGAGGCCCTTTTGTGGAGTGATGAGAGACAGAGTCTTGATATTATTGGATAAGGAATGGCATCAATATTGATCCACACCTTTGTCCAATTGGGAACCTGCAACTAAATAACACAAGCTTGCACAACACCTCGTCAGATCTGGATATAGATTTATAAAGCAACAAGAATGAAAGATCATGCAAAAATAATCTTATTTAAGCATATAACTAAAATTCTTGAGCATACATAATATGGATAAACAAGAACAAGTAATCTAACTTGCCTAGTTTATAACCTTACTTGATTCAACCGAATCCTTGAAGCTAGAAAACAAAGGAAGCATAGAAATTGGAAAGAAATTGCAGTTATCACATTAGCAACATGACGCTGTGAATCCACAGAAACACATGTACTACATGGTATAGCCTCCAAAGATTCTTGATTCACAATAAAAAATATAGTAGTATTACAATGGCAACAGCTGCTCAATCCAACTCTAACTATCTTGGAAGAGGCAGCCTGAGCTTTATTTATACAAAAAAAGGAGATCCATCCTAGGGGGTGAAAATCCCAAGGAGATATACCACTATAGCTGAAGGAGAGTCCATCAATGCCTGATTTGTGTCTAGCTGAGCCAGATCTGAGTCTCACTAAATGCAACTGTCAATTGGGGGGCTGAACTGACTGACACCTCAACCTGTTGACTAAAGCATCCACCAAAACTCATCCAGATGAGCCCAAACATGTGGAGGAGAGAGGGAGGGTGAAATTCCCCATAAAGGATGCTGAAGTTCAACTATGGATCTATCCAGATCACCTCCTTCAGTCAAGGATTTGTCAGATCCAGTCAATCTGGTTCGGATTTGACTGATTTCAATCAAATCAGTTGAGAATCCACTGATCTAGGATTCTAGATTTGCTCCATTATTCATCAATTTATTAATTAAAATAATCAATAATTGATTTTTTGGGGATTTCTGACCTGAGTGATGGAAAATAACTCAAAACTAGGAAATAGTGGGTCCATGGGTTTACATGGTGCTCTTAGCTTGAAAATGAGCACCTACATGACTGAAACTAATTATTTGGCCCACTTTTATTAAAAAATCACTTTTTCCAATTAAACTATTAAAAAATAGCCTAGGTTTTGGAAAAATTAAATTTTAATAAAAATATTGAAAAAATTAAAAAAATAAAAAAGTTGAAAAAACCTAGGGGGATTTAGACATGTTCATATGACTCGACCATGATGCCTAGCATTTTTATACATTGACAAATAGACTCTAATAACCTCAATAGGCCTAAATGCCAATCCAACCACCCCAACTTTGGAGGTATGGAGTGAAAAAATCAGAAATTATTAGTTGTTTATCAATCATTTTTTGTTTCTTTTCTTGATGGCATCCCAACAGGTGATGCTGAGCGATTAGGAGCTGTGCCCTTCCTAGGATTTATGGCCTCTCCTAGGAATTTGCATCCTCTGACACTCTTTTGGGAAGCCCTGTTCTTCTGTGCAGCCCTTGTGGACATTAGTGCCCCTCCTAGGCGGTGGCCCTGATCATGTTGGTCATTGGTGAGGGGCCTCTTTCGGGCCCCAGTGCCAAGCTTCAGGAATTTAGTTCTTTAATCACAGGAAGATCCAAGGCCTCACCCCAACCTGTGATCCCCAAATTTGTAAAGCATCTGGATGAGGTTCCTATCATTGATTTTCCTCCTCTGTACCCCATGCAGGTTGCCATTTCCCTTGCAGATTGGGATTTAGTGGGCCGGTTCATAGGTCTTTAGCCCTCTCCAAAGACTATAGAAATCTGGATTCAAAATAATTGGAGACCCCTTATCTCTAACAACGTCACTTGCTATGCCATCGAAAGGGGATTCTTTCTCTTTGAATTCATTGCTAAAGAAGATCGAGATCTGATTTTTCGAAGCGGACCATACTTCATAGGCCCTAGGGATTATACTTGAACAGATGGAACCCTGACTTTGATCTTGCCATCGACGTCCCTAAAGCATTCCCAGTCTGGCTTCGTCTTCCCAATCTCCCTATCCATTGATGGACTACCTCCTCCATGCAAGCCATCGGAAACAAACTGGGTAAGTACATTGATAAAGCTCATCCTAAAGACAATTATTCATGTGCATGTATCTGTCTTGAAGTAGATATGGAAGTAGGGATCCCTGAAGTAATCAAACTAGTAATCAAGGAATGGCATCATTACCAAAAACTGGACTACAAACAACTGTCGTTCAAATGTCGCCACTGTCATGAATACGACCATTTTCAAAAAAGTTGTCCCAAGAAAACCCTAGACACTGAAAAAAACCAAGAAGAAGGATGGACCCAGGCAAAGCGAACTAAAACCAATCCTAGGTTGCCTCCAAACAAATCCGAGAATCTTGGACCTGTTAAGCCCTTAGATGCATCCTCTGTCCCCACACCTAACACTTCTTCTGCCATAGACGTTGCCCCTCTGGTTTTCAAGGAATCCCCGATGCCAAAAGAAGGGGATCCCTCAAGTCCAATCTAGAATCCTACCATCCCTCCACATCTCAGAAACATCCAGGAAGGGAATAACTTCCCTTCTTCTCAGATCCAATCCTCCGAAGAAGAGCTCTCAGAAGATGAAGAAGGAGAAATTCCTCTCCTGCCCTCCCCCTCAAAAAAGAAAGGTAAGCAGGGAAGGAAAACAGAAAAGGAATGAAGAGAGGAAGCTACCTACAAGGACAAGCTACTGGGATCACAAGTCACTCTCGAAACCATGCTAGGTACCAAAAATATGAGACAAAAAGGACAACCCAAAGGGGCTACCAAAACCCCAAAAGGTAAGTAATGAAGATCATCTCCTGGAATTGCAGAGGACTGAGAAGCAAAAAAAAGATGGACTCCACAAAAGATCTAATTTGTATTTCAAAACCAGACATCCTACTGATCTAGGAGACAAAAATGGAGGAAACCAGCTTCCTTCAGTCAAACCCACTCTTTGGGAAGTTTAGCGAAGGCCTTGCGGCCAGTGCTAGAGGTGCCTCTAGAGGACTTGGTACCCTCTAGAAAAATATTCCTTTGATCTAATTCAAACCATCTCAAACCCCCACTGGATTCTATCCATTCTCCTCCACAAAGATTCAGGTACTCATCTAAGCCTTTATAATATCTACATCCCTGTTCTATACCTGGAAAAAAAAAATTGTTGGCAGAGTATTCATGATAGTCTCTCCTCCCAAAAATTAGATAACATCATTCTTGCCGAGGACCTGAATATCACACTGAATGCCAAAGAAAAAAAAGGAGGTTCAATTTTCCAAGATCCTCTTAGAGAAACGGTGGAGGATATCATGAGTTGCTGGGACCTCGAGGACATCAAACCCTCTCAGGGAAACTTCACCTGGTCTAACCGCAGGATAGGGCCCGGTCACATTGTCGCTAGGCTGTATCGCTTCCTCATTCACCACTCCTTTGCTACCTTTGGTTTTAGATCTGATTCCAAGATTCTCCCATTTAGCGCGTTGGATCACAAACCAATATTACTGGATTTAACTAAAGACAGAAACCTTGGCCCCATTCCCTTCAGGTTTAGCCCCTGTAGGATCTCTCAACTAGGTTTCTTGGACCTGGTAGCTTCAAGTTGGGTTGTCCCTATTTTAGGGTCTCCTTTCATTGTCTGCGAAGAAAAATTAAGGAGGCTCAAAAAATCTCTCAAACTCTGGGCCAAGTCCCTTCCGGCCCTATCTGCAGCTCAGATGGAAGCACAAAAAAAAATGGAAAACCACCAACTCTCCCAGGAAGAGCATCCCCCAGATATTACCAATATGGAAAAAGAAGCTACATTACACCACTCCCTTGATGCGGCTTGTAGGTTGGAAGAAGAAAACCTCAGACAAAAATTGAGGTGCCTTTGGTTAAAATATGGAGACCAGAATTCAGGCTTCTTCCATAAGCAAGTAGAGGGGCGAAAAAATTTCAATTCAGTCAAAGAAGTCCAAATCCAAGGTGATACTACCAAGGACTTCGAAGATATTAAGCGGGAAGCCCATGATCAATTCCAACGAGTTTACTCTGAAGAAGGCCCTTTCGTGGGTTCCCCTATCTTGGACGCAGTTCCCTCTCTGATCTGTCACTCAAAAAATCACAAGCTGACCACCCCCATCTCTATTAAAGAATTAAAAAAGGCTCTTGCATCCATGGAACCTGACAAAGCACCAAGCCCGGATGGTTTCACTACTATATTTCTCAAAACCTGTTGGAAGATCGTCAAAAAAGACCTGGTCAAAATGGTCTGCAAATCTCAAAACTGCAAAAAAATTGGAGGGAGCACTAACTTTGCATTCCTAGCGCTCATCCCCAAAGAGAAAGGGGACACCTCCTTTGACAGATTCTGGCCCATTTCTCTCTGTAAGATCGGCTACAAAGTCATCACCAAGGTCATCGCCAACAAGATTAAAGACGTGTTTCCTTCCATCATCCCGAAAAATCATGGAGGCTTCATTCAAGGAAGGAAGATTGCAAACAATATCATTCTGGTCCAAGAAGTGATCCACTCTAGTATCAACCACCGAGAAAAAGGTATGGTTATCAAACAGATCTTGCAAATGCCTTTGATAGAGTAAACTATGACTTTCTCTTTCAGGTCATGCTCTGATTTGGATTTGACCCTGGGTTTGTTCGTTGGATCCAAGCCTGTATCAAAGCTCCATGGATAGCCTCGTTGGTTAATGGGCGTGCAACTAATTTTTTTAAAGCTTCTAGAGGTCTCTGCCAAGGATTCCCCCTTTATCCAATGCTCTATGTCATCCAAGTTTCTATTCTCAGCTTCCAGCTTGATCTCTACCAACAAAATAATGAGCTCCTAGGGCTTCGTATATCCTGTGGGGTTAAGAATGTAAATCACGCCCAATTCGCTGATTACACGATTCTCCTTGGAGGTGCGAGCAAGATCTCTACAAGGATTTTCAAAAGAGAGCTTGATAAATACCAAGAATCCTTTGGAAGTCTAATTAACTATAATAAAATCCAAATTCTTTCCTGGAACTGTAATCCTAGGGACCTCGCCGACATCAATAGAATCCCTGGAATCAAAGGGATCTCCCAGTGGACTGACTTCAAATATCTTGGGGTCCCCATTTTCAAATATGCCCTGAAAGCTTCCTCCTGGCTTCCTCTCATTGAGAAGATCAATAACATGATTAAAACCTGGGGAGCAACCAGGTTGAACCCAGTCAGTAAAGTAGTCCTGATCAAGTCAGTTCTATCCAGCATCCTGATCTATCAAAGCTCCATCCTTTTGGCCCCCAAATGAATCCTCACCCACATCAAATCCCTTCTCAAAATATTCCTTTGGAAGGGAGGAAAGCACAATGAGAAGACAATCCACTTGGTTAGTTGGGAGACAGCTACCAAACCTTGGCTCAATGGGGGATTGCAAATCCAAAATATAGCCCTCCATAATATCGCTCTAGGCACTAAGCTTCTTTGGAACATCATCTCTGGAAAACTCTCATGGTGCAAAGCAACCCTCTGGAAAAAATACTTCTCCAATAGCCGCCTTCGATGCCTCGATCACCCACCTACTACCAGGAAAGGCTTCGTCATTCTCCCTATCCTTCTTAAATCCCTCCCCTTCTTCTCACCTCAGTTAACTTAGATCCCTGGGAATGGAAAACAAATCAAGATTTGGGGAGATTTGATCATGGGAGACCCCCCTCTGGATCAGTATCGCGACCTGGAAGACCTCAAATCCCATTTAATTAGCATTAACATCACTACCATTTGGGATATTTCGGTTTGGAATCAAGATGGATATTGGAAGGATTGGAACATCCCTTGCCCTCCCCAAATGGACGGTGATAAAAGACAACTTCTTCGACTATTAAAAGGAAAATCCCTTTTAGCCAGCTCTGTCAAATACTCCAGAGGTTGGGGGAATAGATCAAGCTATTATTCTACCTCATCTGGCTATCATCTACTCGCAAGCACCATGAATCATGCAAACTCTGCTCTTCAGAAGAGCATTTGGGCGGTTAAAATCCTACCTAAAATTGACTTATTTGCTTGGACTGTTCTATATGACAAAATTATAACAGGAGCTAATCTCCAGAAAAAAGGGTGGGAGGGTCCCACGAGATGCCCTTTCTGCCTCTCCTAGGATTAAAACACAAAGCATATTCTTATCTCTTGTGATTACACCCAATGTGTTTGGAAAGCGTCACTCCCTAAATAGACTGTTCTCCCCTTAGGATATCCCTAGACCCTCTTTCTTCGATGGGACACCAAAGCTCCCTTCAGTCTCAAGTCAAAAAGTGCCAAAGTAATTTGGATGGTGCTCCCCGAGATCATTATTTGAAAATTTTGGTTGGAAAGGAACTCTTGTATCTTTCGAGAGAAAAATGAGAGAGCTGACCAGGTGGCAGCCAAAATACTTGGTCTACTAGGAGAATGTCTCTCACATATTTGGAGCGAGCCATGTGCCAATCCCATCTCTGATGCTTGTCTAAGAAAACTCAAAACAAATCCTTCCCCGATGCCCCTCGTCCCTAAAAAGAAACTGTTGGAGACTAGACTAGATCATGCTGAACTCAACTCGTGGCTTCATTCTGTTAATAGGAGAGCATTATTTACTGATGGAACTTTTGAAGGAAATCCTGGGGCGGCAGGGGGGGGTATAGTTTTTTTCACTCTGGATGGATCAATGGAGTTCAAGTTTGCTTGGGGTTTGGGCACCGACACTAACAATATGGCTGAAGCCTTGGCCCTTTGGCAAGGATTGAGGATAGCCATGGCATTGGGAATCACCGAGCTAATCATCATTGGAGACTCCAGAGTCATTATCCATGCCCTTGCTGAACAACTTATTCCAACTCATATGGCATTGAGACACCTTATCCGCAAGATTGTTGCTCAAGCCTCCCTCTTAAAAAATATTGACTTCTACCATGTGCTGCAGGACAATAATACATATGTTTATATCAAGGCTAACAAGGATCCTCCCTAATCCCTGGGGAGCTTATTTTTAATGGTGAGGGATCCTTTTGCTCACACCCATAAGCCCGGGGGCTTAACTGGGGCCTCCCCCCTTCCTGCTCCATAGCATGCTGGTGAGCTGCCTTGACATCTGATGCACATCGTTCATGTGGCCCCACTTGGGCCCTCATAAAAGAACCACCTGCCAGTCCTCTCATCTGCCGCGAAGACGTCCAAAATCAGAGCTTTGTCCAACGTTTTATGTCATCAGGACAGGTGAATTCATATCGAGGGGATTTGTTGAATTAATGGCGATTAAGGTTTTGGGGCTCTCGCATGAGATGAATTCTTATGAAGTCAAGTCGAAGGAGGTTGCACTGGTTGGTTTAATGGGAGATTTTATTGTTTGCGTATATGAACGGCTGAAGCACCCTGGTATGAAGATCACGTCGAATCGTTCGAGCATTTGCAGGATTCCTTGTGCTCTGGGCATTGAGGTGACACCATTCTCCTTAAAGCATATGGATACAAAGGAATGGAATGCAGAGGGACGAAGTAATCTTACTACGCTGATAAGTCAGGAGCTCTCACATCTGGTTTCTTGGAGACTGCTACTGCTAAGGATGGAAGCAGATTCCTCTTCCACGATTGCGCTGGTTTCCAATTCGGTGAACACAAAGATTAAAGAGGTGAAGGATGAGGTCAAATAGCTGCAAATTCAGGTGAACACAATTGACTACGAGGGTGGGAGGTGACTGGATCACGTAAACAAGGATCTGACCTTCCTCCATAAGAAAATGAAACGGAAGGTCAAGCAAATGGAGAATTCGCTCACAAGGAAGATTGTTGAGCTAGAGATTAAGGTCGAAAACCTCGCCCTCAAACTCATCAAGCACGAAGGAAATGGTACGTCTTCTAGTTTGGATGGTTAATACTCATCTGTTAGTATTGGGTTCGACATCCTGTGTGCATTCGACTCTCCTCTCCCCTGCTCAGTTTAGTCTTTGTTTATTAGACTTTAGGTAGTTAGTTAATTATGATTCTCTATCATAAACTCTGTCATGGCTTCAGTCTATTGGATTTCCGCTTACATAAGGGAATTTTTGATGGGTTACGTCTTTTCCATAAACTCTGTCACTGCTTCAGTTTGTTTGATTTCCACTTCCATAAGGGTGTTTTGAGGGGTTATGTCTTTGCCGCTTCCTCAAGGGCATTTTTTGATGGTTTCTCTTTGCCGCTCCCTCAAGGGCACTAATGGCTACTTTGATTTCTCTGTAAATTGGTACTCAAATACCGCTTCCTGAAGGTTTTTGTAGGTTGGAATGTCTTGGTGGTCATACCACCTCCTTTTATAATATAATAATTTTTGTCTAAAAAAATAATAACCAAGGGAAAAAACACCCTGGGCTGATCGGATTGACAAATAAAGTATAAGATATCGAGTCTTTTATAGACACTATCATGCTAGAACATTTGTTACAATTCCCCTATGGGGTATGAACATGTGATATAGTACAACAAAGCTTCCTAGAAGTAAGACTGAAGGTCTTCTAAATTCCGAACAAGTTATCCTTGTCCAGTTCACCAGGCTCACTTGATAAAAAACCACTAAGTACAACTTAGGTGGTAACATTCTGGCTCCAATTGTGAGACGTGTGCTCGATCTGGTTATAGGGCAAGGAGAGGATATGAGAACACCAGAATCTGTGGTTTATACATGCTGTAAAAACATCTCAACTTGACAAGAAAACCTCAGTAGCAAAAGCTTTACATAAAAACCAAATGAACCATTAAGATGATTTATTTAAACAAAATAAATGTAACTAACTAGTGAAAAAAAAATGTTTTAATATAGCTAAAACAAAAATGCGGAAAGTAAATGCTCTTTTTCAAGGAGCTTATTTTCCTACTCTAAGCATGATATAAATAGGGTTAAGTGCAATCAGAAATCCATTGTAACCACCTAAGCATTTTATTAACATAAAAAAAAAAATCCTTGTCTTTGGTTACCAGCCAAAGTAAGGATAATTTATTTAGAAAATGCAAACCTGTGTGATGATTCGAAAGGGGCGGGATGGATGGGAAATCATAGGCATGCATAATGTCGTCAACCTTCCTCCCAAATTGGTAATTTCTTGCGTAGGATGCTTCTATCCATGAGTGGATAGGGTTGATATACAAATCAGAGTGATGAGGAAGATTAACTACACCATCATACTGATCATCGAGGCTTACCGGATGATAATTCCCTGTATAAGCCCCAAATGGCTCGAAATCATGAGGAGACTCTATATGTGAAGATGATAGTTGAGACTGATATTCTACTAACTGCATCACATTTGTCTTTTCACAACACTGCTTCTCCATGTCTTCATTATTGATACCTTTGTGTGGATCTGCATGATATGACTTTGAATGATCATATAAGAGTTTTGAATGCTCCTCTTCCATTCTAGGATTTTCCCAGGTCTCTAGATCCATGTTTTCTCCTTCAGATATGCCATAGATAGAAAAATCAACAAAACCATCAAAATTTTCTGGTTCATTATTTTCCTCTTTATTCATGTCACAAACTGGATTTTCCATGAATGGCTAGGACTTCTCATCAACATCTTTGTTGAAGATAAGGGAGTCTTCGTCACTTGTATTGTGCTCCAAGTTATAATTGTCCTCATTTTCATACTCATCTTCTTTAGAGAAAATGTCACAAGGCAGTGAAATTTCCAGACTATCATCATTATATGGAGAACACGTAGGAGTCCCATCATGTACATTACAGTTTTCATCATAAATTTCACTATAAGATTCTACAATGGTTTCATCCTTAGGCTTGCACTATTTAGCTGGTGACAAAGGGTAAGCCTATCCTACCATGTATACATGATCAGGATCGCTTGAAGTTGTTCCTTGACTACTAAACTCAGGAATTCCATGTTCCATGACTTGATTTGTAACATAACAAGTGGTTTCTTGGTGGAATTGTTCACAGGGTCTACACCATGGACTTACTTCTTCTACCATGTTAGCTGAGTCTAACTAGTTTGGAATCCTAGGCTCTTGTTGAGGAAATTTATTTTGATACATCTGATTTTGCTTGGGTTGAAAGTTCCTAGGTCCATTATTCTTTTCCATTGTGATCAATCTATTATGAATGTGATTCAAGTGTGCAAAATGATTGGCCATTAGTTGATTTTGACTAGTAACCAAGTTTTTTTTTCATGTCCATCACCTTTTCCATGGGATCTTTAGAAGTTCCCTTTTCTTCTGATTCAACGGCTTTACCCTTGGTCTCTTTGTTGCAAGAATTGTTTCCCCTAGTGTGACCTGGAATGTTGGACTTGCCTGAATACTGCATATTCTTTTCTATTTTCTCAGCCAATTCCTGAGTAGTTTTTAGATTGCCGGCTCTTTGTCTCTTAAGTGGTACCTCAAATCACCAGTGAAAGCTTCGATGTAATATATGAGGATGGAGGCATCCTTTGGCTTGATTTTTTTAGGGAGGTCTGCAACCACATGCCTAAACTTAGTGTTAAATTCATCCATGGTTTCATTCTCCATCTTCTTAATGTTATGAAGGGCAGCATGCAGATGTCTTGGTTCTCTCTTTTCTCCCCATTTCCTCTTAAAACCCTCTAGGAATTCACTAAGAGTTTTATATGAATCATCATCTAGGTCTAAGTACCATTCTTCAACATCATCTTCTAAGGATAAAGAAAAGAGCTTCATTTTGACATCATCATGGTCATGGGAAACATCATTGCAATAACTGAACAGGTGCTTTTCAAACTTTCGAAGGTGAGACTTGGCAGTGATGGCATTATTGCGCTGAAATATGGGGAGATTCTTGATAGCATCCTTTGGAATGGCATGCGGAGCGCCTGTTATCTGAGAAAAGTCAAGGGGTTTGAATAATTCCGTCATTTCTTGAGATTGGTGAACATGACTCTCTACAAATATGTGATGGATATCTGAGAGGGATTGGTCTCCTAAATATTCAAGGTCTCTATGAGAAGTATGCCTATTCAATCTTTCCCTAATAAACCTTTCGGGATTAGGGAGAGGATTGAATAATTGATGGCGGTTTCTTCGGGTAGAAATTCTTGGAGAGATGTTAGACAGTGGAGTATCCATATGGATCAAGTTTTAATTTTTATGTTTTTTAAAGACAAGATCAATCAAATTATTTTTTTATCCCTTTAGTTGTTTAGAAAAAAGTTAAGCTAAGTCGTACTCGAGAATAAAAATATTTACCCCCGGCAATAGCGCCAAAAAGTGTTGCCGCCTTTCACACACTTGGGTCATGTGGCATAAATATTCAAGCCACTCGGTGTGTCCCTGGGGGAAAGTCTCGAGTCAAGGCTGTCACCTTGTTCTTGACTCCTCCGTTTAGGCTCAACTCCTAACAAAGCCAAGGGCGGGAGACCCTATTAAGTTACTAAGGCTAATTACTTAGTGTGATGGTGTTAAACTGAATGAGTTACTTAGGAGTTTTGAAATTAACCAGTGGAAACAAAAGATAACATGATGCAAGATTTTAAGCAGATAAGCACAGTAATGACACTCAATATATATAGAAATGAAAGAAACAAATCAGCAGTGCCTTAAATGGAGTCAACAGAGAAAATAATGTGCTTGCATGTGCTTGAATGAATGTTTTGCAAATGTCTCTTGGTAGATTTTAGATTAGTGTGGAATGTGAATGAGTTAAATTAGGTGAAAAGGGGACTCCAGATATACCCGAGGGGGTACTTGAAGTATGTCCAAAACTAAAGCATCACGGCTACCCGCAATGAATATGTGGGTTGAATGGAGTCTCTGAGGCTGTTGTTCATAATGCACCCAAATGTGTAACAAAGATCGGTGCCCCGAGGTCACTTTTCAGTAGTTCCCAGTTCCTTTGGGTGTTTTTCCACCGTAATGGTTTAATCGAGGAGTTGGATTTTCGCCTGATGGTTTGTCAATTTGGGGAGAGTGAATCCTGATTATTCTATTCACTCAAGTGCTTTTGATGCAGCTCAAGTGATCGAACGAACCGCAGCCAAGTGCAAAACATACACACTAGAGTATTGTCAATTTTAGTAAATTTTAAGATAGGTGTTCTTGTTAAAAAGAAAACCCTCTAGGAACCTATTTCAATCCAAGTGGATCTCAATTGGGGAATCAAGGAGGGGTTAATTTTATTATAGTGAATGAAATAATTGATGAAAAGGAATCAAAGATACACCATGCTAGTTTTCTAATTAGTCCTACCACGCATCTCTTTCCCCTTGTGGGTCAATGAATTATGCACTTTGGTCCTTGTTATCTGGGATCCAAAGGCTTACAACAAGCTTGTAACAAGCTAAACTAAAATCACAGCGGTGGGGGAAGCCTCCCAAAAGCTCTAGTTCGCCCAAGAGTCAAAAAATGGGTAGAGTCTCCTTCTCTTTTTTGTTAGACCTGACAAAAAACAGCGAGCAATTAAAATAAAATGTTCCCAAAAACACTTTAAAAGTGTTTTGGGTTACCAAGCTAGTTACCAAAAAAAAAACAAAGTAAAAAATTGTTAAAAGGGGCTAATCTAGTTTTGCAAAAAGGAACCAAGGAAAGCAAGCTTTGCTTGGGATATTGGCTTGCTGTTTGGGAATCCAATGAGATATGTAGTTTTCTTGCATAATTTAAATCTTTAAAGAATGAAAAAGGAAACTACCTTATGAGCAAGCTTTGGATCTATGATTTAGCTACTTGCAAAAAAGGAAATTCCTACACCTAGATCTATCTTTATGAAATGATATTCTTTATAAAATTACATATCTAAGCATAAAGACTCTAATGAACTAGATATAACAATATATTCAATTCTTAGAACTAGATCTAATCATAAGAGGAAGAAACAGGTAACCGAAAGATTGATTTTTAAAAGAAAGGAGAAAAAGAGGAGAGAAGGTCGGCTCGTTGCTTGAATGAAACTAGCTGAAAGAAGGCCCCTTTGTGGAGCGCTGCGGGACATAGTCTTGAGCTTATTGGATAAGGAATGGCATCAATCTTGATGCACACATTTGTCCAATCGGGAACCTGCAACTAAATAACACAAGCTTGCACAACACCTCGTGAGATCTGGATATAGATGTATAAAGCAACAAGAATGAAAGATCATGCAAAAATAATCTTATTTAAGCATATAAATAAAATTCTTGAGCATACATAATATGGATAAACAAGAACAACTAATCTAACTTGCCTAGTTTACACCCTTACTTGATTCAACCGAATCCTTGAAGCCAGAAAACAATAGCAGCAGATAAATTGGAAAGTAATTGCAGTTATCACATTAGCAGCATGACACTGGGAATCCACACAAACACATGCATTACATAGTATAGCCTCCAAAGCTTCTTGATTCACAATAAAAAAATAGCAGTATTACAATGGCAATAGGTCCTCAATCCAACTCTAACTAGCTTGGAAGAGGGAGTCTGAGCTTTATTTATACAAAAAAAAGGAGATCCAGCCCAAGGGGGTGCAAATCCCAAGGAGATATACCACTATAGCTAAAGGAGAGTCCATCAATGCCTGATTTGTGTCTAGCTGAGCCAAATCTAAGTCTCACTGAGTGCAACTGTCAATCGGGGGGCTGATCTGACTGACACCTTAACCTGTTGACTGAAGCATACACCAAAACTCATCCAGATGAGCCCAAAAATTTGGAGGAGAGAGGAAGGGTGAAATTCCCCATAAAAGATGCTGAAGTTCAACTCTTGATCTATCCAAATCACCTCCTTCAGTCAAGGATTTGTCAGCTCCAGTCAATCTGCTTCAAATCTGACTAATTTCAATCAAATCAGTTGAGAATCAATTGATCTAGGATTTTGGATTTGCTCCATTATTCATCAATTTATTAATTAAAATAATCAATAATTGATTTTTTGGGGCTTTTTGACCTGAGTGATGGAAAATCACTCAAAACTAGGAAATAGTGGGTCCATGGGTTTACATGGTGCTCTTAGCTTGAAAATGAGCACCTACATGACTGAAACTGATTATTTGGCCCATTTTTATTACAAAATCAATTTTTCTAATTAAACTATTAAAAAATAGCCTAAGTTTTGGAAAAATTAAATTTTAATAAAAAGCACTGAAAAAATGAAAAAAAATTAAAAAGTTGAAAAAACCTAGGGGGACTTAGACATGTTCATATGACTTGACCATGATGCCTAGCATGTTTATACATTGACACATAGACTCTAATAACCTCAATAGGTCTAAATTCCAAGCCAACCACCCCAAATTTGGAGTTATGGAGTGAAAAACTCAAAAATTATCAATTGTTTATTCAACAACCAATAATAACCAAGGGAAAAAACACCGTGGGTTGATCGGATTGACAAACAAAGTCTAAGAGACTGAGTATTTTATAGACACTATCATGCTAGAACATTTGTTACAATTCCCCCATGGGGTATGAACATGTAATATAGTACAACAAAGCTTCCCAGAAGTAAGACTGAAGGTCTTCTGAAGTTTGAACAAGTTATCCTTGTCCGGTTCACCGGGCTCACTTAATAAAAAACCACTAAGTACAAATTAGGTGGTAACACAGCTCATCCTTTCCATACTCTCCAAACTTGGGCCCGATTATTTAGTTTTTGTTTCTACATTCCGTGCGAGGAAGCTCACAACCCATGGATGGAAGATGCCTACACTCAATGCCTTCACAAGTGAACATGACAAGCTTGTCCAGATGGGGATCATTGGATCTTCCCATGATCAAGCCCTCCATGTCTCAAGGCCCAAAGATCTAAAGGGTAAAGGAAACCAGTAGAAGAATCCAAAAACTAAATTCAAAGCTCCTAAGCCTAGATTTGAAAACCAACATCATGATGAGTCTTTTGGCTCAAGGAAGAACAAAGGAAAAGGGCATCATGGCAAGGAAAAAGTCAAGTGTTCATACTATGGGAAGGGACTCCACCCTGAACATGCCTGGATGAAGAAGAATCTTGATGAAGCTACCTCTCTCCTTGAGAGAAATGACATCAATCTTCCAGAAAGCTTTCGGAGGAGAGATCAGCAAGATCGGGAACCACAACATGAAAAAGGTCATGCCCTCATGGCAAGCACTTCGAAGTCCAAATCACTCTTGATTGATTCTGGAGCTTTGAAACACATGATGGATAAAAGATACTCCTTTTCATCCTTTGATACCAGAAAATCAATCCCCATCCACATGGGAGATGACTCCACCATCATTTCAGAAGGACAAGGTACTATTGATCTTGAAAATGGTTTTTTTTCAAATGTTTTGTATGTACCATCTCTAGCATCAAATCTCCTTAGTGTCTATTAGATAAAAAATACTGGAGTTCCTAAGGGAGTTTCTTTCAGCTCAAATGATGTTAATATAATGGAGCTTGCATCCAGGAAACTCATTGCTAAAGGTCTTGCAAACCATCATGCAAGAGCCTATGAGTGCTCCCACTTTGTGCCAGATGCAAAGCCCATCACTCTGCTAACTCATGGAAATGCGGTTACTAGGCTATGGCATGAAATTTTTTTCCATCTAAATTTCAAATATTTTCAGCAATTATAGAAAAACTCCATGGTTGAAGTCCTCTCGGTCATCAAGGCAACCACCAAAAATTGCAAAGGCTATGTGATTGGAAAACACCTTGACACAAGTTCAATCGGGGGAAGGAAAACTGAGCTACATGCATATTGGGGCTGATACATTCCAATATCAGTGGTCCAACACCTATCACATCCATGAATGGATCAATTTATCTTCTTACTTTTATTGATGATTTTTCAAGGTACACATGGGTCTTCTTTCTCAAAAAGAAGTCTGAAGTATGTGAAAAATTTTCTGAATTAAAGGCCTTGATTGAAAATGCCTCTTGGCTTAAGATCAAGATATTGAGATATGATAATGGAGGGGAGTATTTCAGTAATGAGTTTCCACACATATTATTCAAAATTGGTATTCAGGTCCAACATTCAATTCCCTACACTCCCCAGCAAAACAGAGTAGCGGAAAGGAAGAATCAGTCTCTCAAGGAGATGACCACCTGTATGTTGGAATCAAAGAAGCTTGCTGCAAATTTGTGGGCTGAATCCATGCATTCTGTAGCATACATTAATAACAGGGTTCCACACTCATCCATGAAAGGGAATACCCCTTTTGAATCATACTTCGGACACAAGCCGAATGTGTCGAACCTGCCGGTGTTTGGGTCCACTACATGGGCCCGGATTTTGCTTGATAAAAGAAGGGCTTTGCAACCAAAAAGCATAGAATGTCTGTTACTTGGGTATCCTAATGAATCAAAAGGATTCAAGCTACTGGATATCAAAAAAAAAATATCATCATCAAGAGAAGTGTCAAGTTCGATGAGCCTCTTCAGGAGGTGGAACTAGTGAAGGAGAAAACTGCTGAATTTCCTTCCTATTCTACTGAATATTTGGATGATGAAATTGGGGATGATGACCATGATTTGGATCCTTTGATTTATGATATCAGTGTGCAGCAATCATCATATTCTGAATCAGAACCTGAAGTGCAAAATCATCTTCCTACATGGGCCCGACATACACTCTCCTCTGCAGGAGATAACATTGCAAATCCGAATGATCCAAGGAGAACCCAGTCTAATTTCCAAAGAGCAGGTATTGTGCTATATTGTCCTGATAATTTGATGTTATAAAATTTATATTTGATGATTATTTCATACCTAAAATCCTACTACCATGATCTAAAGGATCTGATATGGCAAGTTGCCATGGATAAAGAGATGAATTCTCTTCAGAAAAACACTACTTGGGAGCTAGTCTCTCTTCCTCTGAGAAGGAAATTGGTTCAATGCAAGTGGATGTTTTGGAACAAGGTTTATGCTGATAGAAGCACCTACAAATATAAGGAAATTCTGGTGTAAATTTTTTTCTCTCAAGTCCAAGGAGTGGACCGCCATGAGACCTTTGCACCGGTTGCAAAAATGGACTCCATCTGCCTAGTTTTGGCAATTTCGGCATCTAAGCACTGGGAAGTGCATCATATGGATGTTAAGTAAACCTTTATACATGGATATATTCATGAGGAGATATACATGAAGAAATTTTAGGCCTACATCACTGATCCATATTTGGTTTGCAAGCTAAAGAAGTCACTATACGAGTTAAAACAGGCCCCAAGAGAGTGGTATTCCAAGATGGATGCCTTCCTTCTCTCAAAAAAATTCCAAAGGTGTAGATCAGATCCAAATGTGTATTTATAGAAGTCTTATTGTCATATAATTATCATTGTTTTATATGTTTATGACTTACTGATCATAGGTAGCATAGTTTCCTCCATTTTAGCCATCAAAACTACTCTCCACAATGCCTTTGAAATGAGTGATTTGGGGCTCCTAAAACAATTTTTGGGGCTCGAAATTGAGCAAAATTATGATGGGATTATGGTCACTCAGTCCAAATATATTTTAGAACTGTCAGTAAAGTTTAACATGGCTCAATGTATGCCTACACCATTCCCTTTCCTTTCAGGGATCGGCCTTGAAGAAGGAAAAAGCACACCTCACATGGACTGCACTATCTATCGATAA
Source organism: Pseudotsuga menziesii (assembly GCA_001517045.1). Classification (NCBI taxonomy): domain Eukaryota; kingdom Viridiplantae; phylum Streptophyta; class Pinopsida; order Pinales; family Pinaceae; genus Pseudotsuga; species Pseudotsuga menziesii. The sequence goes on from LPNX010713386.1 coordinate 41,412, forward strand.
CTGATTGGTAGCTTGTTGTACTTGACACATTCTCAGCCTGATATCTGTTATGCCATGAATGATATATCAAGATACATGTAGAAGCATCATGATATTCATTGGAAGGCAGCCAAGAGGATCCTCCAGTATATTCAGGGAACCAGGACCTATGACATTCGCTATGCTGCAGACTCCGAGCTAGAGCTGGTTGGATACACAGATTCCGATTGGGTGAGTGATTCTATTGATCAGAAGTATACTTCTAGATATATATTCATGTTTGGTGGTGGCCCCATTTGATGGTCTAGCAAAAATCAGGCTGCCATAGCACTATCTTCAGTAGAGGCCGAGTATCGAGGAGCAGTGAATGCTTGCATCCAAGCAGTTTGGTTGCAAGGCATTCTTTCAGAGTTTGATCTTGGTAGTACTTTGTCCACTATCCTATTTTGTGACAATCAAAGTGATATTAATATTTCCACAGATCCAGTTACCAGGTAGAGGACCAAGCATGTAGAGATCCACATGCACTATATTAGGGAGCTAGTGCATGACAAGACCATCATTCTGCAATACTGCCCGACTGATGAGTAGATTGCAGACATCTTCACCAAGAAATTTTTATAAAATAAGTTCACTTACCTTTGTTCACTATTGGGGGTGATTTCATCAGGGTGATTCAGACTACTTTCAGTGTTCATCTTGAGGGGGGGTTTTCCCACTGTGTTTTCCCTCTCTTCCTCACTTAGTTTTTTTTTTAGCATTGTTTAAGTTTCAGCATTCTATAGGGTGACCTATGGCCTTTGTTACTGGGGCCCTAGAAATTTTATGGATTTTATGTTTTCTAATTCCTATTGAGTATAGCCTAAGGGGGGGTGTTGGAGACATTTACCACCTTACACACTCATTTTGGTCAATTTGGCCTAGTTACACTACTATCATAAGTATTATTGGCTTAATTAACATCAATGGAGCATTAAATGTCATCAGCTAGATCACATACATGCCTACGTTTAGTCAAGGAGGCTAACTTAGCCTTCTCCTACATTCGGGGAGGCTAACTGGATCACTTCGAGGGTGATCTGAGTGATATTAATGCACCAAATTGCTAACTGATGGTTACAATCAATTAAACATGGAATTGAAGGTGCCTCCCTTCATTAAATTGATTATTTAATGATCATTTAATGAATTGGAGTCAACAGGGGCACCTCCAACCACTTCTAATGTTTAGTTACACTTCAGTTAACCTCGTCGGGGTTCATTGGAGTCATTGAAGCACTAGCACTTGATGGTTTGCTTGCTATGACATGTGTCTAATCTCCTTCAGTTGAGACTCGGTCATTTATTGCACTCCAACTTCAGTTAGGGCTCAGTGGAGCCAATTAGGGTTTTGATCAGTGGTTAACTTGAGTGTTGACTATGGCTTACATTCAGTTAAGCTAGACTCACTCATTCAATTTGAATGACCTCCTTAGGAATTTGAATTGCTTCTCATTCATGCTTATAGCATGACATTGTAATGTAATTTCTCATTTTCTTTTTGTGAATATACAAAGAGGCTACTCATTCTGTAGTTCGATTACGCCATTTCATGAGTTATTTGTTGATCAATATTTGATGAGACTGATATTTAGTCCCTAGATTAATGTGCAAGATTAATAAGAACATACCTTGATCCTCCATAGGAGGGAGTGGGAAGAGGACTAAATAAATCTCAGTGAACCAATCCAAGTGTTTTTGTAGCTATCATTTTATTTCCCTTCTCATAGTTGCGACCTGGATGTTTTCCCACCACACAACCAATGCATGCACCATTGGAATATTTGATAGGAGAAATCCCTTCAACCATGTCATCCCTATTTAGTGCTTGAAGGTATTTGTAATTCATTTGGCCAAATCTCTCACGCCATGGCTTGGAGGTTCATTGGCATGAGACATAAGTGCTTGCCCACTGGAATTTGGAAGAAATTTGGAGAATTTATACTTTCTATCTTGGTGAACTGCATACCCCAATGCCATAACTTTGTTGGATGATATTTTTTATATCACAACCACCTATAGAGTAAATGTTTCTCTCTTGGATTCTCCAGTATGTTTAATTTGGCATACTGAAGATATATTTTCTACCAAGTCTTGTACATAGAGGACATCATTGAAATATCCATTTTCAAGGTCGATCCTGCCAACTCCCTTGGACTGGATCTCAGAACCATATCCCATTCTAACAGATGGGCCACTATTCGAATACATTGAAGTGAAGAACTCCCTGACAGAGGCCATATTCCTAGATGCTCCCGAATCAATAATGAAGGTAAAGGGATTTGAAAAACCTACAACCAAAGAATGACATTTCTCCTTGTTGTCAGAACCTGAACTGCTATCCTTCTTCATTACGCTATCTGGGATTGGGATTTTTTTCTTTTTCAACAGTTGTGCCATCGTATCAATGGTTTTATTCATGCAAGCATTAGAGGAAATTTCAACTCAAAATGGGCCTTTTAACTTTAAATCAAATTCCATGTCATCATGTGTTAGCCAATGAAAGTGCTTTAAATTTGAAATACCGTATAGGTCTTGAACACTTTTTTAATAATAATTTGGGGATAGGTATCATAAAAAAACTACTTTTTTGTTTGTATTTTCGGCATATCTCCCTGTTTTTTTATTCAAATTTCAATTGGGAGAGCTCGTTGGATGCATAATTAAATTCCACATCCAACGAGTACCCACTCGGCATACTTTTGACGAACCCCACTACCCCAAAAACAAGAAATACCTGAAAAAACAGCATCATCACGTTTTTTCAGGTATTTCTTGTTTTTAGGGTAGCAGGGTCCGTCAAAAGTATGTCGAGTGGGTACTCCTTGGATGTGGAATTTAATTCTGCATCCAATGATCTCTCTCGATTGAAATTTGAATAAAAACACAGGGAGATATGTCGAAAAATACAAACAAAAAAGTAGTTTTTTTCTTTTCTTCCTCCAAAATTAATAAATATTATTTTATTATTTTAACTATTATTTTATTAATTTTTTTTTGGAGGCCCATTTTGAGTTGAAATTTCCTCTAATGAAATCTATCGATTCCATCCATTGTGGAAATATGTGGATTTGTTTTTCACCTTTTCCTTCCCATCCTTTTCCTTGTAAGGATTCGAACCCCCATTAGAATTATTGGGTTTTTCTTGTTTCTTCTTCTCTATATGTTTCGAATTTTTGGATTTCTACTTTCCTCTAGATGCATTAGAAACACCTGCAGTAAGATCTAGATCTGTTTGTGTCTTTATTGTTCCCATTTACACAAGATTTTCTTTTTCTTGTGTTAAAGACTGCATGAAGCTTGCTAGTATTGGAATATTCCAATTTTGAATGGTTAGGTTGCCAAAATGGAATATGCTAACAAACACTCAATATTCTAGCCCCAAATTTGATAGGATTAGCAATATTAATTGCTCTTCCTTCTGCTCAATTCCACACTTCTTGATTTGAAGTAACAAAGACTTAAATTTGGTGAATAACTCCTCGATGGTGTGAAAAATGCACTGGGCTCAAGGTGATGAACTCATTTTCGAGTTGGTGTCCCCTTAGTTCATCTATTTTCCCAAAGAGAGCTTCGAGCCTAAGCCAAGGTTCATTTTGGGTTGTCAAATTGTCAACATGAAACATGAGATATCTCAAAATTCTAAGACATAGCATCCCAAAAGCTTCATCTAGTCTATTGAAGTATTTTGACTTCTCTAGTGTAGAATTTGGCTCCACTTTTGTACTCATGGTGACCTTGTAGAGACCCTTAAATATTTTTTGGATTACCATATCGAAATTCCATTCTATGTAATTGAATGGAGTGAGCAATCTGTGGTTTTGCTCTGTCTCTGCTTGACCTAGTGGAGAGAATTTTGTTGAACGTACCTATTGAAGACACTCAAATCTATCCGAAAAATATCTCAAATGCAGCTCAAACACTCAAGATTGATCTTCAACTCCATGTATCTTTGATACCATGTGATGATTTGATTCACAGTTGGATCTATGAGTGCAAGAGACTCTCAAAATTTGAACTACTTTGTAAAAACCAACACAAAGCATGAAGGAGCAACACAATTTACATACACATGTGAAGACAAAGTGGATATTATTAAACTATGATAAAATATGAATGTGTTTAGATCAGTTATATATTACATTTGTAAGTATTCGTGAGGATTATGAATCCATTTGGAAGTGTACATGTGACATGGACAAAATTGACCTCACTCCCCCCTAGGTGGACCAATTAAGCTCCAACTCATCTCAAATTGTCACAAAACCTGATGTGAACATTGGTGACATGTGCTAGGAAAACAATGATTACATGGCATGTGTGGGTGAGAAAATAGAGGTATGTGGGAGGCTGAGTGTGATAATAAATGCTCCTAGGAGATCCAAAATGGACAAAATACATCAGCAATGCCCCTAGTCAAACCCACATTCCCCAAATCAAGGAGGTATCATTCCAAGGAATTAATGAGGGAGCACATGTGATGGGTTGACAAATATACAGCACTGGTGTGTGTTTGAATGGTCTAAAAATAACCAGTTCACCTCCTAGATCAAATTACCTAAGTCTAAACCATAACAACTTAATGATTAGAAGAAAATTAAATTGAGAAAGGTATAAATTAAGTTACTAAGGATGGATTATTATTCTAACAATAAATCATGGATTCCTTCATTGGCTTCAACACATACTTATATACTAAGTCTATAATATACTCACAGGATGACTTACAAAGAATATGAGTGCAGCAACAATATACTAATGAAGTAAAGAGAAGGGTTGGCACGGGTTCCTAATATCCCGTCACTCATAGAAAATTTTTGTTATGAAAAATTTAGATGTGGAAATTATTGTTTAATATGAATGAGTGGTTCCCATGTAGCATCCTCTAATTTTATGTTGTGACACTGAATTAATACCTCTATGATGGCTTGAGAGAGAAGCTGACAAGTGCGGTTATTGACGATGGCCTCCAGCTCCAAAATGATGGATCCTCCATTATACAGTTCTAGTTAAACAATTTTTGTTCTAGTGTTGGTTCCAATAACTTTCTTAAGACAAGCGGTATGAAATATTGGGTGATTGTGAGAAGAAGGAGAAAGTTCCAATTTATAAGAAACAAACTGAAACTTCTAAAGAACCTTATATGTCCCATAGAACTGTGGAGCCATCTTATGACACCCTTTGAGTTTCAAGGAGAATTCCTTGTAAGGATGTAAAAAAATAAAAAACCATATCACTGACTTGAAAACTACGCTCAAAACGATGCTGATCGATTTGCTGTTTCGTTCAATTTTTTGCCATGTGAAGATTGCATTACAAAATGTGAAGAATATGATCTCGCTTTCGGAGAACTGTGTCAAGTTACTGAACTAGTGAATGCATGGGGGCGTATGGAAGGATCATTAGCAATTCCTGACAACAAACTACTTCATATGGAGTAATTTTAGATGAAGTATGGTAAGACGTATTGTACCACCATTCAATGAGAGGGAACCACTTTTCCTAATGATGACGTTGTTCAGACGTGAAGCTAAAAGGATAAGTTTCCATGCATTTGTTGATAACTTCATCTAAATGAAGTTATCCTGAACTCATATTCAATTTGGTGTCAGTGTGGAGAAATAGTTATGTCCAAAAATGAAGTTATCAACAAGTTATCAACAAATGCATGGAAATTTATCACTTTTATGAATATGTTTTTGGTTGATATCCTAAACTCATATTCAATTTGGTGTTAGTGTGGAGAAATAGTTATGTCCAAAAATGACTTGTGAAATTTGTTTCGTTCCTTGAGACAATTGAAGAAGGTATTCCATGAAGACAAAATATATGGTTGATGAAAATTTAGGTTACTGAGGAGGAGGTATATGGATGGGTAAGAGAACACAAATTACTATATTTGGAGATTTGATCAACCACAACCAAGATTATAGTTGTCCCTCCAGATTTAGGGATCTCTTTAATGAAATCCATTAAAATATCCATCCAAATCCTTGTAGTGATGGGAAAGGGTTCAAGCAATCTGGGAAGGAGTTTTGTATCACCCTTGTGGCACTCAAAGGTATCACATTCATCCACCGTTTGTTTAATTTTCCATTTCATTCAATTCCAAAAGAAGTTATGCCATGCACACTCATACCTTTTAAGGAACCCAAAGTGCCCCATTGATGGAGATGCATGGATTTCAAATAAGTGTGACATCCCCATGCCTCCGACCGGCGTAGAGGACGCGACCCATGGCTTCAACCACTCGGGCTAAGAGCCCCATGAACATGTACATGCATAAAATTGCTGAAACAGAATGCTAAAAGGCAATGCATTGAATTAAAACATGCACATATGTAATTAATCATCATACACAGTGGAAACCAACAGCATTCATACATGCATGCATTTAACATGTTCATCATATCATTAACAGAAAAGTTAGTTGCAGAAGTAAAATGCATAAGATCATTTATCTTATAAGAACTCACTCTGCAACCAGCTACGTCACTACAACATTCCACCCAACCATAGGCTAGCATGCTCCTTAATCTCTCAACAACGCTGCCACCCCCGAGCTGCGCATGACTCTCCAAGGAATAAGGGAACAAGCAGGCTTCCACATAGCCAGGGATACACAAAACATAGCCAAGCCAACATAGTTGGGTTTATCAGGCATCTAGGAGTCGGGGAAAGGATAAATACTAAGCTGGTGAGCTCATTACAAAGCCAAGAAAACCCACACCAGAACTAGCCTGATCTCTAAGACACCCACCACACCCAACACAAGGAATCGGTCCCTTCTCTACTACACAGTCCCTCAGGCCCTGCATTCCCTTCCAGTGCTATTCAGGGGTGATGGAGAAGAAGGCCATCCCTCTAGCTCTGTTTGTATGGTTTCTGGCCACCAAGTTTATCAAGAAAACCAAGCCCCCATCCTTGCTCCCAATACAGTCCGAAGGCCAACTATTGCACTCATGCAATCGTTTAGCTGTCACAGCTTAAACAGGGAAGACAATTCCAAACCATCTACAGCAATTACAACTTAACAGGGGAAACAATTCCTGAGTCGTTCTTGGCCCTATCATGGCCAAAATTACTCCCAGCAAATTACAACAGGCCACTGAACATATCAGTGCACACAATTTACAACATGGGGGAAAACAACCGTCCAAAAAATGTATCAGCATACAATACCAACAAACGTGGGGAACAATAGCACATCCCAGGCAGTGAATACACCAGAAGACTTACATAGACCATGCTGGGGAAGAAATTACAGTTCTCTTAGCTTGTACGTGAGAGAAACAACAACATAGGACCCACAAATCCAGCCGTGAGGGAAGATACAACCACTGTCACGTAAATCCACAGAGGAAAACTGTGTGGGTAAAAGCCAGGAAAATCGTGGGCAGGAGAACAGTGAACAGACAATGGTGAGAATGCCCGTAGCCAGAAGTGCATGAACGTGAGCCACTTCCGCTCCTACGAGAGGATGAACAACAATTTGGGAGGCCTACGTAGTGGAGATTGCATGAGTGCTCTTGCACAGTCGTGGAGAGAGTAAAAATCTTGCGGGAGTGATCGCAGTGGTTTCTTTTTCCATTTTGAAGTCAACGGTGGTGGAGTTTGCGTGTGGGTGAGGATTGATAGTCTTTCCACCCCATGCCCAAAGACAATAACTGCCTCGACCACCAGCATCCATTCTTCAATGGAGGTGGTTGGGTAAGGTAAAGAAATAAGACACATGGGTATTTCTCTCATTGGCCCAAGGTTTGACAATTTCCCTACCCTTATCCTTCTGAAAATCATGCCCCTTTCTCATTTTAGTTGCCGCGATCGTAGCTGGTCGGGTTATTTAATTAAATATGCATATTTACATGATGACCAACATAGTATATGCTGCATGCCCCAATATAGCATCGATGACAATTTAAATCCAAAACATAGCATAACCGATCAACGGTGGGGCCTTGGCCTTTAGCTCCACACCATGATCATTACAATATATACATCATGTGCATTTAATGCAACGGGGTCAAAACTGGGGTGTGACATTCCCCTCCCCCTTCAATAGCACTGTCCTTAGTGCTTTACAAAATTGAACAAAATGCTACACTGGTATAGCCTTAGTGTTTCGCAGAATTGAACAAAAATGGATGTGCCAATCGCATGGCATCCTCTATCACATCCCCGTCCCTTGGAACGACGAAGAGGACGCGACGAACATCAATCACGACTGGGAAAACGGCCCCATGGACATAAACAAAAATCAAATGTTGAAATGGGGAGCTTAAACATGCATCATAATAGGAATGCCAAACATACAAGAATGCACAGATGCATAATCCTCTAATTACACAGCGGAAACAAACATACATTCCAGCATTAATCATGTTCATTATAATTCATTTGTCATCAACATAATTACAGAGATAGAGAGCAGTGCTTATCTGTGGATGAAGAATCCTGCAACCAGCTACATCGCTGCAACGTTCCACCTAACCATAGGCCAGCGTGCTCATCAATCTCTCAGCACACTACCACCCCCGAGCTGGGCATGATTCCTCCAGAATAAGGGTCAATTGTAGGCTTACACATAGCCAAGGGACACACCAAATAGCCAAACCAACACCGCTGGGTTTATCAGGCCATCCACAGATCGGCCAAGCCAGCACAGTCCGAAGACCAACCACTGCACACCGCAGCAAGTAATCCCTTCACAGCCCTATGAAGAAGAAAACAACCGGGAATGATCCCCCAAACGAAAGGTGAGACATAGCTCCATCCCACAAGGCAACTCAGAGTTGGTTTTGACCCTAACGTGGCCAAAACAACTCAGCTACAACCCAAACCAGGGTACTTCCGTAGCCACAAATACACAATGAAGGATAGTAGCAATCCACAATCCCAAAAATAGGGAAAATCAGCCAACATATTGGGAATCAACATCCCACAGCAAACTTAATTCCTTTCGGTGACGGTTGGGAAACTTACACAGTCCCCAAACAAAGGAGAAAACAACTCCCAGTGTGGATAGAGAATAGCACAGGCAACGGATTGGAAATCCATGGTGGCCCAAAGCTAATTTGGATACCACCGCCAACAAAGCGCGTGGGGAAGACAACAACCCAAAACGAAAAATCAGTGAACACGGCTCACCCCATGGGAAAATGGCTCCAAGGGTTTGAGTGGGAGGAAAAACTTGCACCCAACAGCAAAACACGGGGAAAAACATACCCGACCTCTGCATGAGGATTCCAGCCTGCACGCGAGGGTGATCCAGCCACCATGAGGAATGAACAGACCAACACTATGAAGGTTAAGACCGGCCGTGAGAGAAACCCAACAGTGGCCTCTGCGTGAGGGATGAACCGACCTTCCTCTGTGTGCACAGGTGAACAGACCTCTAGTCCCCATGAGGAGGACGAACAGACAGACGAGAATGGAGTCATGGGTGGAGTGTGGGTGTGGGTATGGGACTAACAGCCCTGCCACCCCACTCCCAAAGGAAATAACTGCCCTCAACCACTCAGCCATAACTCCTCAACCACCAGCTGAAGCATTAAAGAGGTTGACAAGGTTGGGTGAGACAAGGAAAAGTGGAAAACAAACAAAGGTGGCAAAACATGGGTTTTTCACCCATAGACTAAGGTTTGGCATCCCACACCCCTTATCCTTTGGAACCATGCCCTTTTCATTTTAACATTGCACTGCCATAGCTGGTTGTGGTTTCAATTTAATTGATGTGCATGTTTACATGATGCCGAATTATAATGTGCTAAATTGCACAATAAACCATCGGCAACTATCCCCATTGCTGAAACATACACAACCAAATCGATGGTGGGGATTTTTCCTTGAGCTCCTCACCACGATTAATTACAATATATGCATCATGCAAATGGGGTCGAACCGGGGACATTACATTCCCCTCCCCCTTGGAATAACACCGTCCTCGGTGTTCCATTACATATATATAATTGCACATCAAAATTTCAAAATTGCAGATCTATCCCACGTTCAATCATTTACTTTGAACTTTCACGACCAAGCCTCTCAGCTTCCACGGACTTGTTCTGTTGGTTCTCAGCTTCTAGCTGATCCCGAAGTCTAGGAACTTTGTGGCTATTGCCTTCATCATGTTCCCTCATTGGGCAGTCCCGGCGTAAATGATGTCCTCCGCATCCCCGGCATCTCACTAGTTGCTTCATCTTTACCTGCTCAATTTCATTTGAGTCTTCATGCCTGGACCATTTCTTATTGGATCGCTTGGACTAATGTCCCATTGCTGATCCACCTTCCTTTCCTTTGCTGATTGCTCTCAGAAGGCTTTTCACCTCCCTTTGCAAACCAATAGAGTCTTGCAAAATCTGGTGGTTCATTTCACTCTGCCTTCTCTGTATTTTGAGAATCTCCCCAAGATTCTCTTGGGTCTTAGCAATCATTTGAAGGAGACTTCCAGCCAAGTCCAACAACTTTTGATCTGCTGCCATAATCAACGTGCACCACTTGGTTTCACTTTTCTCACCTGTGAAATGCACCATTGAAATTCTATCAGACCAAGCATAGTATAGGCATTAAAATCAGTTAGTTAATTACCCAATTGGCATGGCAGTCCAAGCCTCATCAAGGAGACTTTCATATTTTTCATGCCTTCCCCCAATAGGCACATGAGCTCATTCATGTCCATTCCTGGGCAGGGAATTGACTATTCCAGCATTCACAAATTCACTTTAAGCAAATACACACATTCCATTTCAATCATACATGCATTAAACAATCCTTTGTTTTCACAATGCATAAACGCATATGTATATATATATATATATATATAATCAAAAGGAAAGAGAGAGCAGTAAGAGTTTTTTTCTTTTTTTTTTTCCTCTTTATTTTGTTCCATCCTGGAACCCACACCATCGCAGTGGCTTTTCATGCTCTCAGCATTTTTCACTTCACCGTGAATGCTGGACCAATCCTACTTGGTCATGAAACTTAGTGTCTTTGGTCTATTCCAGACCTCTAAACCATGGAGTCTCTCCACATGGTTTGTCTCGGCTACTAGGACTCCCCCGTCTTACTAGCACCCTTTTCATTACCGCTCAACTCGAGCTTTCCAGGACAGTCACATGTCCACATGCACCTCTAGGATGTTCTCATAGTCTTCGCTTCCAGCGATACCTATATCCAAACATTGAATAAATTCACATGTTTAGTTTATTCTCATTAGTTTTATCTTTAGAACAAGAGCTTAAAACATCATATCCAAATCATATACAGATGTATATTCATAAGCAAAATAATCCAATACTTATCTGTATTATGTGTTTCCTCATTCGTCCACAGAATCCTGCTTCGCTTTGAAAGCCTTGGGATCACCTATGGACTTAGATGTTAGGTCAGCATGCAGGCTTTTCCTCAACATCGAATAATTAATGTCCAACTAGTACATCACCATGTCAACTGGGCTGGGAACTTTATCGTGACCATTTCCAGGTCTAGGATCTACTATGGATCCTTAGGCACATCACAGCCCATCATACACTTATGTCAACAATGACACATACACTTATACCAACCATACACTTATATCGACCATAACCCTTACTCTGCAACCCCTCACAACAACCATTTACCATTTACCTTTTTACCTATAGCCTGTCCATACAAGCAACACACGCAATACAAGCAAACTCATCGGCATTATTACTTCAAAAACTATAATCACATTTCTCATCATTCACTATCAAGTATTGAGACACCAGGAGTGCGTCCACTCCCTAGAGTGTAATCAATATTGAAAACCCTTTCATGACTCAACATTGGAAAAGTGTGCACCCATTCCCGGTGTGTGCCATGCAGGCCCTATCCATACTCAAGCAATCGGTCATCATGGAAATAAATCAAAACATGTTCTGCATATGGAAATTTAATAATTAAACATGCATATTCATAGCAAGGGTTATAGAACACTTATCCATTTGCCGTCGCAGTATTCCTTTAGCTGGATTTATCAGACCGTCCAGGAGTTGGGAAAGGATAAATGCTAAGCTGGTGAGCTCATCGCCGAGCTAGGAATACCTACACCAGAACTGGCCTGACTTCTAAGACACCCACACACACCCAGCACAAGGAATCAGTCCCTTCTCTACTACACAGTCCCTCAGGCCCTGTATTCCCTTCCAGTGCTACCCTGGGGTTGTGGAGAAGAAATCCAGCCCTCTAGCTCTGTCTGTGTGGTTTCCAAACACACCAGGTTTCACAAGAAAACCAAGCCCCCGACACAGTCTGTATCCACACATGTCTTACTGGCATAAACCATACCATCTCACTCATGTTATCACCAAACATGTAGTGCAGATGAGACATTTTCAAAATGTCTAATGGAGTTTCACCTGAACCCCATTTCCAAGATAAGGGAAAACCTTCCCGTGAAGTTTGGATTTTGCAGGCCATCACACATGATCTTCCTGCAACGTGTACCCCTGACACATTCATCAAATAGCCAAACAGTCAATCATTACCTGATACTACAATCCAAATTGATCGTTCCATAACCAAGCAACGACATTAGCAATCAAATTCAATAAGAATTTGCAACTCTATCACAGCAATTGACTTGCTCAATTGTGGGTTTCTTGTAAGTAGCATTACTATGCCCATTATAATTTATGCTTACTATCATAACATGAATACCCGCTTACCATGTGTCCCTCTTGAAACAATCTCACACAAGCCAACAATGATTAGTAGTCGTTAGTACCTCTTAAATCCGAAATCCACAATTCGAATTTAACATCCCGTATCAACTAATTTTCACAACCATGAGACTTCTTCTCATAAATGGTAGATTCTGGAACTGGTCAGGGTCTCACCTCTCACTTCCATGCTCGAATAATCTACCTGAAACATAAGCTTCAAACATCCAAACACAAGCTTATGCAAGCCAACAATGGCTAGTGGTTGTCAGCAATTTCTCAAATCCAAAATTCACAATTCGAATTTTAACAACATATCATATGGTAGATTCTGGTAGTGGTCAGGAACTTACCTCTCACTTTCATGCTCGAATAATCTACCTGAAACATAAGCTTCAAACATCCAAACACAAGCTTATGCAAGCCAACAATGGCTAGTGGTTGTCAGCAATTTCTCAAATCCGAAATTCACAATTCGAATTTTAACAACATATCATATGGTAGATTCTGGCTTTGGTCAAGAACTTACCTCTCACTGTCATGTTTGAAATAATCTACCTGAAATATAAGCTTCAAACAACCAAACACAAGCTTATGCGAGCCAAATAGTGACTAGTAGTTGTCATCAATTTCTTAAATTTGAAATTCACAGTTCAAATTTAACAAGCTCTTTTACATGGTAGATTCTAGCATTGGTCAGGGTCTTACCTCTCAATGCCATTATCGGAATAATCTACCTGAAACATGAGCTTCAATCAACCAAACAATTGGTAAATATGGATGCATATACTATCTCATTGCTACAACCATCACTGAAGCATTTTCAGAATTTCTAAAATTCAAATACTCCAGTTGTTAGTCACATCAGTATTATCAAAGCTCATTTAGATCATGCAATCATTATCATACTAACATTGCAAGGTATAGTCATATCATTCATGCAATTAAATGAAGTGGTTAGATACTCCTTACTTCACAAGCGTATCATTCATACCACCCTGCTCTTCAATAGAGCATTTCTGGCAGCTAGTTGATCATGACTATCCTACATTCATAACAGCCTTCGAAACAGTTCCAAAATTATCATTAATTCATCCTTTTAGCTGTTAGTTATTCACAAGATCACATGCATTCATCTCAATGCATTCATGCAATACATCATAGCATTGCACCTACAATTATGCAATCAGTCACTCACATCCTTCATATGCATACATCCCTTGCATAACTACAAGATTCATAAAATATTTCTAATGCATATCCATTCATGCTATCTTGCATTCAATATACCGTGCATGGCCTAAATATGACTAATTCATATAGGATGCATGATTATAATCAATGTCATCAACATATATGGGCATGACACCTTTCTACATCCCAATATTCACATGGTATGAGGTCTCTTACCTATACCAATCCATGGAGTTTTTCACAAGCAAACTCTTACCTGCATGGGTCTTACTTACACCCTTTCCATGACCGATTTGGTTGGTCCTTGCAGGAGATCGTAGAATTTGCTCACCAACTTTTGTTATGGACTTGTTGCCTTATCCCTTCTCCATAGGGTTGCTGGTCTCATTCATTAGCATCAGCAACATATTCATCCGGGTCCATGTCATCGTTGGTTTTTCCACTAATGCCAACATCAAAACAATGATTATCATTAGTGGTTCGTTATACATATATATATTTCCCAATATTCTTACCAATCATGCAATATCCTATGCATGCAATACATATCCTCATGCATTTCAAGCATAAACTTAGGAAATGTAGTTAAAGTCAGCAAGATAGGGTTTTAAGGAAAATTTCCCTTTTCAAATCCCTCATCTTCTCATGGAATTCCTTTTTCACACAGCAGCTGGTTGACTTCATAGTCCTTGCTGCCCCTGGGCATGCAACTGTCCAGATTTGTCCATTTGATAACAGCGGCCATCATTATCACTTTGCTGCTCCATGCTTAGATTCTGGTGACTTATCCTTGTTCTCCACTGGATAAGCTTTCCAACTCCTATTCACACGCGTCAGTCCGACCTCGGGTGTGAAAACCACACCCCTTCTAAGAATGAAGACTTTCAGTAAACCTTTGCATTTTACACATAGCTATACTTTGGACTGGGTGCCAACTTCAGCCACCATTCATCTTTTATGACTTTTGGGTCTTACAAATTTTCCCAAGACATAGGATTCTCTTTTCACAACAATGACCGTCTCAAAGGACGATGGGGGTCAAGGGGGATTTCCCCCTTGTGGCTTCCCTGCGCCACTGCAGGGCGGGTCGAGGGCAGCGCCCTCGTTTTTTTTTTTTTGTTTTTTGGTAAAAGATTAATTTTCGTGCAATCTGGCGCATTAGATTGCTGCTAATTTCTCTTTTTCAGCCCTGAAAATTCCCTGAGAAACAGTCAAAAATCCCACTGGAAAACAGTTAAAATCTGCTGGAAAAATCCCCTGAAAACAGCTGAAATCAGCTCCCGGAACCATTCTTCCTTCTACAGAATCGGCTCCTCTTCCATTCTCTCTTCCTCTAAATCGGCTCTCAGAACCATCATCACGTCCGCTGAATCGGCTCTCGGGAGCATCACCACGTCCGCTGAATCGGCTCTCAAACCAATTTCGCAGCCACAGAATCGGCTCCCGGAAGTTCCAATCCTTCCACAACGTCGCACGTCGGTGGACTTTCACCCCAGAAGCCAAATGGCTTTGCCGTCCGCAACGACGGCTCGCCAAATCTTAACTTCTCCCAATCAGCGTTTTTCCAGAGAACAATTTTCATGTCAGACGTTGGCTGTCTTTTGGATCAGAAGCCTAATAGCTTCACCGTCCACAATGGCGGATGGAAGATCACTCCCACCTCCGATTTCCCAACACTTAGACAAATTTTGAAAATTTGTCTTTCTTCGACCGTGTCGGCTGTCGGCGGTCTTTCTGGATCGGAAGCCTTAATGCTTCCTCTTCCAAAACGGCGGGTGGAATACTTTACTAATTCATCCGCAACAGCGAACGCCCACTTCGCCAGCTCTTCCGAATTGGTACTTAGAACCACTTGACAGTCGGACATCGGTGGACTCTCGTAACGTCAGATGTCGGACCACTTTCCCTTTCGATTTCTCCAACTTCGAGCCTTAACCCTTTTTACGCGTCAGCGATCGGACGGCTTTCGAGTCGGATGCAGAATCGCTCCGCCGTCTGCAACGATGGCACTTTCGGAATTCTTCCCCAACTTCGGAGGTTAGCTTCATCCCCCTTCATTGGTAATAAGCTTCATTCCTGCATCGGCGGTTGAATCCTTCCACAGCCACAACGGAGGACCGGGAATTGCTAAGCCTTCCGACTGCTGTCAACACTTAGGCAATTTTTGAAGTTTGATGCGGTCAAACTCTAATCTCTGCTGGGAAGAATGAAGTCCTGCCTTTGTCAGTTGCTCCTTCTTGGCCCATAGAGGCCCACTGTTGCAACCTGGAGCTCTGATACCATACTATCACGTCCCCATCCCTTGGAACGGCAAAGAGGACGCGACGAACATCAATCATGACCGGGAAAACAACCCCATGGACATAAACAAAAATCAAATGCTGAAATGGGGAGCTTAAACAGGCATCATAATAGGAATGCCAAACATATAAGAATGCACAGATGCATAATCCTTTAATTACACAGCGGAAACAAACATACATTCCAGCATTAATCATGTTCATTATAATTCATTTGTCATCAACATAATTACAGAGATAGAGAGCAGCGCTTATCTGTGGATGAAGAATTCTGCAACCAGCTACGTCGCTGCAACGTTCCACCCAACCATAGGCCAGCGTGCTCATCAATCTCTCAGCACACTACCACCCCCGAGCTGGGCATGATTCCTCCGGAATAAGGGTCAATTGCAGGCTTACACATAGCTAAGGGACACACCAAATAGCCAAATCAACACCGCTGGGTTTATCAGGCCATCCACAGATCGGCGAAGCTAGCACAGTCCGAAGACCAACCACTGCACACTGCAGCAAGCAATCCCTTCACAGCCCTGTGAAGAATCAAACAACCGGGAATGATCCCCCAAACGAAAGGTGAGACACAGCTCCAGCCCACAAGGCAACTGAGAGTTGGTTTTGGCCCTAACGTGGCCAAAACAACTCAGCTGCAACCCAAACTAGGGTACTTCTGTAGCCACAAATACACAATGAACGATAGTAGAAATCCACAATCCCAAAAACAGGGAAACTTAGCCAACATATTGGGAATCAACATCCCACAACACACTTAATTCCTTCCGGTGACGGCTGGGCAACTTACACAGTCCCCGAACAAAGGAGAAAACAACTCCCAGTGTGGATAGAGAATAACACAGGCAATGGATTGGCAATCCACGGTGGCCCAAAGCGATTTTGGATACCACCGCCAACAAAGTGTGCAGGGAAGACAACAACCCAAAATGAAAAATCAGTGAACACGGCTCACCCCATGGGAAAATGGCTCCAAGGGTTTGAGCAGGAGGAAAAACTTGCACCCAGCAACAAAACACGGGGAAAAACATACCCGACCTCTGCATGAGGATTCCAGCCTACGCGCGAGGGTGATCTGGCCACCATAAGGAACAAATAGACCAACACCGTGAAGGTTAAGACCAGCCGTGAGAGCAACCCTACTGCCGCCTCTGCATGAGGGATGAACCGACCTTCCTCTGTGTGCACAGGTGAACAGACCTCTGCTCCTCATGAGGAGGACGAACAGACAGACGAGAATGGAGTCGTGGGTGGAGTGTGGGTGTGGGTATGGGACTGACAGCCCTGCCACCCCACTCCCAAAGGAAATAAATGCCCTCAACCACTCAGCCATAACTCCTCAACCACCAGCTGAAGCATTAAAGAGGTTGACAAGGTTGGGTGAGACAAGGAAAAGTGGAAAACAAACAAAGGTGGAAAAACATGGGTTTTTCACCCATAGACTAAGGTTTGGCATCCCCCACCCCTTATCCTTTGGAATCATGCCCTTTTCATTTTAACGTTGCACTGCCCTAGCTGGTTGTGGTTTCAGTTTAATTGATGTGCATGTTTACATGATGCCGAATTATAATGTGCTAAATGGCACAATAAACCATCGGCAACTATCCCCATTGCCAAAACATACACAACCAAATCGATGGTGGGGCTTTTGCCTTGAACTCCTCACCATGATTAATTACAATATATACATCATGCAAATGGGGTCGAACCGGGGACATTACTTCCTCCAACTTCCATGTAGCCTCTTCAGGTCTGAAGTGCTCCCATTGCACCTTTACCTACCCTATGGCTCGGTTCCGGAGCATTGTGACCTTCCTGTCGAGGATGCGCATTGGATCGATTCAGAACTCTCCCTCGGGTTCCACCTGAATCACATCCCAATTGATCACATGGTTAGGATCATGTACATATCTCTTAAGCAAAGAAACATGAAAAACATTATGAGCTCTAGTGCTAGCAAGCAATGCAAGTCTATATGCAACTAGCCCTATTCTTTCAAGCACTTCAAACGACCCACAGTATCTAGGTGACAACTTGGCACAACTTCCAAGTTTGAATGAACTCTTCCTTGCCCTCACTCTGAGGTAGACATGATCCCTAACACTGAACTCCCTGTTCACCCTATGCTTATCTGCATAGCTTTTCTGTCTATCTTGTGCTACTTTCAAATTCTGCCTAATCTTTACGACCTCTTGCTCCATTTCCTTGAGCAATTCTGGCCCAAGCACAATCCTGTTCACTGGATTATCCCAAGTCACTACTGTCCTACACCTTCTTCCATACAAATCTTCATACGGACTCATCCCTAAGGATGCTTGATGTCCATTGTTATAAGCAAACTCTACCAAGTGCAAGTAATCTTCCCACTTGGTTGGTTTGTCCATTACATACATGTGAAGCATATCTTCAAGCACCTGATTAACTCTTTCTGTCTGCCCATCTGTCTGAGGATGGTTTGTAGTGCTGAAGTTTAGCTTTGTACCCAAATATGCAAACAACCCCTTCCAAAAGTTGGAAGTGAACTTAACATCTCTGTCAAAGACTATTGCCTTAGGCAATCCATGCAATTTGAAAATCATCTTCATGAAGATCTTTGCAATGTCGCCAGTCTCATATGTAGACTTAACCGGTATAAAATGTGCTGCCTTAGTCAACTTGTCTACCACAACCATGATGGAATCATGTTGTCTCCAAGTCATCGGCAATCCTGTAATAAAATCCATGGAATTAACTTCCCATTTCCATTTTGGAACTGGTAAAGGCTGTAACAAACCTGATGGATGTTGATGTTCAACCTTTACCTATTGACATTTCATACACCTTGAAATGTATTCAGCCATATCCTTTTTCATACCTGTCCAAAATTACTGCTTTCTAGCTGTAGCAATTGTCTTCTGATATCTTGGGTGACCAGAATACGGAGCTTGATGGATTTCATCCATAACAACTCTCCTCAGATCTGCTACATTCGGAATATAAATTTTGCCTTTATAAGTGAGAATTCCATCTTCTTCCAATTTATATCCCTCATACATTTTCTCAAGACTTTGCTGCTGCAACTTGTCTTTTACCTGCTCATACAATTCATCTCTAGCAACATGATCAATAATCTGTTGCCTCAAATATTATTGGCAAATACTAAGAGATGCCACATGCATTTCCTGCATCTTCTTGCTGAGTGCATCCACTACCTTATTCTCCTTTCCCTTTATGTGCTTGATTTCAAAATCAAATTCACATAAAAATTCCAGCCATCTTGCTTGCCTAGAATTTAGAGTAGGTTGATCAAACAAATACTTCAGTTCACAGTGATTTGTTCTGAGCTCAAATCTCCTACCCATCAAGTAATGTCTCCACATCTTGAGAGCATGTACTATGGCTGCAAGCTCTAGATCATGAGTGGAATAGTTCATCTCATGCTCCTTTAGCTTTCTTGAATCATAACATATCATGTGGTTGTCTTGCATAAGGACTCCTCCAATCCCTTGTCCGCATGCATCGGTACACACCACAAAATATTTCTCTGGATCTGCGACCTTCAATACTGGTGCACTGGTGAGAAGATTCTTCAACTGCTGGAAGCTTTCTTCACACCTCGATGTCCATTCGAACTTCATCCCCTTCTTTTGCAAAGAAGTGATAGCATGTGCAACTTTGGAGAATCCCTCAATGAATCTCCTGTAGTATCCTACAAGTCCCATGAAAGATCTTACATCTGTCACATCTCTTGGAGTAGGCCAATTCCTGATGGCTTCTATCTTCTCAGGGTCCATAGATATACCCTCTGCTGAGATAATGTAACCCAAATACTGAATTCTATCTCTGATGCTCCCTGAGAAAATTCAATGTCAGTCTCAAATGTTCTTCATGCTCTTTCTCATTCTTAGAATAAACAAGAATGTCATCAAGGAAAACAAGAACAAACTTGTCTAAATACTTGCTGAAGACACTATTCATAAGGCACATAAATGTAGTTGATGCATTTGTGAGACCAAATGGTACCACTACAAACTCATAATGGCCATACCTTGTCCTGAAGGCTGTCTTATGAATGTTTTCATCCTTGATTCTCACCTGATGGTAACCAGACCTCAAGTCAATATTGGAAAATACCTTTGCTCCCCTCATTTGGTCAAAGAGGTCATCAATCCTAGGCAAAGGATATTTATTCTTCACGGTAACCTTGTTCAATTGTATATAATCAATACATAACCTGAGTGTACCATATTTCTTCTTTACAAACAGAACTGGTGCTCCCCAAGGAGACACACTCGGTTGGATATACTTCTTTTCCAACAACTCTTGTAGTTGCATCTTCAATTCTAGCATCTCCAGTGTACTCATCTTGTAGGGTGCCTTGGATACTAGTGCTGCTCCTGGCACAAGTTCAATAGTGAAATCAATGTCCCTCTTTGGAGGAAGCCCTAGAATCTCATCAGGAAACACATCCCTGAATTCCTGTAACACCTGATAGTCCTCCAACCTCGGAGTTTCATCTCTCGTTTCCTCCAAAATCTGAGCTGCATACAACTGGCAACCCTTCCTACAGAACTTCTTTAACTGCATTGCTAAAACCTGCCTTACTGAAATCACCTTTGGAATACCTTTCACAACTACGAGGTTTCCTTCTTCATTCATGCATTCAAAAGTCTTATTGTAACAGTCAAGCTTCACCCTGTGATCTTCTAACCAATCCATTCCAATGAGAACATCATAGGAACCAAGCAGTAGAACATTCAGATCTACACAGGTGACCGATCCATTCATGACCAATGGACATTTCTCTACCACTTCACTGACCTTTCTCTTAGTTCCAGTGGCTAGTTGGACTAGCCAAGACTTCCTATGCTTTACTTTCTTAAAAGCACACATTTCCACTACTCTAGGAGTAATGTAACTGTGAGTAGAACCAGGATCAATCAAAATAGAAACAGATTGTTCAACAATCTTACCTGCTACTTCAACTACAGTTGACTGGTGATCTGCTTGACGATCCTCCAATGCTGCATAGATCCTAGGAACTGCCCTTGCTACTTGACCCACTATTTCTACTTCTTGGACGTTATAAGCTATCCTTGTACTCTCATTCTCGAGTGGACAATTCCTGCGTATGTGGGGTCCTCCACATTTCCAACATTGGAGTGGCCCTCTATTATGTTGTGGATCTTTAGGCTTTTCTCCAGTCACCCCAACCGGCTTACTCACAGCTTGGGATGGCTGCTTCTATTGGTTCCTGAAGTTAGAAGGTTTGAAACCTTTCTTCCTTTGTTCAAACTTCTCGTTCTTCTTGTCCTTCCATGCCTTATGGTAATCTGGCTTACCTTTGCTTTGCTCATAACAATACTTATCTTTTCTTATCGCTTCTTCAAGAGTTCTAGGTTCATAAAATTCAATTTTATCTTTGTAGGACTGAGGTAATCCACTCAGAAAATGATGGACCTTCACTTTTTCATCTCTGATGTACCGGACATACCTCAACAGCTCCAAAAACTTATTTGCATACTCTTCCATGGTCTGCTGTCCCAATCTCAGCTCATGGAACTCTTTAATCTTGTCATCATAATACCTGTCAGATAGGTATTTCTACTTGAAATACTTCTTGAACTGCTGCCACTTAAGTCTCCTTTCACTGATCCTCTTTACTTGCTTGAAGTGTTCCCACCAAATGGATGCTCTTCCATTCAGATTGAATATGGAAACTCTTGCCTTCATGTTTCCTACATATTCATGCACTTGAAAGTACTTCTTTATCCCAAGAATCCAAGCTTTAGCCTCTTGTCCAGTCTTTATCTCACCATCAAATGTAGGGGGTTTAGCCTTCTTAAATTCATCCCGAGAGCGATCCCTATGGTGTCTCTTTCTCTTTCTTTTATGTGAAGAAGAGCTTGAATCCCCACAGGATTCTTCGGAATCAGATGATCCACTAGAAGTCCTTCTCCTTCTCCTAGTACTGCTCTTACTACCTTTTGGTCTTGCTGTATCTCGTCCAGAGTCTATCTTTCTTTGCAAGTCTGTCAAACTCTACAACATAACAGCATTCAACTGATGCTGCTCTTCCTGGGCTTTGATTAAACTTCTCATTGTGGCTGTAACATTTGACGGTGTCCCCTGGAATCTCCTTCCATTGGATTCAATGTCATCATTTCTATTACGGACATTTTCTCCCATGGCATCTTTTGCTCACTCATAAGAATCCCGAGCATCATACCCATCATGGGTTCTCATAACTGAACCACCACTTGTCAAACTGCACTACCTGGAATACTTCCCTGGGAGGTGACTATGATTATGCAAACGTGTTAGTAACACAACCGTTAGATACATAACATCGATATAAAACTTACCTTCTGCTGGAATAATCATAAAATAGCAAATTTTCCCAAACATAGAATTTTCTTCCTCAAGAATGTCTATCTGAGGGGGACGACGGGGGTCAATATGGCGCATAAGAACACTACCACTTTTCTCCTTTTCAGCCCTGAAATTTTACTGAAAAACCACTGAAAATTCCTCTGAAAAATAGCTGAATTTTCCTTTGTTCAATCGGGTCTCTTCCCCAATTATTCTTCCGCAGAATCGGCTCCTCTTTCCAATTATTCTTTCGCAGAATCAGCTCCTCTTCCACTATTTCTTCCGCAATGGCGGCTCATGAAATGCTTCCTCCTTCTGATCGGCATCGACAGCCTTTCTAGTCGGAAGCCGTAACGCTTTCGCTTCCGCAACGGCGGCTCCCGAAACGCTTTCTCCTTCCGATCGACGTCGGCGGCCTTTCTAGTCGGAAGCCGTAACGCTTTCGTTTCCTCAATGGTGGATGCCCACTTCATAAACTCTTCCACAACAGTGGAAGTTAACTTCACAAACTCTTCCACAACGGCGGAATCCCACTTCACAAACTCTTCTGCAGCGGCGGAAGTTAACTATGTTAATTGTTCCGATGTGGAACACTAAGTCAAAATTTTCGCGGCTTTCTCCAAAGTGTTTCGACATCGGGCATGCTTTCTCTTAGTGCTTCCATAACGATGGAAGTCCTTCTGCCTAGCTCTTCCGCAACGGCGGAAGTCTTCCCCGCTAGTGGCTGGACCGCTCCACACTTAGACCATTTCCTTTTGAATTTTTACTAGTTGTCCACTGATTCGGCTGGCAGAATGAGATACAACCTCTGTCAGTTACTTCTTCTTGGCCCATATAGGCCCATTTTTGCCAACCAGAGGCTCTGATACCACACTGTGACATCCCCATGCCTCCGACTAGCGTAGAGGACGTGACGCATGGCTTCAGCCACCCAGGCTAAGAGCCCCATGAACATGTACATGCATAAAATTGCTGAAACAGAATGCTGAAAGGAAATGCATTGAAGTAAAACATGCACATATGTAATTAATCATCATACACAGTGGAAACCAACATCATTCATACATGCATGCATTTAACATGTTTAGCATATCATTAACAGAAAAGGTAGTTGTAGAAGTAAAATGCACAAGATCACTTATCTTATAAGAACTCACTCCACAACCAGCTACGTCGCTGCAACGTTCCACCCAACCATAGGCCAGCGTGCTCCTTAATCTCTCAGCAATGCTGCTACCCCTGAGCTGGGCATGATTCTCCAAGGAATAAGGGAACAAGTAGGCTTACACATAGCCAAGGATACACAAAACACAGCCAAGCCAACACAGTTGGGTTTATCAGGCCATCCAGGAGTTGGGGAAAGGCTAAATGCTAAGCTGGTGAGTTCATTACAGAGCCAAGAACACCCGCACCAGAACTAGCCCGATCTGTAAGACACCCACCACACCCAACACAAGGAATCAGTCCCTTCTCTGCTACATAGTCCCTCAGGCCTTGCATTCCCTTCCAATGCTATTCATGGGTGATGGAGAAGAAGACCAGCCCTCTAGCTTTTTCTGTGTGGTTTTTGGCCACCAGGTTTATCAAGAAAACCAAGCCCCCATCCCTGATCCCAATACAGTCTGAAGACCAACTATTGCACTCATGCAATCATTTAGCTATCACAGCTTAAACAGGGAAGACAATTCCAAACCATCTACAGCAATTACAACTTAATAGGGGAAACGATTCCTGAGTGGTTCTTGGCCCTATCGTGGCCAAAATGACTCCCAACAAATTACAATAGGCCACTGAACATATTAGTGCACACAATTTAAAACATGGGGGAAAACAACCGTCCCAAAAATGTATCAGCATACAATACCAACAAATGTGGGGAACAATAGCATGTCCTAGGCAATGAATACACTGAAAGACTTACACAGACCATGCTGGGGAAGAAATTACAGTTCTCCTAGCTTGTACATGAGAGAAACAACAACACAGGACCCACAAATCCTCCCATGAGGGAATATACAGCCACTGTCACATAAATCTATAGAGGAAAACTGTGTGGGTAAAAGCCAGGAAAATCCTGGGTAGGAGAACAACGAACAGACAATGGCGAGAATTCCTGTAGCCAGAAGTACGTGAATGTGAGCCGCTTCCGCTCTTGCGAGAGGATGAACAAAAATTTGGGAGGCCTGCATAGTGGAGAGTGCGTGAGTGCTCTTGCATAGTCGTGGAGAGAGTAAAAATCCTACGGGAGTGATCGCAATGGTTTCTTTTTCCATTCTGAAGTCAACGGTGGTGGAGTGTGTGTGTGGGTGAGGAATGACAGTCCTGTCACCCCACTCCCAAAGACAATAACTGCCTCAACCACCAGTAGCCATTCTTCAATGGAGGTGGTTGGGTAAGGTAAAGAAAGAAGACACATGGGTATTTCTCTCATTGGCCCAAGGTTTGACAATTTCCCTACCCTTATCCTTGTGAAAATCATGCCCCTTTCTCATTTTAGTTGCCGTGATCTTAGCTGGTTGGGTTATTTAATTCAAGATGCATATTTACATGATGACCAACATAGTATATGCCGCATGCCCTGATATACCATCAATGACAATTTAAATCCAAAACATAGCATAACCGATCAACGGTGGCGCCTTGGCCTTTAGCTCCACACCATGATCATTACAATATATATATCATGTGCTTTTAATGCAACGTGGTCAAAACCAAGGTGTGACAATAAGATTGCCTATTGAAGATCTGTGTTCTTGGGAAGCACCAAACAACCCTTGTATCTTAGAGGATAACTATCCTAATATTAATGCGCTACAACATAAGGGTTATTGTCCAACCACTGGATGATTTGAGATAATGAAGAGTCATTGACATAGCCTTGTTTAAAAGATAGTAACCAATTTGGAATAGGCATAGAAATATATGAAAGAGAAACATGGTAATCAAATGTGTGAGAAAGAGAATATTCCACATGATTTTCGTTACCCTTATTGTAAGTGATCTCATAGTCATAAGGGATGATTTTTCTAAACCATTTATGTTGTGTTGGGGATGATAACTATTGTTGCAGAAAACATGTCAGACTCTAGTGATCATCCTTGATGCATAAATGATTCCCTAATAGGCATGGCTGGCACTTATGTACTGCATGAAAAATATCCATCATTTCCTTCTCATATGTAGATGTGGATAAATTCTTACCAGAGAGGGATTTGCTGGTGAACATAATGGGATGTTCATCTTGAGGGAGAACAAATCCAAGTCCATTGTCTCAAGCATCACTCTCAATCGTGAAGGGCTTGGAGAAATCAGGCATAGCTAGAATAGGTGTGGTACACATAGCTTGTTTTAGTTTGTTAAATGCACACTCAGTAGCATGTGTCCATGTAAAAGTATCCTTTGTCAAAAGAGCTATTAATGGAGCTGCAATATTCCCATAATCCTTGAAAAAATTGTGGTAATAGCATGTCAGTCCCAAAAACCCATGAAGTATCTTGAGTGTCTAAGATGCATCAAATTTTTCATGGAATCTATTTTGGTAGGATCTATGTGAACCCCTTGTGATGAACAAATATGCCCGATATACTCTACTTCCTCTTATCCAAAAACACATTTATATTGTTTGGCACAGAGATAATGATCATGCAAAATTTACAGTACAAGATCCATATGTTGGAGATGATCAGCACATGTTTTACTATAGATGAGGATATCATCAAAGAAGACCATAATGAAGTTTTGTAAGTAGGTCCAGAATATTTTATTCATCAATTACTAGAGTGTGGAAGGATCATTTGTGATGCCAAATTGCATGACCAAAAACTCATGGTGGCCATCATGTGTTAAGCCATTAAAGATAGCACATTACACCATATAGTGTGGCAGATTACTCCCTATATTGTGGTTCATTACATATTATTTATGTCGGAATGGGTCTTATTAGTGGGTCTATTATTTGTTATTGTACACCTTTGTCTCCTATATATAGGAAGTAGATATTCTCATTTTAAGAATCATAATATCTTATCTTATCTTGTGTACTTAGTACATTCTGTAGCGAGGTTCCTCCCTTGAAGAGGATATATATTTATCTTTTTTATTCATTTTTAAGGCATGGATTGATCTCTTATTATCTATTTTTTTCTTTTTTTATGCTATTTATGGGACTTGGTTGCATAACATTTCGTATCAGAGCTCTGTCTTCGGGATTGAATTCCGCAAAAGGAATCATCTTGGAACATTCAATACAAAAAATTTTCTACAAGGATTTAGAGATCGAGGTCCACAACAAGCTGGAAAATCTCATATCTGAAATTCAGACCCTGATCCATTACACTTTCAGAGATAATTGCAGAGGAGTCTAGGGTGTTTGAGTAGCCCTAAACCTAGTCTAAAACATGTCTTCTTGGGAAAAAGGTAATGTTTGAGCAATCCAAGATCCAAATTGAGTGATACCAGTTGCATATGAAAGAAGACAGACCAAAGTATAGGTGGTAGAAGTTTAAGATACAAAAAGTTAATATTTGACATGTGACATACAATACAAGTACAATATTCTAGATAGGCCAAAAATAAGAATCTTTGGCATATTTGCAATAAATTTTTGTTGGCACATACAAACTAGGTCATACCTATAGAATTGGAAAGAGGACATATCACGGTAGAATATGTCGAAGTTTCAGACCCAGAGGAGTCGAAATTCAAACTTTAACTCAGTTATAAGCCAACCCTAAAATAGTCTTCCAATCAGGGTTTGAAAGAGTACGCCATTTTGGATTTGAATATTTTTTAGTAGAAGGGTCTATTTATGGTAAACCCTAGTGTTTGGTATATATTTATTGTTCAAAATTCCACCAATAGGAAGTGTAAAGAATCATACTCCATTCAAACCCACAGAGGACTCATCTCCCACATACAATGAAATGGAAGACATTTATTTTAGAGTATCCAAGTTGGAAGATATGCTTAAAGGAAATGTGAAAATTGATAACTTTGGTAAATTGGAAAATAAGATGGATAGTGAAGAGGATCTCAAAGGGATGAATAGTAAAGAAGATCTTCAAAAAATGAAGGAATTGATGAAAAATATAAGACATAACTTTATTCCTCATTTATGTACTCAAGAAGAGGATAAGGAGGAAAATGATGACTAATTCCTGTCATGTATAGAGAAAATTGAAAAAAAATTGGAGAGTAAGAAGTTGGAGTCCTCAAAAGTTGATTACTCAGTACAACATCATGGGTTCAATTCAAGTCCAAGAAACTACTTTATCACCAATATTGAAATGATAAAGTTTTATGTAAAGGATACAATCACGTGGATTTTTCAGATTGAGAAATTCTTTGATCTACACTAGGTGTCCACCATGCAAAAGGTAACTATTACATAGTTCTATGTAGAACCTGATCAATTTGTATGGTACTAATGGTGTTGTGAACGTAAAAAGGACTCTACTATCTCTTGGTATATATTCAGAGAATAATTTATTGCACATTATGGGCATATAAATAGCAACACCTTCTTCATCCAGTTGGTAAATCTCAAGCAAAAAGGTTCAGTTATAGATCACATCAAGCAATTTCAGCAGCTAAGTCTCAGAGTGAAGAATATTTCATAAGATAATTTGTTATATATATTTATTGGAACCTTGAAAGATAACATTAAACATGAGGTGCATCTCTTTGAACCACCATCCCTAGAGAAGTCTTTCATGATGGCAAGGAAGTTTGAAAATAAAAATATGACAATGACTACTAGAAAGGCCTTCTCGAACACATATAGATAAAATAATGTTCCTTCTTGTAAATCACCACAAAGGTTGACACCCAAAAACTACATGAAAGAAGTGAAAAGGGATTATTATTCAATTCTGACAACTAGTAAGGGACATAAGTGCAACAAGAAGAAATTATTATACATAGATTGTGAAGAGGAAGAACCAAACGAAGAGGTGACTTTAGAAGAACTATAAGGGGCTACTTCAAAAGAAACTACTCTCACCCTACCTTGTCATGAATTGGATGGAATTAGCATTCCTCAAACTCTCAAGATAGAAGGATACATAAAAAACAAGAAGGTAACAGTGTTGATTGATTCTGGTAGTATTCATAATTTTGTTCACTGTAAACTAGCCAAAGTTCTTAATTTCTTCATATATCCAGCACCTGAGTTTCAAGTAATGATTGGAGATGAGGAAATATAAATTGCTTAGGGAAATTCCATAATATCAAGATGGCTATGGGGGAATATGTATTGAATAGTCCAATCATTTCTACCCCAGTCTATGGTGCTAATGTTGTCTTAAGTGTCCAATGGTTACAATCATTGGGAACAGTGGATTTTAATTTTCAAAAGCTTTTCATGGGAAGGAAGGAAAATAATATGAGTTAAATGGTTTCATAGGAAAACCAAGCAAGGTGATAAGCTTTAATGGTATGAAAAAGTTTTTAAAAAGGGACATCAAGGTGTAGTTTCAAAATTATGCTCATTATATGTTCAAACCTCAAAGTTACCTATCTCCCCTGATCTCCAAAGGGTCATTAATAATCATTCCAAGGTATTTGAAGATATTTCAAAAGGTCTTCCACCTATTCTAGACTGTGATCATATTATCTAGTTAATTCCAGGTAGTATTCCTCCTAACATCGGACCTTACCGATACCCCTATAGCCAAAAGAGTGAAATTGAGTGTATGGTTGCTGAAATGTTAGAGGGTATCATAATTAGGTCTAGCCAAAGTTCTTACTCTGCACCAATGGTAATAGTGCCCAATCCAGATGGATCATGGCATATGTGTCCTGATTATAGAGATATCGACATGATCACCATTAAAGATAAGTTTCCCATTCCCATCATTGATTAATTGTTAGAAGAATTACATGGAGCAGTTGTCTTCACAAAATTGGATCTTCTTTCTGGGTATTATCAAATTCGAATGAAGGATGAAGACATCCCCAAAACAACATCTATAACTCATGAAGGTCACTATGAACTATTGGTCATGCCATTTGGTCTAACAAATGTGCCTTCCACATTTCAAGGTTTGATGAATTCTATTTCCAATCCTTTCCTTGGAAAATTTGTGATGGTATTTATTAATGATATAATCTATAGAAAGTCTTGGGAAGAACACATTCAACATGTTGACACGGTACTACAACTACTAAAAGAGAAAGAACTATATGAAAAACACTCAAATTGTTTCTTTGGAATAAAGGAGGTAGAGTATTTGGGTCATATTATATCTCATGAAGGTGTCAAGGTAGACCTTAAAAAATATAAATCCATGATGGACTTCCTAATTCCCAAAACCCTGAAGAATGTTTGAGGATTCTTAGGTCTGATAGGTTACTACTGCAACTTTGTTAGGAACTATGGAAGAATAGAAACTCCTCTAACATCATTACTAAAGAAACATGCATTTTCTTGGATTCTAGAGGAAATTCAATATTTTCAACAACTCAAAGAGGCCATGTGTAGAGCTCATGTTTTGGTGAAACCAAACTTCACAAAAACATTTATTGTAGAATGTGATGCTTCAAGAAATGGAAATGGAGTTGTACCAATGCAACAAGGACAGCCTCTTTCCTTCACAAGTAATCCAATCAAGGGAAATAACTTTAAAAATCCCATTTATGAGAACGAAATGTTGGAAATACTACATGACTTGAAGCAATGGAACCCCTACCTTATAGGGATACATTTCAACGTCAAAACTGATCATGATAGCCCAGTGGCTCCATTTCCTTCACAAGTCATACAATCAAGGGAAAGAACTTAAAACACCCATTTATGGGAAGGAAATGTTGGCAATACTACATGCCTTGAAGCAATGGAACCACTACCTTAAAGGGAGACATTTCAAGTTTAAAAATGATCAAGGTTGAAACTGATCAAGGTAGTATTATCCTTAATTTGGGGTTTGCCAAGGTTTTGGACACTTTCTAAGAGACACACAAGCAAAAAATGAGAATTTTTTAAGCATGGTGAAAGAATGAGAAATTTTTTCAAATAGGGATAAGGAAGCAGAAATAATAAATTAACACTGTGGAAAAATTTGAACGTGATTGGGTGAGAATCGAAGAAGTTACGAAAATCCCTAAAAGTAAACAAATGTGGAATTTCAAGCTTCAGGAAGTGGAATTTGGGATAGGGTCATCAAGGAAGGAAGTATGAAAAAAGAAGATGTGGGGAAAAAAATAGACTTTTATAAAAAAAAATTTGGTTCAGTAGAATGGATTTGGGGTGGCACTAGACAGATGAAAATTGTGATTTATGATATGAACCCTAGGTATGTGCGGATTACTAAGTGTTCAGGGGATTCCCTCAGCCACCAATGTTTTATAACAACTTTCCCATTGGGGAATTAGCCCTCACTCCTTTACTCAAGTACAATTAATAATCTCTTTGTGACAAACAACAGGTCTTGGTTTACCTCACTGGGGGAACTAGTCAATTAGGTAGGGGTCATTACACTTTTCTCTTGGTATGTCCTCTCAATGGACATCTAATTCAGGGTTCCTGTGGTACTACTCACAATTATTTTTAGGGATATTCCCAAGTAATTCCCATAGTTAAGAATATAGGGGTTATTCCCTTATTCCCATTTGTAATTGAAATGAAGAAAACATATGCAAAGAAGAAGAACTAATGCAATAATCATAGCTCTTAGAAGCAATACAAAAAAAAATGGCATAAATAAACAATGAAAATGCACGATATAACTAAAATAACGGAGCACATAAGAAATTTTAATGATCACAAACCACTTCGAGGGGGAAGGATCCTTTGAGAAAGATCAATACAAATAAATCATGTATTCCTTCATTCGTCTCAACATGGACATATATACTAAGTGTAATCTAAAAAACTATTATGCCCCGTCAACATGGGATAATACAATATACTCACATGATGACTTACAAAGCATATGTGTCTAACAACAATATACTAACAAAGTAAAGAGAAGGGTTGACACGTGTTCTTAACAAATTTTTAGACCTTTTTGATTCTCCATATTTTCTTTTAAGTGTTTCAAATACTCCCTATATGGTTTATAACATACTCAACCGATTTTAAAGGCCTATTTCTATTTACTTATTTGAAATTTGAATTCAGTTGACCAAGAATTGTTTTTCATTATGGAATGATTTTTAACATGATTATAACATCGAGATATTTTTTGGCTCGAGTTGTAGCTATGCAAAAACACCTAAAAGGAGAGGTGGGAGGTTTCACGGTGGCTGTAAGTTGCAAGGTTTGTCGGTTCTCTAGGGAGGGGCCAGAGGCCAAAGCTCGGTACCTCTGGCTGGGGGGTCTAGTCCATGACTGAGCCCATAGATGGTGGGGAAAATCCCCCTGTTCAGAGATCGGAGATGTAAATTGAGAAAGGTAAAGAAAACCTGCAAACATATGATACCCATATGGGGAAGGATGGAGAAGGTATGAGTGGAACCTATAAATAAACCATGATGAAAGGAGAGAACATAAAAGTTGGGCAATGTGTACTAAAATCAAAGATTGTACCAAAGATTCAGATCAAATTAGATTGCATAAGGGAAGGCATCAACTACATGATGGATTGAGGAATCATTCGTAAATTTGTAGGGATCTGGCCCACTAAGAAGACCTTAGTGTGGTGGGTAAACACCACCTGGAAATCACAAGGAAACTATGATATGCAATTGGGAGCAAAGGGATTCTTCATAGTTATCTTCTTTAATGAAGAGGACAAAACCAGAATATTTGAGAGAGAGCCTTACTTCTTTAATTCTGTTTGTCTCTTCTTAAGGTCATGGAAAGAAAGATTTAATCCAGACAACAAAAATCTCACAATAGCCCCGGTCTGGATCAGAATGTACTCCCTTCCTACAGAGTACTGGACAAAAGAAATCTTGACAAACATTGGGAACATTCTAGGGAACTTTGTAAAAGTCTTAGAGAAAACTCGATAGAGGTGATACACATCCTATGCCCGGATCTTCATGTATCTTGATATATCAAAAGATCTTCTAGATGGATTTGA
This sequence comes from Pseudotsuga menziesii, assembly GCA_001517045.1. Taxonomy (NCBI): domain Eukaryota; kingdom Viridiplantae; phylum Streptophyta; class Pinopsida; order Pinales; family Pinaceae; genus Pseudotsuga; species Pseudotsuga menziesii. The sequence continues at coordinate 73,992 of LPNX010713386.1, forward strand.
CTTAACATGGGATGATGAGGATTGGTTTCAAGAAATCGACTATGAAAAACTGTTGTTCATATCCAGGCGATGTCATGAGAATCGACACTTATTTAGAGATTGCATGTAGAATAAGAAACTAGGAAGAAAGAAAGATCAAGAAAATCAAGATACCGAGGGGTTTACCAGAGTCCAAAATAAGAAAATATCATCCAAGAAATCTATGGGCCCTTAAATCTATAAAAAAGTCCAAGATCAAAAAAGGTTTGAAGTCCTCCAAGAACCCATGCAGAGTACTACTTAGCAAGAAGAAGAGATTCAAGATCAGCAGATTCTAGAAACCGAACTGAGCATGAAGATCCAGAACCAAGAAAAACCTCAGGAAATCAAAGAAGATGGTAATAAAACATTGGAAGTTGAATAGGAAGAAATTGAGATAAGAGATCTTGATTTGGAAGGTTTGGAAACAACATGCTCTGAAGAGGTCCTCGAAACAATCACTCCATAATAAGTCACATTACTAGAAAAGGCAATAATCAAGGCCAAAATGATGAAGTTTCTTGGGCTCTCGTCAGAATCCCTCAGGGATCTTGATGGAAAAAAGAAAATGAGGAAGGAATAGTAATGTGCAAAGGATTCAAATGGTAGTGGCATAACTTGTTGCATCTGGAAAGTATCCTACCATAGATGTGACCCTTTATCCTACAAATAAATAGGTTTCCAATGAAGATTACATCCTGGAATATTAGAGGTTGTAACAACACCTTGAATATTCATCTTCTAAGGAGAAAGATAGAACTGGAAAATTGTGGTGTAATTTTCTTACAAGAATTTAAATCCTTGGAGGTGGAACTGAAGATTATTGGAGGAAAAGTTTAGATGGGAAGTGAGGCCATTGCAGTGGATGCTAAAGGGCCGGCTGGAGGTATGGGGATTCTTTGGAACATAAGGAAGGTTTCCCTCTATAAATTCTTTGCAACTCATTTCTCTCTTTCAGTAGCATTTCATATCTTAGGTACTAGTACCAAGGGTTTTATGAATAATGTTTACGAACCTCCTTGGCCAGAATAGAAAGTGCAATTTCTAGACTCTTTAGGGTTTCTTAAAAGGACATTGTAAGGAAAACCATGGATTCTTGGAGGGGACTTCAACCTAGTCAGTAGTATTGATGAAAAAAATGTGGGATACGGTAGATAAACCTTATTAGTGATTATTTTAATGAAGTGATTGATAACCTAGAATTGGTTGATGTCAAAACAACCAACAATACCTTTACATGGAATAATAAAAGAACAAGAGACAAGGGCATAGCTTGTCGGATAGACCTATTTTTGGTCTCAAAATCCATTATGATGGTTGGGGGAGAACTGAGGGTTGTGGCACTCCCCTCAGCCGGTTCAGAACATTGTCCAATTTATTTGGAATGGGAAAGAATGTGGGTTAACCTGCAAAGACCATTCCATTTCGAGGATTTTTGGCTCCTCAAGGATGACTTCCCAAAGAAACTCAAAGAATGGTGGGAGAAAAAAAAACCATTAGAGGTACGTGGATGTACCAGTTTCAATAGAAGCTTAAAATCCTTAAATCAAAAATCAAGAAATGGAACAAAGAATCCTTTGTTAACATATTTTAACCTAAAGAGGATTTGGATAGCAAAATCAAAGAGATACAAATTGAATTTATGCATACTGGCTTCATGATGGACATACGGGAGCAAGCAAAAGTATTGATTGACAAATTTAGACAAAGAGAAGAATAGGAGGAAGTATTATGGAATCAAAAATCCAGAGTTAAGTGGCTCCAAGAAGAGGAATGAAATACCATATTCTTTCACAAATATTCCATCCAACATCGCCAGGGAAACCATATGGATTGAATGAAAGTAGAAGCAGGACACATTACCAAGACTCAAGAAGACTTGGAACTCACTATGAACTCCTTTTTCACCAAACTCCTGGAGGAATTAAATTGGGACTTGGATGCAGCTCAGAGGGAGGTTCTGTGGCACATACCTAAATTCATCACGGAAGAGCATAACTTCATGCTTTTGAAACAAATTGAGTTGGAAGAAGTTGACAGTGCAGTCAAGAAAATGGCAAATGACAAAGCCCCGAGACCTATTGGGTTCACTTCCAACTTCCTCCATGCCTACTGGGACTAACTGAAAGAGGAAGTATGGGATCTGGTGGAGGACTCAAGGAAGACTGGTAATATTTTGAAAGATTTTAATGCAACCTTCCTGGCTCTTGTTCCAAAATAAACTGGAACAAAAGACCTTGGAAATATTAGACTGACCACCATATGTAATGTCATATATATAATCATCTAAAAGGTTATAGCCAATAGGATTCGACCCATGCTTCCTTTCATCATCTCTCCTGAACATGAGGGATTCATTGATGGAAGGAAAATGTTGGATGGAATCATCTTGATTCATGAAACCATTTATTTAGTCAAAATCAAGAAAATCCCAGGTATGCTTCTAAAACTAGACCTGTCTAAGGATTATGATAAACTGAATTGGAAATTCTTAGAAGGTGTGCTTCAGGATTTTAGATTTTGAGACCAATGGACTGGGTGGGTTATGAAACTAGTTTCATCAACCTTCTTCTCCATTCTAGTGAACGGAAACTCCTCCTCACTATTCCAGGTCTCAAGAGGAATTAGACAAGGTGACTCGTTGTTTCCCTTTCTGTTCATTATAGTAGTTGAGGGTTTAGGAAGAATTCTTAAGAACATACACATTAACAATAAGATCATAGGGCTATCACTTAATGCTGAGCTAGAAGCTCAAACCCATCAACAATTCATAGATGACACGATGCTTATGGTTCCTTCCACTGTTAAGGAGGCCCGTGACGTAAAATATGGGCTGGACACTTTCCTGGAAGCTAGTGGACTAGAAATGAATAAGGAAAAATGCTAGGTATACTTCTTCAACACTCCAAAAATCACAAAAGGAATATTCTAAATATATTGAGATTCTTAGAAGGAGGGTTCCCTTCCAAGTACTTAGGACCACTGCTTGCAGAATCGACCATCTGGCAGGTTTCATGCAAGGATATTCTAGACAAATTCAAGCAGAAACTTAGCCAATGGACTTTTAGAGCCCTTAACTTCCCAAGTGGACTTATTCTAGTTAAATCTGTCATTCAGGCTAGGCCTCTCTATCTATTCTTGGTTTTGGTTGCACCAAAATCAGTGATAAAGAAAATCAGGAATATCCAAAGGAAGTTTCTATAGGGAGGATCTAATAGTCGTAGATAATGGCCATTGGTGGATTGGAAAATAGTATGTAAACCCAAAGATGTGGGAGGGTTAGGAATTCAGTACCCATTAGATATTAATAAAGCAATGGGATCCAAGATATGGTCGAAATGGATAGCCCATGAGGAAGAACCATGGGCTAAGCTATGGCATGCGAAGTATGCATCCCAATGGCCAAAACAATCATTGATAAGATTCGGTGAAAACCTCCCAGGCTCCAACATTTGGAAATCGGCTCAGGAAAACTGAAGCCTCATTCAAAGACACAGTTTTTGGGAGGTAAGATATGGCAGCTCAAAAATGTTTGTAAGCGACGCTTGGAATCAGGAGTCGTGTATAGAAAGTCGGGACGATGTTCCGACGCTTATATTCCATCTCCAGAATAGCCAGATGAAAAAAGTGAGTAAATTTTGGAACTCTGGTTTAATTTCCCCTTTTTTGAAATTTTATCAAAATGGCCAATTCTTCGATTCTTTCACAATGTACTAAAATTCATCTTCTTACAACTCTAGTTATATGGATTCAATTGATCCAAAATTCCTCCAATTTCTTTCAAACTTGGTGAAGAAGGTCCTGAGGGGTGATGGTACATATTATCATATCTATTAAACATATAATCAACTGATATACCCAATCATGGTTTTCAATTTGCAATGGAATAAGTTTTGGGACAAGACTAGTCAATTCGGGAGGTGGAAATCCCCGCTGGGTCCTACAATAAATCTCTTCACAACACTGTACAACCTTCACTAATGGTGGGTATGATACTTGGCTCTGTTATCATATATTAATTAAAGTATATTTGAAGCATCATATGTTGTTTTGGGGTCGCATAGGTATCCAAGGGAAATCCATGAATTTACTAGTAATTTTGAGGTTCCAACCCAACTCCCAATGGTAGATGACTCTAAATAGATCCAATGTAACATCCCTGACCCTATGAACGATGAAGAGAACACTACCATACATCAATCATCTGGGCATCTAGCCCCATGAATAAGAACATACATACATATAATGTTGAAGCATGATACTTAAAAACATGAAACATATTGTTAGGATATTTAAAAACTTAGGAGTTAGTTAAGATCAACTTGTGTAATATATCCATTAGGTAAAAGTGTGTTTCTTTAGTATGCATTTGTAAATATTCTAATCCGATAGTCACAATATGTTCTAGACATAGAGTGATCCAAAGGTTCAACTTCTCTTAGATCATACCTACCATTGATTCACGGCTTGACACCTGATTGGTCTATGATCTCTATTTAAAGAGCATAGAGGGTCCTTGGCTAGTTGATCAATTATAAGAAGCTCATGTAACTTTCTTTCTTTTGCATAATAAATTGCACCAAGTAGCTATTTGGCTGGGGCTGTGGACTGTTTCCCTCTCAAGGGTTTTAACCACGTGACAAACTCAGTGTGTTGATTTGTGATCTATTTGTGTGAAGCAGTTGTTGAAGGTGTTTAGTCTTTTGAGAGTACCCTATGTACCCGAACATGGTATCAGAGATTTTATGAAGAGCTGCTTTTGGTTCTGATCAAGATCTGGAACCGGTGTTGCTGAAACTTTGAAAGGGTTTCTAGTTCTGGATTTTCTGTGCATTTTTAGCCTGTGGGAGCTGTTCCATTGTGTCTGGAGAGCCGTTTCCATTGGGAAATAGTTGTTTTTTCACCAAAAACCATTTTCGTTTGTTCCAGAAACAGCCATTTCGGCAAATCTAAAGATATAATGTTACAGTGACAATTTTTTTTTAAATCTCTCATATCTTATCAGTTTTATTATTAGATATATTTTTGTTTTAGTCTTGGATTGTTGCCTTCCCTGACTGCGTATGCTCTTTGCTGTGCACCTTGCGTGATCGCGATGAATCAGAAACAGTAAGAGAAAGTATTTTTCTTGTCTTCTCGGCTACATATGCTCTTTTCCATGCACCTTGTGCGATCACGACAAATTAGAAACAACAAGAAAACTTGAAAACGTACACTTTCCGAGTAAGCTAACCAAGATCTAACCCCATTGTGTGGAAAAAAATTTTTGTTTTTGTATTTCGTTTCTTTTTTGTGATTTGTAGAAAAAAAGGCAACCACGGAGAACAAGAGAGAAGAGTAAAAAAAAAAAAAACAGCCCCCTTTCTCTTTCCATTCTTTTACGTATCTTTTAAACTTAGGTCACTTGGTCCAAAGTTGTTTTATTCCTTAATAGTTCTTGAGTTCAAGTCTTATTAAGTTATTTTTTAGTGCATGCAATTTCCATTTTCAAGTTACTTTATTGTAAAAGTGCATCTCACATAAATAAAATAAAATAAAAAGTGAGTCACTTAAGTCTTTTAATTTATTGCCGCACTATTTAAAAGTAAAATTATTGTAAAAGTGAACCTCACTTATTCTACCAAAGTGATTCACTTCTAAGCAACTTTATTGTAAAGTGATTGTAAAAGGTTGATCTTGGGAAGGGGGGGTTCTTTTTTTTAGTTGGTCAAGTTAATATCTACCACGTCACTATTTGGGACATCTTCAACATTTTCTTTGATCTAGCATAACTTCATCATCCAGAATCAGTTTTCAGTGTCATTTTTTTTAAAACCGCATATTTTTTTGATCTCTTTGCAACTAGATAGTTAGTTTCTATTTTTTCAGCCATTATTTTATAGTATGGCCGCTCATTGTGATATTATACTTACAATTTCTAACTATTTCTCATGGAAATCTCGTATGGAGGATGTTCTACGAAGTAGGGGACTTTTCAGGATAACCTCAGGGAAAGAAACAGAACCCACTGATGATGATAAGAAAATTAAATGGGAAAATAGATGTGATGAATCTTGGGGATTGATTGGGATGTCAATCTCTATTGATTTGCAATTCCACATATCTGGAATTGATGAACCTGATAAATATTGGGAAAAGTTGGAATCTTTGTTTGGTAAACACAATGAAATTTGGGGTCAACAACTTGAGAATGAGTTGATTTCCTTGAATCCAAATGATTTTTCATGCATTCAAGACTATTTATCTAAGTATAAAACTCTTAGACTCTTATGTGCAGAATGCAAGATTAAGAAAGAAGATAAATAATGTGTTTATCATATTCTTTCCAAACTTGGACTTGCATATTTTGTTTTTGTATCTACATTCTACTCCATGAAAGAATCCTTGACTGCAGCTAGCTAACAAGAACCTAGTCTTGAATCCTTTTGTGATTCCTTAATTAGAGAGCAAGATAAGCTCATTCATCTTGGAATAATTAACAATGCAGATACATCTGGGAAAGCCTTATTGTCCCAACAAAAAGAAAAGTCCAAGACTCCCAAGAAACAAAATTCTTGCAATAATAAGACAAACAACAAGGGTCCCAAACCCTCTCAGTCAGCTCCTTCTTTAAAACATGACAAAGGATCCAATCCAAAAGGAAATAAGATTGAACATCATTGCAATTTTTGTGGAAAATATAATCATGATGAATCTAAGTGTTTCAAGAAGATGGTAGCCTTGGAAGCAACAATGAAGAAGCATTACATCGGCCTAGATTTGTCTTCAGAATCTAACTCTAATGGACATGCACTTTGTGCTTCTGGTTACTCTAATACTATATCTTCTTCTTCTACTTCAAATGAATGGCTCATTGATCATGGACCATCTTATCATATGGCTAAGAATCAAGCCATCTTTTCTACTATGCATGAATGTAACACCAAAAAAATATTTGTTGGTGATGATAGATCTCTAAGTGTTATAGGATCTGGAACAGTTCCAGTAGAAAACGGTCATTTCAGTGACGTACTATGTGTTCCAAAAATTTCCTGCAATTTGTTATAAGTCTATCAAATTACTCATTCAAGTGAAGGTAAAACTGTGACGTTTACACCTCGCCAAGTTGTAATCAAGGATTTTAAAAATCCTCAAAATGTCCTTGCTACTGGAACTGTTGATGATATTACTAGGTTGTACAAGTTTAACAACTTTGGGTCTTCACCTTTTCCTTCACTTTTTGTTGCTCATAGTGATAACTTGAGCGAACTTTGGCATGAGAGATTTGGTCACTTAAATTATCGCTCATTGGAGCAACTATGTAAAGACAATATGGTGACTGGTCTTTCGATGGTATCTTGCAAGGATGGTGTTTGTTCTAGTTGTGTACTCGAAAAACATCATCGGGACAGTTTTGACAAACGTGCCTCTTGGCATGCCTCGGTTCCTTTGGAGCTTGTGCATAGTGACTTGTGTGGTCCTCTTCCATCTGCATCCTTTTCTGGTTTCAAATATTTCTTGACTTTCATTGATGACTACTCCAAACGCACTTTTGTTTACTTCCTAAAACTTAAGAGTGAAGTATTTAACATGTTCTTGGCCTACAAGGCCCTTGTTGAAAAAAAATATGGTCATCAAATTATTAAGTTAAGATCTGACAATGGAGGATAATATGTTAACAAAAAGTTCACTACTTTCTGCATTGAACAAGGAATCCAACAACAGCACACCGTTCCATATACACCACAACAAAATGTTGTAGTTGAATGAAAGAACCGCACTTTAAAAAAAATGGCTAATTATATGATCCAATCTAAGGGACTAAGTCTTCAATATTGGGATGAGGCCATAAATTGTGCAAATTACATATTTAATCACACACCCACTAAATTTTTACAAGGTATAACATCGAAAGAAGCATGGAGTAAAATTAAACCAGATGTAAGTCACTTTCGTGTGTTTGGTTGTGAAGCATGGGCTCACATTCCGGATGAAAAATGAAAAGCATTGCAGCCTAAAAGTGAAAAGTGCATATTTGTTGGATATTCAGAAGATGTAAAAGGTTATAGACTTCTTCAGACCCATTCACATGATATAATCATTAGAAGAGATGTTAAATTTGATGAAAATCTCTTGGCCTGCAAGCCTAACTTGGCCAGTGTGCCATCTTTGGCCTGCGAGCCTGATTCGACAATTGTGTCTTCTTCTTATTTTTCTTCCAACTTCCTTGATAGGTTTTCAACTCCAGTTTTTGATGATGATAGTGAGGATGAAAATCCACCTCTTCCTGCTCATGTTCCTCTAATTGCACCAACACGAATGCCTCCTTGATGGGTCCATTCAACATGTGAAGTAGCTGGTGATCTTGTCGGTGATCGTAGAGATCAACGTCAAACACATTCTCAGTTTCAGTGACCCTCTTCCCTTTTGGCTCAAGTTTCTGAGAATCATGATCCAGAAACTTTTGTAGAAGCTTTAGGAAATCCAGATTGTGATGCAACTATGGATGAAGAATATCATTCCTTAATGGCGAACAATACTTGGGATTTTGTTCCTCTTCCAAAAGGAAGAAAACTTGTCAAATATAAATGGGTCTACAAAACTAAGTATGCATCAGATGGAAGTGCTGAAAGAGTTAAGGAAAGGTTAGTTGCCAAAGGTTTTTCCTAAGTTGAAGGGATTGATTACAATGAAACCTTTGCCCCTGTAGTAGAAATGAACTCCATCCACCTTGTTCTTTCCCTTGCAGCCTTACATAACTAGGAAGTCCATCAAATGGATGTCAATTCTACCTTCTTACATGGTGATTTACATGAGGAAATTTACATGGAACAACCTCTTGGATATATTCAGAATAACTCTAGCTTTGTTTGTCTCCCTAAGAAATCCTTATATGGCCTTAAGCAAGCTCCTAGAGCTTGGTATGCCAAAATGGATAGCTTTCTCCTTAACACTGGTTTTTCTAGATTCCATTCTGACCCCAATGTCTATACCAAGAAAGTAGGAAACCATCTCATCATGCTTCTTCTTTATGTTGATGATCTTATCCTTATTGGTAGTGAACCTAAACTTATAACCCATGTGAAATCTAGTCTTAAGAAAAATTTTGAAATGTCAGACTTAGGACATTTGCAGTATTTTCTTGGTCTCCAAGTCTTGCAAACCAAAGAAGGAATCTTTCTTTCCCAGTCTAAGTATGCTTGTGACCTTCTTTGTCACTTCCACATGGAATATTGTAAACCAACCCCTTCTCCCTTCTAGTGTGGAGTCAAAAAAATTTCTACTTGTACTTCCCATGAAGTAGATGCCACCTTGTATCGTCAGCTTGTTGGTAGTTTTTTATACTTGACTCATTCCCATCTTGACCTTTCCTTTTCCATTGGTTTTGTTTCCCATTATATGCAAACTCCTCATGAAATTCACTAGAAAGTAGCAAAAGGAATACTTCGATATATTCGAGGTACAATTCAGTTTGGAATTCATTACAGTACAAGGGGGAAACCTTTGTTGGTTGGTTTCACCGATTTAGAATGGGCCGGCAATCCTGATGATCGAAAGTCTACCGTAGGTTATGTTTTCAGTCTGGGATCTGGACCTATCACTTGGTCTTGTAAGAAACAACAAGCTCTTTCTCTCTCTTCAACAAAAGAAGAATAGCGAGCTGAAGTTAATGCCAGTCAGGAAGCTTTATGGCTTTGACAAATCCTTTCAGAGTTTGGATTCAAGCAGCAACAGCCTACTCCACTTTGGTGCGACAATCAAAGTGCCATCAAGCTTGCCAAAGATCCATTTCTACATCAGCATAGCAAACACATTGAGCTACACATGCACTTCATCAGAAATATTATTCATGATAGTGTTATTGAAGTTCTCTATTTTCCTACAGCTGATCAAGTTGGAGACATCTTCACCAAGTCTCCTACAGAAGCGAAGTTTTCTAAACTTCAATCTATGGTAGGAGTTCAGGAATGTGTCCTTAAGGGGGGTTTGGCTCTAATGCCTCCTTCCTTCTCCTAATAGTGTCACTTTTGTAAATCCTACAATCCTATCCCAAGTTGTTCTTAAGGGGGGATGTTAGGATATTTAGACACTTAGGAGTTAGTTAAGATCAACTTGTGTAATATATCCGTTAGGTAAAAGTGTGTTTCTTTAGTATGCATTAGTATGCATTTGTAAATATTCTAATCCGACGGTCACGATATGTTCTAGACATAGAGTGATCTGACGGTTCAACTCCTCTTAGATCATAGCTACCATTGATCCGTGGCTTAATACTCAATTGGTCTATGATCTCTATTTAAAGAGCATAGAGGGTCCTTGGCCAGTTGATCGATTATGAGAAGCTCATGTAACTTTCTTTATTTTGCATAATAAATTACTCCAAGTAGCTATTTGGCTGGGGTCATGGACTGTTTCCCTCTCGAGGGTTCTAACCATGTGACAAACTTGGTGTGTTGATCTGTGATCTATTTGTGTGAAGCGGTTGCTGAAGGTGTTTGGTCTTTTGGGAGTACCCTATGTACCCAAACACATATTATGATGCATTAATCATTCATATACATAGCGGAAGAAAAAAACATGCATTCATATACGATTCCACATTCAACGTGTACATCATCATTCATCAATGGAAAATATAGTTGCAGAAACAAGTCAAGCAAGAATACTATCTTATAGAGAACTTGTCCTGCAACCAGCTACGTCACTGCAACGTTCCACCCAACCATAGGCCCACGTGCTCTTTAATCTCTCAGCAAAAATGCCACCCCTAAGCCAGGCATGATTCCCCAAGGAATAAGGAACTAATAGGATTACACATAGCCAAGGATAACAACACCATAAGGGTACATAGTTCAGCCAAGCCAACATAGTTGGGTTTATCAGGCGAACAACACATTAGCCAAGCCAACAAAGTTGGGTTTATTATGCCATGAAGGAGCTGGGAAAGGCTAAATGCTAAGCTAGTGAACTCATTGAAGAGCCAAGGACACCTACACTAGAACCAGCCTGGCTTCCAGGACACCCACACACACCCAACACAAGGAAATCAGTCCTTTCTCTACAACACAGTCGCTCAGACCCTGATCTCCCTTCCAGTGCTATTCAGGGGCTGTGGAGAAGAAATCCAACCACTAGCTCTATCTATGTGGTTCCTAAACCACCAGAATTATCAAGAAAATCAGGCCCTCATTCACCACTCCAATACAGTCTGAAGACAAAACCACTACATTCATGTAGCAAAACAGCTATTCAAGCGTTAACAGGGGAAAACAAATCCCTGAATCGTTCTTGGCCTATTATGTCCAAATGATTCCTTAGCAACCTACAACAACCAAAATACAAGGGAAAGACATATCCAAGACATCGTGGAAGGAAAAAACCCAAAAACAACCATGAACCCACAGAACTATAGATGAAATCACATCGACGATTCAACGATGGAATAACAGAGCATCACGCAGTCTGGAAATGGTTGAAAAGACATAGACACTCTGCGTGAACATGAGGATGAACACAACCACTGAATGGAAAATGGTGTGAGGGAGGAAAAAGTGAACTCCCACACAAGGATTGTAATCCACTTTTAACTCTGCTTTGCATGAGGAAAAATGAACAGTCGCCGGTGGGGAGAGTGGATAAAATGATTGGCAATCCAGATCGTGTTGTGGAGAGAGTGCACATGTGTGGGTGTAATGGTTTTCTTGCCAACAAAATAGTGGCCCCAACTAGCAATAGAATAATTAAGGTGGTGGTGACACATGGCTTTTCCCCCATGGCTTAAGGTTCAGCATTGCCCCTCCTTATCCTTAGGAATCATGCCCCTTCTCAATTTGGTTGAAGTGAACATAGCTGGTCAGGTTATTTAATTAAAGATGAATAATTACATGATGCCACAACTTAATATGTATGCCGCATGTCTCGATATACCATCGGTGACAATTTCTATCCGAAATATGACATAACCAAATTGATGGTGGGGCCTTTTCCTTTAGCTCCGCACCATGATTATTTACAATACATGTATCATGCAAACAGTGTCAAAACTGGGGTGTTACATTCCCCTCCCCCTTCAATAGCACTGTCCTCAGTGCTTTACAAAATTTGAACAAAATGCTACACTGCTACCGCCTCAGTGTTCTGCAGAATTGAACAAAAATGGATGTGCCAATCGCATGGCATCCTCCATCTCCCATGTAGCCTCTTCAGGTTTGTAGTGCTCCCATTCCACCTTTACCTACCCTGTGGCCTGGTTCCGGAGCATTTTGACCTTCCTGTTGAGGATGCGCATTGGCTCGATTTGGAACTCTCCCTCAGGTTCCACCTAAATCACATCCCAATTTATCACATGGTTAGGATCATGTACATATTTCTTAAGCAAAGAAACATGAAAAAAATTATGAGCTCTAGTTCTAGTAGGAAATGCTATTCTATATGCAATAGGCCCTATTCTTTCAAGCACTTCAAATGGCCCACAATATCTAGGTGACACCTTGGCACAAATTCCAAGATTGAAGGAAATCTTCTTTTCTTTTTCTCTGAGGTAAACATGATACCCAACACTGAACTCTCTGTTCAACCTATGCTTATCCGCATGGCTTTTCTGCTTGTCCTGTGCTACTTTCAGATTCTACTTTACAACCTCTTTCTCCATTTCCTTGAGTAATTCTGGTCCAAGCACAACCTTGTTCACTGGGTTATTCTAAGTCACTGGTCTCCTACACCTTCTTCCATACAAAGCTTTGTACAGGCTCATCCCCAAGGATTCCTGCTGTCCGTTGTTGTAAGCAAACTCTACCAAGTGTAAGTAATCTTCCCACTTGGTTGGATTGTCCATCACATACATGCGAAGCATATCTTTAAGCACCTGATTCACTCTTTCTATCTGCCCATTTTTCTGAGGATGGTATGTAGTGATGAAGTTCTGATCTTTGTACCCAATTCTGCAAACAATCCCTTCCAAAAATTGGAAGTGAACTTGACATCTCTATCAGAGACTATTGCCTTTGGAAATCCATGCAATTTGAAAATATCCTTCATGAACATCTTTGCAATGTCATCAGTCTTATGCGTAGACTTTACCAGTATAAAATGTGATGCTTTTGTCAACTTGTCTACCACAACCATGATGGAATCATGTTGTCCCCATGTCATCAGTAATCCCATAATAAAATCCATGGAAATAATTTCCCATTTCCATTACGGAATGGGAAAAGGTTGCAACAAACCTGTGGGATGTTGATCCTCAACCTTTACCTGTTGACATTTCATGCACCTTGAAATGTATTCAGTCATGTCCTTTTTCATTCCTGGCCAAAATTACTACTTTCTACCTATAGCAATTGTCTTCTAATATCCTGGGTGACCAGAATATGGATCTTGATGGATTTCATCCATAACAACTCTCCTGAAATATGCTACATTTGGAATATAAATTTTTCCTTTATAAGTAAGAAGTCCATCTTCTTCCAATTTATATCCCTCATACCTATTATCAAAATTTTGTTGTTGCAATTTTTCTTTTACCTACTCATACAATTCATCTTCAGCAACATGATTAATAGTATGCTGCCTCAAATCTGATTGGCAAATACTAAGGGATTCCACATGCATTTCTTGTAACTTCTTGATGAGCGCATCAGCTAACTTATTCTCCTTTCCTTTTATGTGCTTGATTTTTAAATCAAACTCACATAAAAATTCCAGCCACCTCACTTGCCTAGCATTCAGAGTAGGCTGATCAAACAAATACTTCAGACCACAATGGTCTATCCTGAGCTCAAATCTTCTACCTATGAAGTAATGTCTCCACATCTTGAGAGCATGTACTATGGATGAAAGCTCAAGATCATGAGTGGCATAGTTCTTCTCATGCTCCTTCTGCTTTCTTGACTCATAACATATCACGTGGTTGTCCTGCATAAGTACTCCTCCAAGCCCTTGTCCGCATGCATTGGTACACACGACAAAATCTTTCTCTGGATCTGCAACCTTCAATACTAGTGCATGGGTGAGAAGATTATTCAACCGATGGAATCTTTCTTCACACTTTGAAGTCCATTTGAATTTCATCCCCTTCTTTTGTAGAGAAGTGATGGCATGTGCAACTTTGGAAAATCCTTCAATGAATCTCCTATAGTATCCTCCAAGTCCCATTAAAGATCTTACATCTGTCACATTTCTTGGAGTAGGCCAATTTATAATGGCTTCAATATTCTCAAGGTCTACTGATATACCCTCTTCTGAGATAATGTGACCCAAATACTTAATTCTATCTCTATATAAGTCACACTTGCTCAGTTTTGGATACAGTTGATGCTCCTTGAGCAATTACAATGTCAATCTCAAATGCTCTTCATGTTGTTCCTCATTTTTAGAATAAACAAGAATGTCATCAAGGAAGACAAGAAAAAACTTGTCCAAATACTTACTGAAGACATTGTTAATAAGGCACATAAATGTAGCTGGTGCATTGGTGAGACCAAATGGTACCACTAAAAACTCATAGTGCCCATACCTTGTCCTGAAGGCTGTCTTATGAACGTCTTCATCCTTGATTCTCACCTGATGGTATCCAGACCTCAAGTCAATCTTGGAAAATACCTTTTCTCCTCTCATTTGATAAAATAGGTCATCAATCCTAGGCAAAGGATATTTATTCTTCACAATAACTTTGTTCAACTTTCTGTAATCAATACATAACCTGAGTGTACCATTTTTATTCTTTACAAACAGAACCGGTGCTCCCCAAGGATACACACTCTATTGGATATAATTCTTTTTCAACAAATCTTTTAGTTTCATCTTCAACTCTAGCATCTCTGGTGTACTCATCCTGTAGGGTGTCTTAAACACTGGTGCCACTCCTAGCACAAGTTCAATGGTGAAATCAATGTTCCTCTTTGGAGGAAGCCCTAGAATCTCATCAGGAAACACGTCCTCGAATTCCTGTAACACCTGATAGTCCTCCAACCTGGGAGTTTCATCTCCTATTGGATCCAGAATATGATCTGCATACAACTGGAAACCCTTCCTACAGAAATTTTTCAATTGCATTGCTAAAACTTGTCTTACTAAAATTACCTTTAGAATACCCTTCACAACTGCTGGGTTTCCTTCTTCATCTGTGCATTCAAAAGTATTATTGTAACAGTCAAGATTTACTTTGTGAGCTTCTAACCATTCCATTCCAATGAGAACATCATAGGAACCAAGCGGTAGAACATTCAGATCTACACAAGTGATCAATCCATTCATAACCAATTGACATTCCTCAACTACATCACTAACCTTTCTCTTAGTCCCAATGGCTAGCTGAAGTGACCAAGATTTTCAATGCTTGACCTTCTTAAAAGCACACATCTCCACTACTCTAGGAGTAATGTAAATGTGAGTAGAACTAGGGTCAATCAAAATAGAAACAGATTGTTCAACAACCTTACCTGCATCTTCAACCACAGTTGACTGGTGATCTGCCTGGCGGTCCTCTAGTGCTGCATAAATTCTAGGGACTGCTCTTGCTACCTGACCCACTATTTCTGCTTTCTGAAGGTTATAAGCTGGCCTTGCACTTTCATTCTCAAGTGGAGTCCTTCACATTTCCAACATTTAATTGGACCTTTATTCTATGGTGGCTCTTTAGGCTTTCCACCTGTCACTCCAACTGGATTACTCACAGCTTAGGATGGCTGCTTCTGCTGGTTCCTGAATCTAGAAGGTTTGAAACCTTTCCTTCTTTGGTCAAATTTCTCATTCTTCTTGTCCTTCCATGCCTTATGGTAATCAGGTTTACCTTTGCTTTTCTCATAGCAATACTTATTTATCCTTATTTCTTCTTCAAAAGTTCTTGGTTCATAAAACTCAATTCTATCTTTGTAAGACTGAGGCAATCCACTCAGAACCCACTGGACCTTCACCTTTTCATCTCTGATGTACCGAACATACCTCAACAATTCCAAGAACTTGTTTGCATATTCATCCATGGTCTATTGTCCCAATCTCAGCTCATGGAACTCCTTAATCTTGTCATCATAATACCTTCCAGAGAGGTATTTCTGCCTGAAATACTTCTTGAACTGTTTCCACTCTAGTTTCCTTTCACTAATCCTCTTTACTTGCTTGAAGTGTTCCCACTAGATTGATGCTCTTCCATTTAGATTGAATATGGCAACTCTTGCCTTCATGTTTCCTGAATAATCCTGCACTTGAAAGTATTTATTTATCCCAAGAAGCCAAGCTTCAGCCTCTTGTCCAGTCTTTATCTCACCATCAAATGTAGGAGGTTTATCCTTCTTAAATTCATCCCGAGAGAGATCCCTATGGTGTCTTCTTCCTTTCCTTTTATGAGAAGATGAACTTGTATCTCCACTGGATTCTTTAGAGTCAGATGAACCACTGGAAGTCCTTCTCCTCCTCCTAGTGCTACTCTTACTACCTTCTAGCCTTGCTGTACCTTGTCCAGAATCTATCTTTCTTTGCAACTTTGTCAAACTCTGAAACATGAAAACATTTAGCTAATGCTGCTCTTCCTGGGATTTAATCAAGATTCTCATGGTGGCTGCAACCTTAGATGGCGTCTCTTGGAATCTCCTTCCATTAGACTCTATGCCATCATTTTAATCCCGGACATTTTCTCCCATGGCATCTCCTGCACACTCGTAAGAATCCCGAGCATAATACCCATCATGGGTTCTCATGACTAAACCAATTTTTGCTTTACTATTCTTCTTGGAATACTACTCTTAGAAGTTGTCTATAATTCTACGAATGTGTTAGAAGCAAACTGTTATATGTATATCATTAAAATAAATCAGAATTACTTATCTTCCTCTTCTAGAAATTCACAAAAATAACAATTTTGCTAAAACACAAAATTTTCTCTCTTCTTGTTCATCCCTATAATCCACTGACAATCTGCTGAAAATTTCCTGAAAAATGGTTGAAATTTGCTGAGAAAATCTCTTTGAAAAACCCCAAAATTTCCTTCTCCCTATCGGGTCTCGTCCCAACTAATGTTCCACTGTTTCGGTGGCCAGGATCACTAATTTTCTCCTTTGCACTTCAGCGATCCATCCATCTATCTTTCTTCGGTGTATCGGGCCTGTAGTGGTCTAAGCTTCCGAATTTCATCGATGGTGCAAAGGGCTATCCATCAGTGGTCAAATAGGTAACATTTTCTGCTGTTTCGGACCTTCAACATTTATCAAGGATCGGGTGCACTGTGCATCAGCTGGCTAGTTCTCTAGACTTCTGCAATGGTGGCCAACGAAATTTATGAGTCTTCTGTGGGCCACCATCCTATCGACGGTCAGAGAAATTTGCACCCACGGTGTTGGATGGTTTAACCACTATGGATGCATTATGTCGGTGGTTTCATATCTTAATATTTTATGATGATATCATATCAGAAATCAGAACGCTAATTGTTACAGCATCGGGCGGTTATTTCCATGGGCAGCCATAATGATGGCCCACCATCCATAAATATTTTCTGATGATGTCC
The DNA here is from genome assembly GCA_001517045.1 of Pseudotsuga menziesii. Classification (NCBI taxonomy): domain Eukaryota; kingdom Viridiplantae; phylum Streptophyta; class Pinopsida; order Pinales; family Pinaceae; genus Pseudotsuga; species Pseudotsuga menziesii. The sequence continues at coordinate 91,489 of LPNX010713386.1, forward strand.
CTTAGTGGTCTCATCCACTAACTTCCACCGATTGCTGATGGTTTTCAACACTTAAACAAATTTCAAAAATTTTCTTCATTGCATTGGCTCTTCCTTCCACTAAGTTTTGCCGATCCACTTCACTAGTCTTTCAGCAGCCTCATCCTCTACTTATCAACGATCCCATCTTCTAGTCATCTGCGATCCCAACAACTAATATTTTTCGATCCCTGATGATCTCGTGCCATAGAAATTTTTTTGGGAACTTTCTTCCTTGTCTTCTGCTGCATCGACTGTCGGAACAACTATCCGTTGGGTGGATAGTGTCTTAGATTGCCGCAACGGCGGGTGCGCAATCAACTAATTGTTTTCGATGTAGTTCATCGATGGTCCCCTCATCTAATATATGCCAATCACTGACAGCCAATCCTCGGATGTCCTTTTGACTAAATGGAGCCGTCATTTCAGCGGTCTTCAACTGATCTCTGTCGAAACTATGGCTCCCATGTCCTCTATCTTTGGCCGATGATTTTATGACTTAGTCAAATTTCCAGAAAATTTTTCTCGTTAGTCTTCTTTTTTGCTGCTTCATTAGATCAACCATCTCTTATTCTTCACTGATTCATTTAACTTTCTGTCGGTGAAATCTTTCCCTATATGTCACCGATTAACTAACAACTTTCGATCAGCGACCGAAACACAACCATCACGGCATCAGCAAGCGGAACCTGTATCCATCGGAGGATTAGTGCACTAGGATTCCACAATGGTGGGTGCATGCATGAACCACTAACTTCTTTCGATGGCCGATAATATTGTTCCTTAGAGAAATTTTTGAAAATCTTTCACTACGTCAGCTGTTGGAACATATTTCCTCTATGGCATCAGTGGTGGGAGGCTTTATTCGTCGGAAGGATAGTCCTCTAGCCATCCGCAACGACGGCGCACAATCAACTAAGCATTGGCAACATGATCAACTAATCATCGTCAATCGCCAATGATTTAATTACTTCATCAAATTTTTGAAATTTCTCACGCTGCGGGTAATCTTCAGACTAACACTTCCGCTATGTCAGCTGAGCTTCAAACTATAAGTTTTGTTGTGTCAGAGGACCTTCTCCCTTAGTCCTTCGATGAGCCGATGACTGACAAATGAAACCTTTCCTCAATTTCCTTCTGATTACCATCCATCGGGTGGCCTTCCCATTAAGTGCTTCTCTACATCGAAAGAACTTGTCACTAAGTTTTCCAATGAGCAGAAAATTCTGGCACTTAGAAAATTTTGGGGAATTTTCTTGTGATCAGCCACTTATCATGGGTTCTGCTGAGCGGTAGGAAACCTACCTCTGTTGACTGATTCTCATGGCCTTCTGAGGCCCAAATGCTGCAACATACGCTCTGTCACTGCATCTTCATGGCCCATTCAAGTCCATGCTACAACCAGAGCTCTGATACCACACTGTAACATCCCCAACCCTCCGACTAATGAAGAGGATGCTACCATACATCAATCATCCAGACATCTAGCACCATAAACAAGAACATGCATATATATGATGCTGAAGCATGATACTTAAAAACATAAAACATATTATGATGCATTAATCATTCATATACATAGCGGAAGAAAACAACATGCATTCATATATGATTCAGCATTCAACATGTACATCATCATTCATCAATGGAAAATATAGTTGCGGACACAAGTCAAGCAAGAATACTTATCTTATAGAGAACTTGTCCTGCAACCAACTACGTCATTGCAATGTTCCACCCAACCATAGGCCCGCGTGCTCTTTAATCTCTCAGTAACACTGCCATTTCCGAGTTGGGCATGACTCCCTAAGGAATAAGGAACTAACAGGCTTACACATAGCCAAGGATAACATCACCATAAGGGTACACAGTTCAGCTAAGCCAACACAGTTGGGGTTTATCAGGAAAACAATAGATCAGCCAAGCCAACAAAGTTGGGTTTATCAGGCCATCAAGGAACTAGGAAAGGCTAAATGCTAAGCTGATGAACTCATTGAAGAGCCAAGGACACCTACACCAGAACTAGCCTGGCTTATAGGACACCCATACACACCCAACACAAGGAAATCGGTCATTTTTCTGCAACGCAGTCCCTCAGACCTTGATCTTCCTTCCAATGTTATTCAGGGGTTGTGGAGAAGAAAGCCAGCCACTAGCTCTGTCTGTGTGAATCCCAAACCACCAGGCTTATCAAGCACATTAGGCCCTCATTCACCACTCCAATGCAGTCCGAGGACAAAACCACTAAATTCATGCAACAAAATAGCTATTCAAGAATTAACAGGGGAAAACAACTCCCTAAATCATTCTTGACCTATTGTGGCCAAACGATTCCTCAGCATCCTACAGCAACCAAAATATAAGGGAAAGACATAGCCAATCCATCCTGGTAGGAAATAACCCATGAACAACCATGAACCCACATAACTGTAGATGAAATCACGACCATGATTCAACGATGGAATAACAGAGCATCATGCAGTTTGACAATGGTGGAAAAGCCACAGACACTCTACGTGAACATGAGGATGAACACAACCACCGATTGGAAAACAGTGTGAGGGAGGAAAAATTGAACCCCCACACAAGGATTGTAATCCCCTTTTAACTACGCTCTGCATGAGTAAAAATGAACAGTCGCCTGTGGGGAGAGTGGACAGAATGATCGACAATCTAGATCGCGTCGTGCAGAGAGTGTATGGGCGTAGTGGTTTTCTTTCCAACAAAATAGTGACCCCAACTAATAATAGAATAATTAAGGTGGTGGTGACACATGGCTTTTCCCCCATGGCTCAAGGTTCAGCATTCCTCCTCCTTATCCTTAGGAATCATGCCCCTTGTCAATTTGGTTGCAGTGAACATAGCTGGTTGGGTTATTTAATTAAAGATGCATAATTACATGATGCCACAACTTAATATGTATGCTGCATGTCCCGATATACCATCGGTGACAATTTCTATCCGAAATATGACATAACCAAATCGATGGTGGGGCCTTTTCCTTTAGCTCCACACCATGATTATTTACAATACATGTATCATGCAAACGGGGTCAAAACCAGGGTGTTACATCCAAATTCTCTCGAATTGTACCAGAAGGTGTATGAGTGATAGAATAACTTAATTATAATCTTCATGGGTGTATTATGGCCTTCTAATTACTTCTGCATGTCTATATCCAATTCTGAATAAGATAGATGCTTTAACTAGCAATTTTGGGGCTCAAATCCCCCCCAGGTAATTGCTGGAATGGCTTCCCAAATGTGTAGAAAATCACTTGAATTCTCAAATTTAAGAAGGGAATGTGTATAATATATTATCAGAGACCCATATGTAGAAACAATCGAACTCCCATGGCTGTTATCACTTCTTTCAATCAGATATAAAAACTAGTTTGGGACCCTTGGGGAAATGAGAGGTAGTTTGCTCCAATTGCTATGAAATTTGACCCAATGGCCAAAAATTCTCATTTACTGAATATTAAACCCCTAATATTCTTTAATTATAGTCTATTCATTCATAAATCATCAATATTTTACACAGCCATTCAAATCTATCAATATTATAAGAGTTTACAACAAGGAGGTGGGGAAGACACTGTTTCTTTATTATTAATCAATAATACATGAGATTTCTTGGAATTTAGACCTGATAACTTTCTTAACAGATATAGAATATAATTTTCATCAGAATACAAAATACTGGAGCAAGAGGATCCCCCTCCAATAGATAAATAGCTCACCAAGAGCACCTCACTCTACTGAGCTAAAATATGGTGAGAAAACTTGAGATGAAAGGAAGAACAAGCTGAAATTGATATGTCCATGTGATCATGTATCTTGCACCTGCAGATTATGACTCCATTGAATATCCTTTAAATACCTGATTGGCCTCTCCAAACACCAACTATAATGGGAATCTTTCACCCTCGAAGTTAGCTAAGGCATGAACTAGTCATCCACTAGCTCTCTCTCTTCACAATAATAATTTTCACAAATGATAAAAGGCCCTTTATCTTGTGTAATATCTGCATTTTATAAAAATTATTGGTCTTCTAAGGTTCCACATCCATCCATAAACCAAAACCAAGTCAAATTGGTGTGGTTGTTCATGCTATGCCATGTGGCCTCTCTCTTCACCTTCCATCTTCCCTCAAATTTGAGTAGGATCCTCTTAGCCTTCTCCAAATCCCTTGAGCACCCTCTAAGATTCTATATTCAGGCCTCACATGTTAGATATGTCATTTTTCATCCTTCAGATATGAATTGTTTCATAACTGTCATAGAATCTCCATCATTTGTGTCATAGATGTCATAAATGTAAGGGGAATCTAACCAAGTGTCCATGAAACTCCCATGTAAGTTACAATTAATCCCAAATTCAACCTATTAAGTATATGTACAAGTACATTTACCTTATAATCCATCCAAAAACATTAGTCTTCCCATATATTTTAATTTGTAAGAGGAGGATACCATTTAACGTAGGAATTCTAGCTTGTGTGGGTCCCACATCCTCCATGTGTCTTCATGATCAATTGCCACTTTGATTTTCCCTTGTATTTATTTATTTGTATCCTTTATTAATTATTTATGCTAGTATAATTTTCAAACATCATTTATTGTCCCCCTTATTCCAAATGTCAAAGCTTCCACCCCCAACCTAGGAAACTACTGATTTTCCTCCTTGGCAATTATTTGACCTTTAGCATCAATTTGACAACTTTCATGAATATTGAAAATGTTATTTGGCCATTGTGACCCATTGCAAAATTTGGGACATTACAAATCCTTTCTTCCCAATATTGCTTGTCCTCAAGCAATTTCAGACATGGTTATTGAAGATCCTGCTTTCTGTATGATTCTTTGAAGTTGCCACTGAGCTGCCCAATTTGAGTCTTTGAGATTCCATGAATATTTTAGGGAGGAACCACCATGCTTGCTGCTGCACTACTCTGATTAACATCACCTTATTAAGTTGGGAATCCATCTGCCATACTTCCTTTTTTCTAAAAGAGTTTGAAATCAATGGGACTAAAAACTATCCCAGGGTCCCATTGCTTGCATTGCACTCCAACAATTAAGAGTGCTCTCAAACACATACCATTAGGAAAGAGAATTCACGGTTCCAATTTACTTGTATGCATTCTTCCAAACATCATGAGTACATAATATATATCATGAAATTATATAACAACATAATAAAAATGTACATCAAGGAGGTTCCTCACCAAAAAACCATGAAAGTTCTTATATCTCAAAGTGAGTAGACTACCATTTTCCAAGTGCATATATGCTTCAATTGACCAATTAAATATGCCCCAATGACATATGTTAGGATACCATGTCCTATAATTCTTTTCAAAAATGTTGTTATATGCATCAAAATATTCAGCCATGTATTCTTTCATCCAAGAAGTGGATGAAAAATCTCCACTCAAATCTGAACCAAATAATGAGCAAGAAAAACAAGGAGACTTCAAATGACTCAAATAAGTCTCACCCATACATCCATGAATGAGTGAACCATAAAGATATAAAAATGTATGTGTTTGGTAACAAAAATCTTCTCCCATCATAAATCTATTCACCCCAGTGTTGGATGAAGTTCCTCCAACATCAAATGAATCAGGTGTTGAGCAAGAAAAACCATGAGTCTTCAAGTGACTCAAATGCATATCATAGGTGCATCCATGTAGATGTGCATCATTAGAAATTAACAAGGAATGCTGTTGCAAATGTGAATAATAATTTTCTCCAAATGATATGTAATGTGCATCAATATAATCAGCCATGTGTTATTTCATCCAATAAGTGAATGGAGAACCTCCACCAAAATATGAACAAAATAAGGAGCAAGGAAAACATTAAGACTCAAGTGGCTCAAAGAAGTCTCATAAATACCCTCACTAATATGTATTTCATCATGTAATATCAGAGGATTTTTCCACCAATAATAATGTTCTTCAATCATATAACTCTTCACCCAAGTGTGGGATGAAGTTCCTCCAACTTCAAATAGACTAGGAAAGGGGCAAGGAAAATCATGAGTCTCCAAGTGACTCAAGTGAACATCATAGGTGCAGCCATGGAGATGTGTATAATCATAATGTAAATAAGGATGCTACTGAAAATGTAAATAAGACGGTTCTCTAATAATTCCATCATGAAAAGGAGAAATAGAATGTACATACTCTTCATGTGCCACCATCGAAATGAAACCTTTCACCCATACTTCATTAGGATGAATGATGCAAAATACAGAATTGTAGGATGTAGGAGAATGAACTAACTCACCCAAATGATCAAAAAATGTAGAAGTTTCATCACGGTAAGGATCCATATGGGTAGTATTATGCAGCTCCTTCAAAAGTGTGAAACCTTTGTCATAGATTGGTTCCAATGTAGAGGAATCATGCTCTTCTTTAAAATTTGCATAACCTTCATCAAGAGACAATTCAAGTTCCTCTTACACCTCATCAAGTGTTTGAATCTCTTCAAGTTCAACTTCAAACACATCAAGCACATTCAGATTTACACATTTCTCATGATCCTCCATGTCATGAGAATCGTCCAAACAATCTACCCTTTGACAATATTTGATGTTGCACACTGCTCTTTGAATATTCTCCATGTCTTCAAGAAATGATGGCTCCTCCAAGGAAGTAGCTATACAACAAGAATTTGATACCAATGCTTGAGTATCATGGAGTATGCTAAGGGATTCTTGGATATCTCTTTCACTCATCTTCAAGGATCCTTCAATGAAGGATGGTTCATGGGAGTGAATATGCTCTTCTTCTTCATTCTGGATTTGATCAACTCCTTGAAGCTCAAGTGGTGATGGGGAAGTTGATATTGGTTCTTCATTTGGTGCCAAAAGGTATTCATCTTTAGGCTCATGATAAATTTGGATTGCAACAACATTTTCATATCTGATCTCTATGTCACCAACATAGAGGTGTGAGAACCCATCAGTAGGTACTCCTTCACAGTTCAAACATCCATCATTAGATTCTCTTTGTTTCATTTCCAAGGTCGAATGTGTCTCAAAATTATATTAACTATTTTCAATAGAAACTTCTTCATACTTATTTGACATCTCTTCATATTTTTCAAAGTCACTTGGGAGTGAATTTCGATCTTGTTCATGTACTACTTTTTCTTCTTCACCACCCACATAAATTTGTAGCTCCTTTGTATCCTCCATACTTGTGCATTCATTATTATTCCTTAATGACTTATTATTTGAATTATATTTTATAAATTCATTCAACCAATCATTAAGTTCTTCAAAATGAATAGTCTTATGTGTCAATTCGAATGGTTGCTTAACTTGCCTGGACATATCATCACCACATGGCTTAATGACTTTATTCAATTCATATATACCATCCATAACTTCAATAGGTTCCAAGACCATGCTCTGATACCACTGTAATGTCCCCTTTTTGGAAATTTTATCACAATGTCCAATTCTTTAATTTTTTCACAATGTACTCAAATTCATCTTCTTACAACTCTAGTTATATGGATTCAATTGATCAAAATTCCACCAATTGCTTTAAAACTTGGCGAGGAAGGTTCTAGGGGGTGATGTGACATATTATAAAATATATAATACATATAATCAATTTATATTCCAAACCATGGTATGCAATTTTTAATGGAATAATTTTCGGGACAAGACTAGTCAATTTGGGAGGTGAAAATCCCCCCTGGGTCCTGGAACAAATCTCTTCACAACACTGTACAACCTTCACTAATGGTGGGTATGATAATTGGATATGTTATAATACATTAATTAAATTATATTTTAATCATTATATGTGGCTTTTGGGTCGAATAGGTATCCAATGGAACTCCATGAATTTACTAGTAATTTTGAGGTTCCAACCCCTAATGCTAGATGACTTCAAATAGCTCCAATTGCTCTGGAACTGTACCAGAAGGTGTATCAGTGATATAATAAATTAATTATAATTTTAATGGGTGTATTATGGAATTCCAATTACTTCTTAAACTTTATATAAAATTATTAATAAGGTAGATGCTTTAACTAGCATTTTTGGGGCTCAAATCCCCCCCGGGTAATTCTCGGAATGGCTTCCCAAATGTTCAGAAAATCACTCTAATTATAAAATTGAAGTAGGGGATGTGTATAATACATTATAACAGACTCATATTAAGAACCAATTGAACTCCTATGGCTGTTATAACTTCTTTCAATCAGATATAAAAACTAGTTTTGGACCCTTGGGGAAATGAGAGGTAGTTTGCTCCAATTGCTACGAAATTTGACCCAATGGCCACAAATTATAATTTAATGAATATTATACACCTAATATGATATAATTAAATTAAATTCATTCATAAATAATTAATATTTTACACAGCCATTGAAATCTATCAATATTATAAGAGTTTACAACAAGGAGGTGGGGAAATGGAACTGTTTCTTTATTATTGATCAATAATACATGATATTTCTTGGAATTTATACCTGATAAATTTATTAAAAGAGAGAGAATATAATTTACATCATAATAAAAAATACTGGAGCAATAGGAGCCCCATCCAAGAGATAAATATCTCACCAAGTGCGTCTCACTCCACCGAGTTGAAATAAGGTGAGAAAACGTGAGATGAAAGGAAGAACAAGCTGAAATTGAGATGTAAATGAGCTGATGTAGATTTAAAATGTAAATTATTACTCCATTTAATCTCCTTTAAATACTTTAGTGGCCTCTCCAAAGACCAACTAGGATGGGAATCTTTCACCCTCGAAATTGGCTAAGGCATGAACTAGTCATCCACTAGCTCTCTCTCTCTTCACAATAACAATTTTCACAAATGATAAAAGGCCATTTATATTGGATTATATATGAATTTTATAAAAATTATTGGTCTTCTAAGGTTACACATCCATCCATAAACCAAATCCAAATCCAATTGGTCTGTCTGCTCATGCTATTGCATGTGGCCTCTCTCTTCACCTTCCTTCTTCCCCCAAATTCGAGTAGGAGCCTCTTAGCCTTCTACAAATCCATTGAGAACCCTATAATATTCTCTATTCAGGACTGAAATGTCATATATTTCATATTTCATCCTTCATATTTGACATATGTCATAACTGTCATAGAATCTCCATCATTGGTGTCATAGATGTCATAGATGTCATAAATGTAAGGGGAATCTAGCCAAGTGTCCATGAAAATCCCATGTAAGTTAAAATTAATCCAAAATTAGACCTATGAAGTATATGGAAAATTATATTAACCTTATAATCCATTTAAAAACATTAGGATTCTGATAGATTTGAATTTTCAAGAGGAGGATACCATTTAACATAGGAATTCTAGCTTGTGTGGGTCCCACATTCTCCATGTGTCTTCATGATCAATTTCCGCTTTGATTTTCCCTTGTATTTATTTATTTATATCATTTATTAATTATTTATGCTAGTATAATTTTCAAACATTATTTATTGTCCCCCGTATTCCAAATCTCAAAGCTTCCACCCCAACCTAGGAAACTAGTGATTTTCCTCCTTGGCAATTATTTGACCTTTAGCATCAATTTGACAACTTTCATGAATATGGAAGATGTTATTTGGCCATTGTGACCCAATGAAAAATTTGGGGCATTACATCCAGGTCCCCTGACAAAATAGTCAGGACATGGAAAGGGAAATACTGGTGGCAAACCCTGGTACCAATAGAGGACATGGAATATTTCTACATGGAACTTTGCTCTAGGAAGATCCATTGCCATGCTGGCCCGGATAAGTTACGATGGGGATGTTTCAACCTAGGAAGATTCAATATTAAAGAGGCCATAGATTTGTTGACTAAAACTCATAGGTTGGAAAAGGAGACTAAATGGAGGAAACTTTAGGGGGGGAGATGGTGGCCCAAAGTAACAGCTTTCAGCTACCTCATTCTCAAATGTCAAATTCTCACATGGGATAATACTCAAGTTTAGGGGATTTTAGGTCCATCAAGATGCTTCCTTTGTGAAAACAACAATGAAATAATAAACCACCTTTTGGACAAGTATCCAATTGTTGACGTTATCTGGGAAAGAGGTGTTGGGCTGTTTAAAAAAAAATCACAGAAATAAAGGAAGACCCAACATAACAATAGCTGAATGGCCAAAGAAAATATTCAACAACAAAATTGTGAATAGGATCTAGGAGTTGTTTCCAAGAGTCACAGTCTAGGAAATTTGGAAAACTTAGAACTTAATTCTTTTTGAAAACAAATAGAGATGGGTTGAGGAAATTTGGGTGATGATAGAAGCTCGTCTAAAAGAAACTATAACTTTAACTTGATGGACCCTGGAGGATTATGCAACAGAAGAAACTAAAAAATATTCTTCATGGATGGGGAATCTTGACATTACCTATGAACAATTCGTGCCCCACCAAAATGATTAAGTCACCATGCAGGTTTTATTATTGTCAAATCCCTCCAACGGGTGCCTTCAAAATGAACTTTGACAGAGCCACAAAAGGGAACCCAGGACCTAGTGGTTTTGGTGGAGAAATTAGGGACTCACATGAAAGAATTATCAGTATCTTTTGGAGGAACATAGGCACCAACACTAACAACTTAGAGGAGTTATAAGGCCTCATAAATGTGGTATTGTGGACCTTACAACACTAGGGAACTCCATTGATTGTTGAAGGGGACTCTCTGGTTATTATTAACATAGCCATAAGACTTCAAAATCCCCTGACCATAGACCAGGTCTCCAAAAGTTGGAGATGGGAGGGCATGCTTACAGAACTAAGAATATGGTTAAGGGATAACCCAATGATCATTTTCTTGCATGTCAAACACACAGGTAACAGGGTGGTGGATTCCTTGGCCAATGAAGGGGTTGGAAAGCTTTTCTCCTTCCATACAGAGGAAAACAATGACAATAGGGATGGTACATTATGGAGAAGATGTGAAGTTCTTGTAGAGGATGACATAGGGAAGACAAATGGAGGCCATCCATAACAGTTGTTTGTTCCTTCACTCCCCATGCAGGACAGATGCAATCAATATTCTGCCTCTTCCATGTGGTTCTTCACATCCCCCCACATATGTGACCCCCACATCATAACTAGGAATCTCACAAATAACCATGTGATCTGGTATGATGGTAGTCCTCTCCACATCTCCATGTCAGGCGATATGGAAGGTGATGAGACATCCCTCCCACTTGGAATTAGTTCCATGCAGGTTGATGTTAAGGCCAGGACAAGTGGGAAGCAGATGAGCGAATTGAAAAAGGATGGTGGCATGCTCACCCAATTCAACAAGGACGATTCCACGTAGGGAAATCATCTATAAGAATTTCACCAGACATGCTTGCAAGGTATAGAGAGGTACATGGGATCAGGCCCTTTGGGATTACCAGTAGGGTAATCTTGAGTCTTTGCTCCTAGACTGTCAAAATCCTTAAGTCCTTTACCAGGTGACCATCAATGGGGGATAGGGATGCCAATATTTCACATGGAAAGAAGGATATGGAAAATATTAATGGGCTCTGAACCTGTAAGGTTGAAGCTTCATAGGGTGAAAAATAGAAACATCAACCGATGAGGCTAAGGGTGGGTTACATCACCAAGTTAAGGGTGGCGGCTATATCTTCATCTTTGGATGGTGAATGGATCACAATGTTCAATCTTAGTTCTATTTACCTTCTTTTGTATGCCTCTCAAAATTACCCTCTCTGTAAGATGATGGCCCAACAATAGCTTGTGTGACGTCGCCAAGGGGTGTGAGGAAGAATTGAGGGGGGGAATCTACCCCAGGCATACTCATCTGGTAGTGTCCCACATGTAGAAGATAGCCTAGATCCTTGGACATTCAAATAGGGGGTGCAATCTATGACAAATACTCTGGCCATGGTGGAAGCCTAGATCGCTTCCGAGGAAGTTGAGCTGCTCAAGGAATATGAGACTCATTAAGGGCAGCCCCTAGCATCCAACCTGTTCTAGGTGGTCCACATAATTTTGGATCATGAAATGCAGGAAAAGGTGCAACTAGCACACGGTATCTGAGTGTTATATTTTTAACATTAAGCTATCATAACATTACGATCTTTAATTGAGAGAAAAACAAGCACAACAATCAAACACAAGAGACAATGAACACAGTGTTTTCCTCGGGGAAACCATAAATGGAGAAAACCTTGCAACTTCCTCAGAGATAGAATCAGCACCAAAAGTAAAACCCCAAAACAATAAGATGATCTCTCGACAATAGTAACCTCTTTCTTACTTTCCCCAGTGTCTTTCTCTTCCTGAACTATGCACTACAACTGAGTGTGTGTGATAAATAGAGAGGCTAGATCTCTATTTATACTAATTCCTGAATTGACTAAACCTAACTAGGGCCAACTTCGCTAGGTGAGTCTAATAACCCTAGTGCCCCGGAACTGCGGGGAATTTAACACTTGATCAATAAGAGGGTTACCCACAATGACCTGACATGACTTGTTTACATTATAGAACCTCTCGATAGGAACATCGGGGCATGACATGACTCAAGTACATCTCAAAATAAACATCAGGTTACAATATATAAGAAATACAAGTGAAGACATTTCGAAGTTACAATTACATCAACACTCCCTCTTAACTAGGAAGGTATTCTCTTGACACAATTTTCATCACTGGTCTTCTTCTCTGGATCATCTTTTCATCTGCATCTTCAATTCATCTTCATCTTCAAGTCATCTTCATCTTCAGATCTGAATCATCACTCAATCTGGATCATCATCACTAGATCTGAATCATCACTGGGAATCATCACTGAATCTGGATCATCACTGAATATGGATCATCATTGCTGGATCATCATCAATGGATCATCACGGGTGCTATCTCATGATTATTCTCATCACATGAAGTTCTACAGAGACAACCCTTTTTCATGTTGGTTGTAGGCCTAGCCTCCATGTAGGTCTTCTTCAACTCTTACATCTGACACCAAGTCAGAATGGCCCACCCAGAACTTACATCTGACCATGAGAGGAACACATCCAAGACCATGTCAGAAAGGAATGCCCAACACTCACCTTTGATCATGTAGGAACCAATCCTATAATCACGTCGAAAAGGCCCAGCACTCACATTTATCCATGTGAGAACACATCTTGCAACCATGCTAAAAAGGCTTTGCACTTCCAACCATGCGGGAACACATTCTACAACCATGCTGGAAGAGCTCTGCACTTACATCCATCGATGCAGGAACACATACTACAACCATGATGGAAGGGCTCTGCACTTACATCCACCCATACGGGAACAAATCCTGCAACCATGATGGAAGGGATCTACACCTACATCCACCCATGCAGGAACAAATTGTACAACCATGATGGAAGGGCTCTGCACTTACATCCACCCATGCGGGAACACATCCCACAACCATGATAGAATGGATATGCACTTACATCCACCCATGCGAGAACACATCCTACAACCATGATGGAAGGGATATGCACTTACATCCACCCATGCGGGAACACATACTGCAACCATTATGGAAAGGATCTCAACCCTAGGTTGAGGGTTCCTGGTAACTAGCTAGGTGCCTCCATTCTCCAAGAGAATGGCAACAACCCTTATATCTGATAAAGTGGGAACACATCCCTCAATCACATTAGAATGGCCATGCGCTCACATCTGATCATGTAGGAACACATCCTATAGTCATATCAAAATGGCCCTCAGTCCTAGACCAAGTATTCCTGGTAACTGACCAGACACCTCCATTCCAAGAATGGAAATAGCCCTTATATCTGATCATGTAGAACCAATCCTACAGTCATATCAAAATGGCTCAGCACCCATATCTGACATGGAAGGAACCAATCCTCTCACCATGACAAAATGGCTCAGCCCTTACATCTAACCATGGAAGGAACCAATCCTCTCACCATGTTAGAATGGATCATAGAGTCATCACTTCCCCTTGGAAGGGACCTCGATATGGAGAACACCAATATTCTCCCTAAAGTACTCAAACTTCACTCTGGCTAATGGTTTCGTCAATACATCAGCTATCTGTTCATCCATCGCAACATACAGGACCTTCACTGCTTCCCTCTGCACCATATCCCTAATATAGTGATACTTGATCCTGATATGCTTCGACCTGTCATGGAACACTAGGTTCTCTAAAAAATTCACACAAATCTGGTTGTCACAATGTATACAAGTAGAATCCAACTGGAGATCAAATAAATCAGATAGTAGCTTCCTTAGCCATATTTCCTCACAACTAGTTGAACAAGCTATGACATACTCTGCTTCACCTATACTCAGTGCCACACATGATTGCTTCCTGCTAAACCAAGAGATCACACTTGATCCCATATTAAAGCAACACCCTGAAGTGCTCTTCCTATTGATGGCACTACCTTCGCAATCTGAATCAACATAACCCTCCAGGTTAATCTTTTGACTCGCTTCATACTTGAGCCCATAATCAACTGTACCCCTCATGTACCTCAGAATATGCTTTGCAGCATTCAAGTGAACATTTCTTGGATCTGTCAAGCACTGGATCAAGGTGTTCATATCAAAGCAAATATCTAGTCTCGTGTTCATCAGGTACATTAAGGACCCAATCATATAACGATACACCGTAGCATCAACCGCTTTTGATGAAGCATCACTCAATAGATTCAAGTTCGATGCCATAGGTGTGGCTATAGCCTTGCAATCCATCATCCCAAACCTCTTCAAAATCTCTATTGTATAATTTCCCTTGTCCCAGGGAAATCCCATCTACATTCTGCCACACCTCCATGCCTAGAAAATAATGCATCATACCCAAGTACTTCATTTTGAACTTGGAAGCAAGCTTCCTCTTCGTATAATCAATCAACCCATCCATACCTGTTACAAAAAGATCATCTACATACAGTAGGAGCATCACTGGGTTGCCATCTTCAACATTGTAGTAAGGTTGGAATCTTCTTTACTCTTAGTAAAGCCCAAACTGGATAGAAAGCTATCAATTTTGTGGTACCAAGTCTTGGGTGCTTGTTTCAAACCGGACAGGGCTTTCTTCAATCTACATACATGAGATTCCCTGTCATGTGTCTCAAAACCAAGTGGATGCTCCACATAGTAGTCTTGACATCCATTTGGTGTATCTTCCATTTCATCACTGCAGCAATAGAAAGTACCGATCTTATGGAAGTGTATTTGGATATAGGTGCAAAATTTTCTTCATAGCTTATTCCTTCTTTTTGGGAGAAACCACGAGCAACAAATCTTTCTTCATATTTTTCTATGCTACCATCTGCAGCATGCTTGATCTTGTAGATCCATTTGGAAGTTACAATTGACTTCCCTTCTGGTCTTGGGACAACATACCAAACATCATTCTTCATGATCGATTGATACTCTTCGATCATAGCATCCTTCCATTCTTTCTGTTCTACTGCTTCTTCATAATTGGAAGGTTCTTTATCGATGAAATCATATAATAATGTTACATACTCAGAGCAGGATCTGGTCCTCTTTCTTTCTTTGTGATTCTCTTCTAGAGCCCCATATCTCTCCACACCTTGGATAGCTTCTCGTACCCAAGCAGGTTTCCTCTTGTGAGGATTCTTCTCCTAAGGTGGATCTACAGGTCTTTGTGGTTCTTCAAATTCTCGATCTTCTTCTTGAGTTTATTCATTCATGGTTGTATCATGAATTTTGAGTGCTTCTTCTTCTTCGGGTTCTTCAGTAGGTTTCTTTCTGGATTTGTTGTAAGTTGTATCTTCATCAAATGTCACATCCCTGTTGATGTCAATCTTCTTGAATCCTGGGAAGCATATTCTGTAAGCCTTCAAGATTTCAGAGTATCCCACAAATATACCCTTCTTTCCTGAAGGATATAATTTTTTTCTCTTGTCTTTTGGAATGTGAATGTATATTGGACAACCAAATATTATGAGATGGATGACTTCTGATTTCTTACCGGATAAGACTTCTTCAGGATTCTTGTTCTCGAGTACTCCATGTGGAGTACGGTTCTGTACATACAACACTGTTCTGGCAGCTTTTGCCCATAGATGCATAGGAAGATCTTGATCATGAAGCATTTCTCTTGCAGCTTCCATGACCATTCTATTCTTCCTTTCTGCAATCCCATTCTGTTGTGGATTGTATGGAGTGGACAACTCCATATTAATTCCTGAGTTTTTGCATAACTCTTTGAATTCATTTGATGTGAATTCTCCGCCATTATCTGATCGAAAGTTCTTGATCTTATTTTCAGTTTGGTTCTCGATCAAGGCTTTGAATTCCTTGAACTTGATGAATACTTCATATTTGTTCTTCATGAAGTAAATCCATGTCTTCCTGGAAAAGTCATCAATAAAAGAAACATAGTATACTTACCCGCTTAGTGAACTTGATGACATTGGTCTGCATACATCGGAGTGGATGATTTCCAAGATTCATTTTTCTTTTCTCTCGCTCCTTGGAAATGTCTTCTTTGTGTTATTTCCTTTTGCACATCCTTTGCAGACCCCATCATGTTTTGTTTGAATTTCTAGAAGACCTTCAATAGCTTTTCTTGCAAGTGGTAGTGCTCTATAATGCACATGTGCAAGACTTATTTGGGCCAAAGTTCATTTGGCTCTACCGTGTCATGGACCAAGGCTTGTTCTGGATGGCCCTTTAATTTGTACAATCCTCCTTCTTGTTCTCCAATCACTACTGCATCATCGATAGTATTTCCTTTTGGCCACATGATGACTTGACCATCTATAAATGCCACCCTCATTCCTCTTGCATCTAATGCAGATATGGAGAGAAGGTTCTTCTTTAGTCCTGGTACAAACAATACTTCCTTCATTATCATAGACTTTCCAGAGTCTAGCTTGTAGGAGGATTCCCCACTACCTTTTATTGGATACTGGTAGTCATCTCCTAGCTTCACCTTGTGAGGTGATTCATGGTCTTAAAGTTTCACAAAGGATTCCTTGAATCCTATCATATGCTTGGAAGCCCCACTGTCTATAAGCCAATCATTTCTTCCATGAGTAATGTTTCCTATAAAAGCGTAAATCAAAACATATTCTTCATCACTGGAAGAGTCTTCATTTTCATATCTGGTTCTCATTTTGGAAGGTTCATCATCCTCTGCAGCATGAGCATGATGTCTTCTCTTGTTTCCCTTCTTCTTATGAGAGTTAACCTTGTTTCTAGGACAGTCTTTTGCAAAGTGTCCTCTTTCATCACAACTATAGCATATTAATTTAGATAGGTCCTTTCTAATGTTATATTTATGGTGAAATTTCTTACCTCTGGAGTGATGAGAGTTTCTTCTACCTTTCTTGGAGTGAAATGTGAGATCTTGATCTTCACTTCCCATTTTCTCTTCTCGACCTGCTATCCGAGCTTCTTATTGAGAGCATTCTTCCCATAGTCTGTTGAACTTGACTAACTTCTTTCTGGCACAGATTCCTTGAATAAAGGAGTCCCATGATCTAGGGAGACCATTCAAGGTGGTCATTACAATATCTGCATTTTCCACTTCTTCATATACTGCTTCTAGCTATTCCTTGATCTGAGAGACCCTTGTAAAGTAATACTGGATGGTCTCTGCATTCTGGATCTTTACATTCTTCAGTTGGTTTCTCAGAGTCATCTTTCGGTTTATGTTCTTCCCTTCAAACAATTTTGTTAGGGCATCAAACATATATTTAGGTGTCTTTAGGGAGGACATCTATGGTATGAGGTGATCCTTGATTGAATCAACAATGATCCTTTTTTCCATAACCAACTTATTCTTATGTAATTCCTTTTCCTCATCTCCCTCTGGAACTGGAACTTCCTCACTGATATAGGAGTCCAACTCATTTTCTTCCAGGACTAGGGAGATCCTATACTTCTAGGCTCAGAAGTTATTAGGTACCTCAATATTTTCATCAAGATTGGTATTATGAGACGTCTTAACTGAGAACCTCAAATGGAAATACAAAATATTTAGATCTTACCAGGTCAAGATGTCAGATCTAGATTTGGAGCTGAAATTCTGCAGTATTGGTTCAGGAGCAGATTAGGGTTTTTCTTTTTTCAGAGTTTTGTCCAAACAAATGCTTTGATTTTTATCCCTAAATTCGATTTTGAGGAGGATATCAATCCATGCCTGGGTTCACTAAAAAATTCCACTTCTGTGAAAATCCCTAATTTTCAATAGGAGTGTCGGGTCCAAAACTGAAAAACCTCATAATTGAATTCTTCTTCGGCAGAAATATGCGCCCTAGGGAGAAGATTTATTCCAACCATCTTTTGCTGAAAATATGTAGAGAGAGATCCACAAAGTAGGAATCCCTAGTTCCCATAGCTGCACAGTGTCTTCTTCTCAAGTTAGCTCTGATACCATGTTAGATTTTAACATTAATCTAGCATAAAATTAGGATCTTTAACTGAGAGAACAACAAGCACAACAATCAAACACAAGAGACAATGAACATAGTGTTTTCCTTGGGGAAACCATAAATGGAGAAAACCCCACAACTTCCTCAGAGATAGAATCAACACCAAAAGTAAAACCCCAAAATAGTAAGATGATCTCCCGACGGTAGTAACCTCTTTCTTCCTTGCCCCAGTGTCTTTCTCTTCCTCAACTATGTGCTACAACTAAGTGTGTGTGATAAATAGAGAGGATATCTCTCTATTTATACTAATTCTTGACTTGAATAAACCCAACTAGGGAGGAATTCACTAGGTGAGTCTAATAACCCTAGTGCCTGTTCAATTTTCATATGCTTATCTAAGACATCAGTATATCATTTCATTTTTCATAACAAAAGCATATAAATAGGATCACTGAAAGAAATAGTATCAAAAGAACAACACAAATTTATCCTGGGAAAACCCTAAAGGGAAAAACCTAGCAAAAGCTTCCTCAATATAGATGCCCCAAAAAAGGTAAAAAGGTAAAACCAACAAGGAGATCAAAAGCCTGATCCTCCTCCTTCTCCAGCTACTTCTCTCCTCCACAAGTGTGCTACTCAAGTGAGTGTGTGTGTCTCAAATGAGGAGCACTACACCTCTATTTATATTCATCTGTTCACTTAATTTAACTCATTTGACATGTAGGCTCGAGTTAAATCACGTAGGCTCGAGTTACACATGTAGGCTCAAGTAACCGCACCGGTGTTCTAATGACCCACCTTTACAATTAGAGGGGACTACCTCATGACTCTTATTAGTTCTTCTGATTAGGAGCATCGGGGTACAATGTAATAAAAGTGGTTCTCCCGGTAGGACCATCGAGGACCACAAAAAGATACATATAGAATATTCTTCAAAGTTACAATATTTCAACAGGCTCAAGTAACGACACTGGGGTGCTAATGACCCACCTTTACAATTAGAGGGGACTACCTCATGATTCTTATTAGTTATTCCGATTAGGAGAATCGGGGTACAATGTAATACAAGTGGCTCTCCTGGTAGGACCATCGGGGACCACAAAAAGATACATATAGAATATTCTTTGAAGTTACAATATTTCAACACTCCCCCTTAATGAGAAGGGTATTCTACAGCAACATCAAAAACAACAAGAGTAGAGATAGGGGACATCATCAACATCAGTAGGGTGACACATCTATAAATCATTGGAAGCTTTTCAACATCATGTAGTATTCATATTCAATATTTAGTCTTCATCATTAGCAACATCTTCAGTCTTTGATCAGCAACATCTTCAGCATTTTTATCTTTCAATTAGCAATGACATCTTCAGCATTTGGACCTTTTGATCAGCAGCATCTTCAGCACTTTGACTGTTCGATCAGCAACAACATTTTCAGCATTTTGACCTTTCGATCAGCAACATCTTCAGCACTTTGAATTTTCGATCAACAAAAATATCTTCAACACCTTGACCTTTCGATCAGCAGCAACATCTTCAGTACTTTGACCTCTCGATCAGCAATATCATCATCAACACTTTTCCCTTTCGAACAATAGCAACATCATCATCATCATATTCTGATCTGTCGATCATAATCATCATCACATTCTGATCTTTCGATTAGAAACATCATCATCATACTCTGATCTTTTGATCAGAAACATCATCAACATACTTTGATCTTTTGATCAGAAACATCATCATCATACTCTGATCTTTCGATCAGAAACACCATAATCATAGTGCGTCATCATCATACTCTGATCTTTATATCAGTACGTCATCATCATCATACTCTAATCTTTCAATCAGTACATCATCATCATACTATGATCTTTCTATTAGTAAGTCATCATACTCTGATATTTCAATCAGTACGGCATCATCATCATCAGCAACAACCTGTAATCCACAACTCAAAGACAAAAAGTCTTTGGATCACTTTTTGACTTAAAGTCCAGGGATGATACAATCCCACCACATTCTCGACAACCAAATTTACTGGATTGATTACGGGAGAATCATTCCCTATCACTTTAGGACTAAGTCCAAGGACGATGCAATCCTACCACATTCTCGAGGACCGAAGCCACCGGATTGATTACGGGAGAATCAGTCCCTATCACTTTAGGACTATGTCCAAGGATGATGCAATCCTACCACATTCTCGACGACCGAAGCCACCAGATTGATTATGGGAGAATCAGTCCCTATCACTTTAGGATGATGTCCAAGGATGATGCAATCCTACCACATTCTCGAGGACCTAGGTCACTGGATCTATTATGGACAGATGTCCTGGGATGATACAATCCCTCTTCATTCTCGAAGACCGAGGTCTCTGGATCACTTTAGGGAAAGTTCCCAGGGATGATACAATCCCACCACGTTCTCGAGGACCGAGGTCACCGGATCTATTATAGACATATGTCCCAGGATGATACAATCCCTCTTCATTCTCAAAGACTGAGGTCTCCAGATCACTTTAGGGAAAATGCCCAAGGATGATACAATCCCACTGCAACATCACTACTCCCCCTTTCAAGGAAGGTCTTTCCGAACAAAACCAAGCTTGTCTCGAAAGTGTTCAAACTCTACTTGAGGCAGAGGCTTCATCAGTACATCATCATCCAAACCATCAGCATCTACATCTTCAGTATGTGAATACTGAACTATCACCATTTGTATCTCCAGTATGTGAATACTGAAATCATCATCATCTATATCTTCAATATGGGAATATTGAAACATCATCATCTCTATATTCAGTATAGAAATACTGAATCACCATCATCTGCATCTTATCTTGTATGTAGAAATACCGGATTTCTATGTGTTACGTCGAAACACAGGGTTCTTTGTCATCACAATTATGGTTATGACATATAATCATTGTAGTATCCATCTTGAGGTCAAAGAGACCTAATATCAGCTTCTGAAGCCCTATGGCTTCACAACTTAGTAGAGCAATCTGTTATGTATTTTGCTTCAACCATGCTAAGAGAAACACTGGACTGTTTCTTGCTAAACCATGAACTCATAGCAGACCTCAAACAAAATCATCTACCTGATGTGCTTTTCCTATATGAGATACTTCCATCCCAATCTGCATCTGTGTAGCCATACAATCTATACTCATGGATACCATCATAGTATAGACCAAAGTCTATAGTCCCTTTTAGATATCTCATCACATGTTTTGCAGCTACTAGGTGAACCCATATTGGTTGAACAAGATATTGACTTAAGGTGTTCACAACAAAACAAATGTCTGGTCTGGTATTTGTTAAGTACATCAATGACCCAATGATCTGTTTGTACTAAGTCACATCCATTAACTATAATGAGTCATTAGCTAACAGCTTCAGGTTGGAGTCCATGGGTGTGGCCATGAATTTGCATTCCAACATATTGAATATCTTCAATATATCTACCGCATACTTTCCCTGGTTGAGAAATATTCCTTCGGAACTTTGCCATACTTCTAGACCTAGGAAATAATGCATTAACCCAAGGTCTTTCATCTCAAATTCTTCTGCTAGTTTCTTCTTACTTTCCATGATCTGTTTCTCATTCCCTGTCAAGAATAAGTCATCCACATATAGTAATAGAATGACAGGTTCATCTTCTACAACCTTGTAGGAAAGGTTAGGATAGACTTTACTCTTGGCAAATCCCATGCTCATCAGGAAGCTATCTATTCTTCCATACCAAGTTCTGGGAGCTTGCTTTAGGCCATAGAGGGCCTTCTTCAACTTGCATACTTGATTCCATTTGTCTTCAACTTCAAATCCTCATGACTATTTGATGTAAAAATCTTCCTCAATCATACCATTAAGGAAGGCTTGTCTCTACTTTATCATGGAAGAAACTACCATGATAGTTTTGAAGGAAGTGTACCTTGCTTCCTAGAGTAAGTGTCTCTTCAGAATTAAACCTCTAGCCACAAGTCTTACCTTACTTCTATCAACAACATATCTTATCTTGAAAATCCATTTGGAAGATACCACATTCTTGCTTTCTGGTTTGAGTACTATATCCCAAACATCATTCTAGTATCATAACATATTCTATGAGTTTGTCTTCTCAGGTCATCAACATATCCTAGTCTTCTGCATTCAACCTTGAAGTTTGGAACCCACTTTACTCTTGGTAAAGTCTCGATCCATCATGAGGATATCCATCATGTCCTACCATGTTGAACTCAGATATAATTTTCTATAGTCACTCCCCCCGAAGTGGAGTATCATCTTCCCTCTTCATTCTGTACAGGTGGTTCTATGCTTGATATATACTGGTCAATAGAGTATGTCATTTCATAGTCTATTCTTTCTTAGCCAAATCACGAACCTTGCTTTGTACATTTGTTCTTGTAGATCCATATGGAAGATACTACGTACTTCCCTTTATGTCTCGAAATCATATCGTATACATCATTCCCCATGATCAACTGTTATTGTTTGATCATATCTTCTTTCATAGCATTATTTTCTTCATCTTGAGTTATCTCTTGTACCCATGGTGGTCTTCATTCTTCAAGGTGGATCTACTGCTCTCTGAAGCTCTTTCTTCTGTCATGGTGTCTCTGACCCTAGGAGCTTCAGATTCATGTTTATTGGAGTGAATCTTGAATTGTCATCACTTGTTCTTTTAAACAAGTCTCATCCTTCTTTTCTTGTAGGAGGTTGTACAGGACCTTTCCTACAATTCAAATGCACCAATTGCATGGTTAGAACTATTTCATAAAATGACAAATTCTTATGCATCATGCAACTATTTAGACAATACAACATTCATCCATATCTCACATAAACTTTCTAGATGCCTTCTACCATGACATCATTGAGATTGTGCACTAATCCAATATGTTATAAAAGAGGTTTGATAAGTAGCAATGGAGAGTTGTATAGCACCATGAGATACTTACCCATCACATGCACATTAGTAGTATACAGTCATTAATGCAAACAATCTATCATGCATAACACATCAACTGAATATAATCAAATGTATAACAAAACAATATCATGAAATGATAATTGAATACTTATCTTTTATTTGTTTCGTGGGTAGACTCCATCTTGATCATTCTGCTTTATCATCTTCTTCATTCAGGAAATCATCATTTCTTATCCAAATGATAAGATGAATAACAAGTTATTAAAGAATTGAGTTCTTCATATTCCTCATCGGTTGAGGGATCTTCTTTAAATGGTGAGAGCTTGATCTTCAATTTCTCCCATCTTCTTCTTCTCTTCTTATGAGTCGAGTTGAAAGAAATTACTTCCTTATAGCATACATTCTTTTGCATGAATGAATCCCATGATCCTGGGAGGCCATTCAAGGTGGCTATCACCACTTCTGCATTCTCCACTTCTTCTTCTACCGCTTAAAGTTGTTCTGCATTCTGGATCTTCACATTCTTCAACTGTTTTCTCAAAGCCATCTCCTAATTTAAGTTCTTATATTCAAATAGATTGATCAAGGAATCAAACATCTTCGGTGTCTTTAGGGAAGACACTTATGGTACAAGTTGATCCGTGATTGAATCAACAATGATCTTGTTGGCCTTGATGAAGTTCTTCTTGTGTAAGGCTTTGAGCCTCATCTCTGTACGGAACTGGAACCTCTCTACTAATGTAGGTGTCCAATTCATTTTCTTTAGAGAGATAAAATACTTCCATGCTTGGAAGTTGTCAACTTTACCAATATTATCATCAAGCTGATGTGATAGATCACTTTGAAATCAGAACCTCAAATGCAAATAGCAAATTTAGATTAGATCTTACCAATTTGAGGTGTCCGTCCTGCTTCCAGAGCTAGCTTATTTAGGGTTTGTCAGAGAAACCATAATTTCAAAAAAATGGAATATTTAAGATATGATTGGATATAAATATAGATCTCTTCAAATAGAGTTGTCTAATGTACTCTTTTTCTGAAAACAGTGGAGGGAAGCTCCCGGAACAGGAAGCCCTAGTTTTCCAATTTCTTCTGCAGAAATGCCTGTCATTGTTTCTATGATATCTCCGAAATTAATGCTCCTATGTGTCTGAAATTTCGTACTGAGGTAACCTAAAATTTCCATGATCCAAAACCATAGGTTTCATCATAATTGGTTTTATCAATTGGGATTTATGATGATTTTCCCACGGTGACCTGTTATAGGACTGTTCAGAACAGCGAAGTTGTACGGCCTGCCACATATAACTGTTTCATCTTATGGTTCTAAAATTAGGACCAAAAAAATTAAAGTCCATGATATTTATGGAAAATCTTCAGGAATTTAATTTGGACCTATGTATCCCATGCTATAGCAATTTTCCCCAGGTGTCTTGTTTAGGGATGAATTCTGGAGGAGGCTGGAACCCTAACTTTGACGAATCATATCTCCCATAATATAGCGAATATGAGGCTGAAGTTTGGATAAAGTGTACATAATGATTTTATATACATTATTTGCAATTTTAATCTCTTGATCCTTCGTCAATATTGGTATATAGCTAATGTACAAAAACGTAGCAGTTTTAGTATTTAGGGTTTTTCTAGCTCGGGGTCAAACTAGGGTTTGAATTTCCTGGAGTTTCACCCAACCAAAAATCTTGATCCAGGTCTCTAAACTTTGATTTTGATGAGGATATAAATCCTATGCTAGGTTCACTAAAAAATTCCTCTTCAGTAAGAAGCCCTAATTTCCCGCACCGAAAACTGAAAAATGCTCAAAATCGAATTTCGCTTCGATAGAAAGATGCACCCTTCAATGGAGAGTCATCCTAGCCTTATTTTGTTGATTGATTGTGGAGAGAGAACCAAAAAGTAAGAAGCCCTAGCTTCTATATCTTGTGAAATATATCCTATTCAGGTTAGCTTTGATACCGTGTTGAATTTTCATATGCTTAGCTAAGACATTAGTATATCATTTCATTTTTCATAACAAAAGCATATAAACAGGATCACTGAAAGAAACAGTATCACAAGAACAACACAAATTTATCTTGGGAAAAACCTAAATGGAAAAACCTAGCAAAATATTCGTTAATATAGATGCCCCCAAAAAGGTAAAAAGGTAAAACCAACAAGGAGATCAAAAACCTGATCCTCCTCCTTCTCCAGCTACTTCTCTCCTCCACAAGTGCGCTACTCAAGTGAGTGTGAGTGTCTCAAATGAGAAGCACTAAACCTCTATTTATATTCATTCGTTCACTTAAGTTAACTCATTTGACATGTAGGATTGAGTTAAATCATGTAGGCTCGAGTTACACATGTAGGCTCAAGTAACCACACTGGGGTGCTAATGACCCACCTTTACAATTAGAAGGGACTACCTCATGAATCTTATTAGTTCTTCCGATTAGGAGCATCGGGGTACAATGTAATACAAGTGGTTCTCCTGGTAGGACCATCAAGGACCACAAAAAGATACATATAGAATATTCTTCGAAGTTACAATATTTCAACAGGCTCAAGTAACCACACTGGGGTGCTAATGACCCACCTTTACAATTAGAGGGGACTACCTCATGACTCTTATTAGTTCTTCCAATTAGGAGCATCGGGGTACAATGTAATACAAGTGGTTCTCCCAGTAGGACCATCAGGGACCACAAAAATATACATATAGAATATTATTCGAAGTTACAATATTTCGACAGTGCCCCGGAACTGCGGGGACTTTAAACCTTGATCAATAGGAGGGTTACCCACAATGACTTGACATGACTTGTTTACATTATAGAACCTCTCGATAGGAACATCAGGGAATGACATGACTCAAGTACATCTTGGAATAAACATCGGGTTACAATATATAAGAAATACAAGTGAATACATTCCGAAGTTACAATTACACCAACACTGAGAAGATTTAACCTTGATTAGGGAGGGGCAGCAGGAAAGTGCTGCAAGTTTCATACTGTTGGACCTGATTGTGGGAGATATGCTAGAGATCCCAAGGTAGGAAACCAAGGTTGCATAGCCACCTTCCTCCATTGATCCTCCTTTGCAGTAAGGCCCTTGGGAGGGTGGTGTTTTTTTGGGCTCATTCTGAGCTTTCGTCTGTTTCTATTTATGTAACTTTGGCTCGGCCGTTGGACTCTTGTCTAAATATGCATATGAATAATATTTTTTTTCCTATATATGTATGTAATATATTTGGTCAGGATGTTGTAATCAATGGGGGATCCTTCACTAAATGTGTGTCTCTATGCAAATACAAGTTTGAGGGCCACCAGGTTAGGGGGAAAGGGACATTTTATGCTCTAAATATTGTTAATGTGGGAAGGATCCTGGATGACCTGATAGTTAGAAATATTATGGGATTGAGGTATGGGGGAAATGACAGAATGAACTCTCTGAAGAATTTATCGGTCCAATGTGATTCTTTTAGCTAGATGGGCTCGAATGTATACTCTTTTTGTAACATAAAGTAATATAAAGTGTCCTTTCTTATTAACAAAAAAAACATGATTATAACATCAATCTATATTTATCATGTCTCCCATTACCTTGGGTTTTATTTCCAATTGTTAAATTTGACTTTTATCTTCTTTGTGCATTGACAATTTTATGACTAGTGAGGGTGGAAGAATTTATGGCAAACTTGAAGAAAAGATAAAATGATTTGTTTTGGGTAACCAATGGTTGTATAATGTATCTATATTCATAATATCTCCAATTCATTATCTTTTTCATGATTATGAGAAAATATGATAGAGTTATCGACTTTTTCGTCATAGGACCTATTTTCAACATGGAAATCTAAGGTGGCCTAATATTTGTCCAAATAAAGCGTATAGTTTAAAAATATCTTTATATTTAACTTGTTATTAAATGCTTACAATGTCATCAATCCCGTCTAGTGAAGGGAATATAAAATATCGAGAGAAATGGGAGCAAAAGAGATACTAACTAGTGGAAGTCTCCTTGGAGGATTAGTCTTATTATATAAGTAAAGGAGGGTGCACTAATGAGGACAAATGATAAACCAGGTCACTCCAATAACGTTAGAGGGAGTGTAATCATAATTCCTTGCACTTCTAAATCACTTGGAATTCCCTTATATAGACAATAAGGGAGCCCCTCCTCCCATTGGCTCACTTTCAGATTAATTAACCACTTAAACATGAGATAAACTAATTTAGACATAAGTGAGTGCACACTACCTCCAAGTGGAATATTCCCTTATGACATGAAAGATTTGAATTGAAAAGTGAAAAAACAAGGGGAGGTTATTGAAACAATTTTCTAGAATTCACACACACTATGGTTCTTTGTTATTTTACATATTTAAGCTCCTGAGACAATCCTCATGATTTTATTTTGTGAAAAACCCTTTGAATCCTTCCTAAAATAGAATTTTTTCCATTTTCAAGACTTTTAGCCATCATCTTTAAGACAAATTTTCTCTGTTGAGTCTTGGGACCTATAAAATCTCACGGTAAAAGTTTCATCCCGAGATGGTCATTGTTTCACGTATTTTGCAATTACTTTCATTTATAATAATAAGTTATTTCAGGAAAGCCATGAGATTTTGAAATATTTGGAAACTTTTGAAGGATAATTGTAATATTGGAAATTTATCGATGTCTTTAACGTGGTGGGTTCATCTATTAGTTCTTTAAGTATCAATTTTGAATATTTTCACTAAATTAAGCATGTTGGAGATAATTGCTATTTTGGCCATAGAAATCATAATTAAGGCTGTTCGATCATAGATAGGCATAAATGATATTCTAGAAAAATAAATCTATTATCACTTAATTTCTAAATGCATCATCCTATTTTTGAGGAAATTTAATAACTTTTCACTAAATAATTCCTAGAAAATAAGATTAAGCTCAAACTTTAATTATGAATCCAATTCTTTTCTATTAATCTTTAATAAGGTCATTAAACTCAATTTTACAATTTATATACCTTTAACTAATTTTATATAAATTTTTTATGTTTAACTGAAAAAAATGGATAATTTAAACTAGAGTTTGGAAAAATAATTTTTGAAAACAAACTAAGAAAAGATAAAAGCCCAAATTTTCATAGAATATTTTAATTAGGCCAATAAACCTTATATATAATGTACAAACTCCATAATTGACTTTAAAACCTCATCGAGATGATCAAACAATTTGGGAAAAAACACTAAGTGCAAGAAAGTTAAGGTAAAATTCAAAGCGACTCTAAAGTTAAAACGATAGTTAATGAATTCCAATGTTATGTTTACCTTGATGATTTGCAATTAAAATCAATATCATATCAAAATTTCCAATGGGACTAAACAAATATATCTTACGTTTAGAAAATTAGTTTAATGTCACATCTTATGATCCCTAGGAAATTTTTCTATTTCAACCTTAGTTTACAATTTTCTTTCAATGGTTAACTTGATCTACTACAATTTATCTTTATAATAAGTATGTAAGCTCTCATATATTTAATTTTGATTATAGGTCCTCACAGTGAAGATGAATTCATACCAGGATCACTATTTGAAATATATATTAATAACCATCAACAAATGGAGGACATGTTCGATCAAGTAATGCCAAGCCATCATGTTTTGAAAACTCTAACATAGAAGCTTTATAGTAAGAGAGAAAAAATTCACCATGTCACATGAGAACAAATTCCACTAGGTGACTAAATTTTAGTAAAGGATGAATTAATCGAATGCCAAAGGTCACCAATGATTGAATTAAATCAATCTTGTAAATTATTGAAAAAATTCCAAAGTAAAACAAATATTGAAGGCCAAGAGTCTCCTATCCTTTCCCTATATATTTCAATATTGTATGATAAATAGGAGATTTTGGATCTTGAACTTTTTCAATCTACTATTGTTGAATTGCGAAGGAAGAGAATCCTTGGATTAGATTTGGTACATGAATACTTTTGTCATGTGGATGAATGCATTGAGCTGTTTCATATTTTTTCACGTGCATATATGAAGTAAGAATGTTTCATATCTATGAATGGACTATTCTTATAGCCCTCTTCTTCTTATTTCATTCTTCTTTATGTTATTTTGCTTCCTATGGGTATTTAAATCAAAATGATATAAATAGTAGGACTATTCTAATATTTATGTTTTCATTATGTCCATTATTTATATAATTAAAATAGATATTTGGATTTTGAATGTGGAGGTCCAATTTTATCTCATTGCTCACTATTTTACTCTCTCTCCCATATAGGGTAGGTTATTTTAGTTAGGAACTACATTTAGGTTGTATTAAGATGCATCTCATCCCTTAATTATAAAAACCTAAAAGGTGGACCAAGGTACAATCAGTGAAAATAACAAAGGAATGGTTTCTCTAATAGAATCTGGATGAGTTTCCTAGTCCAAATGGTTTGATGTATAATTGGTACTTCTTATCGTATAGAATCCATACTTTTGACCCTGGGTCATTTTTACCCTTCAACGACTAACAAATATTCAAAAGTAGTTAATTTCTCTCTTTCGCCTAGATAAGTATGCGGATTTTTTTCTCTTATTTACTCTTTTTTGGTATTCTATATAAAACCAAATGCATATAGTACAAAGGTTGCTAGAAATTTATTATTTCTAAAGATGACAAAAGGTTCTATATATGGAATAATCAATGGTTATCTCATGGTTGTAGGATTTTTCTTGTCATGGATTTCTTGGGTGGTGTACCTTTTTTGGGATACCTTTGGTTTTATTCCCAAAGGAGTTCCTAAGAAGATTCAATAAATTAGTTTCATATAAATATCATATCTAGGTAAAAATATAATAGTGGTATGGCATGGGGGAGCTAGGATTAGACTTCTTTTACAGAGGACCAAGGTGAATGGGGTATAAAAATATATATATATATATTTTTAAAGGCCTTCACTACTAAGTATCCTTTAAGAATAGATAAGGGAAAGGGAATATTGTTTGTTGTTATTCATTATGAGTACACCATGCTAGAGATAATAAAAAAGTAGATTATAAATGAAGATAAAAATATGACACCATTGTTCTATTATATGTAAAGTTATCATAATGAATTTTTCCTTGCTAAAAAATGATTTGGTCTAGAAGGTAGATAGAGGCACGCCTGTGATATTACAATATGATCCGCTAGATTGGATTTGGTTAAGCCAACAAATTACCAAAGATCCTTATAGGAAACCTTCATATAGGAGGATATTGTTTTCTAAGCTACACAACTTTATCTTAAATAACCACTATCCAGTGCTAGGATTGGAAAGTTGCTGCAATGTTGGGATTATTTGAGGATGAAGCCACATAATGAGATAGGCTTACAATTTCTCTAATATATAGTCACGTGTGTATTCAGCGTGAAGAACAAGAGATCCTTTAAGGTAAATATTTTGAATTTAATATAATGGTGTAGTTTGAATTCTTCATTTGGATTCATGTGCATAGAAGGAGAATGAGTATATAATTGTGCATCAATTTGTTGTGATGCATGTGATGAATATGTTCATATATGCATGTTCTGTGTGTGAAAATAAATTATTTGTGCTTGCATATTTTACTATCACATTTGTACATGCATTTAGAAGTTCATGAAATTTCTAGTTTGGTCATGGCGAAAATTTTAGAACCACGTGTACCATTCATTTTCCCTTTGTGGATTGGATTGATGGGAGGGGAAATGGCATGGTGTAAGGAAAAATGTGGTAAGTGTTCCTAGATTCATCCTAGTGCAACTTCCTAATCCTAATCCTGGTGAAAAGCAGTGAAAATCTATAAAAGCAAGAAAAAATCAGGATAAAGCACGAAGGGTCCTTCTTTACAATAAAAGTAGAGTAAAACTAGGATTATGGGCACACTAATATTCTAATATGGTCAAATGACGAAAACTGAGGTCCAAGACAAGACACCTAGACTATGCACTTAAGTGGCATAAACACATGGAACAACATAAAATATGAGAATCGATTCACGGTTGGATTTAGGAGCCGAATAAACTCTCTCAATTCGATATTGTTTACAAAACATGCACAAAATAGGCGAAAGAGTGAAAATTACATACACACATGAGGTTAATAATAGAAATTATTATGGTTTTCCAACATGTAAATATGTCTAGAACAAGTATATAGTACAATAGAGAAACATGGTGATGCCTTGGAGCCCATCTGGATGCATACAAGTGTTAGCTCAATATTTGACACTCAAACCCACCTAGGCTGACCAATGAGCTTCCAAAGCAGTGATCACATGGGTGAGTCGGAGTGGCTATAGGAGGGAAATAAAATCCCAGTGAAGGCCAAAAACCACCTAAACCAAGCACGAGCACCTCAAGTCAAAAAAGAACCCTGAAATTGGGGATGGGGGCGCATGTTTGTTGAATGTAATCAACGTGGTTTCCTCAGTTGTCAGAATGATCAAACTAAATCTCCTCAAATATGTTGAATTATCAATTAGGGGCACCTCAACTATGAGTAAATTCCAATTTCCCTAAGTATAAACCACGGAATCACTGCATGAATGCAAATGAAATGCGAGTAACGTATAATACTATGGTACTGAGGTGGATTATTCTCTAACACCCCCCTTAATCCTTAATTAGTACAACTTAACCAAAAATATCATGGATTCCTTGGAAACAAAGGCTCAAGTCACCTTATACAATATAAAATTTTATTTTCCAATAAAAACAGGGTAAGAAGGAAAACCACATGGGAAAAAAAAACTCCCGTAAAAAATTGACATGGAGACAAATATCTAAAAGTGAATGGTAGCCATCATCGTGTATCACCCACTCCAAGAAAATATATGAGATAGGTGAAGGTATTCTCTATGAAGAACTTGGTGAAAATGTCAGTAGTTTTCTCTGCAGGTGGGCAATATTGCAAGGCTATCACCTGATCATGTACAAAGCTTTGGATGTAGTGCATTTGCATGCCAATGTATTTTGTCCTTTGTCTCTACACTAGATCTATGGAAATATTGATCGCACTTTTATTCTAACACCAAATTACTATGGGTGAATAAAATGCAACTCCAAGTTCCCGAAGAATACCTTGCAACCACACACATTATTTAGTTGTGTTCATTGCTCCTCTATACTCGAACTCAGATGAAGATAGGGAGATGGTGTATTGTTTATTTTTTGATAAACATATGATACCTTTTTCTAGGATGACCACATAATCTGAAGTGGACTTCTTTTCATTGGGATCACCATCGAAATCAGAATTAGAAAATCCTACTAGTTCTAGTGGAGAACCAGCAACATAGTGAACCTAAAACTGTCTTATTCCTTACACATAATGAAGGATCCTCCTAGATTCCTTCCAATGGATATCATGAGACCTCTACATATATCTATATAAATTACCTACATCATATGCCAAATCAGGTCTATAATGTGTAAGATACAACAAACTCCCGACTAGTTCTCTATAAAAAGAGTTGTCCACTAATGGAGACTCACCAACTTCACCTAGTCTGATACCACAAAGGAATGGGAAATTTCCTACCTTACATTCATCCATATTAAACTTGAATAACAGATCTAAAGCATAATTTTGTTATATTACCTTTATCCCTCTTTAATATTTCTCAATTTCCAAAACCAATAAATTGCTTCAACAATCCAAGATCAGTCATGGAAAACTCATTGTGCAATGAAGACTTGATTGACCCAATTTCTTTGGTGCAGCTACCTGTAATCAATATATCATCAACATAAAGTACAATTACCAAAAATAGATCACCAATGTGCTATAAATAAACATTAGGATCATGTTTTCATCTTTCAAATCCAAGTGATAACAGAAAATTGTCCATCTTTGCATACCAAGCCTTGGGGTCTTACTTGATGCCATATAGTGACTTCTTTAACCTTCATAAAAGAGACAGGTCCTCTTGGAAACCTTCAATTTGCTGCATATATATCTCCTCCTAGAGTTCACCATGAAGAAATGCACTCTTCACATCCATGTCATGAACCTCCCAACACTTAGATGCAACAATGGATAAAACTAGTCTGATAGAGTCCATCTTTGCAACCGGTGAAAATGTCTCTGTATATTCCACTCCTTGGAATTGAAAAGCCTTTGGAAAAAAACATGGAATTATACTTTATATAATACCCATCAGAAGTAGCTTTGGTCCTATAGACCCACTTGTATTGCACTAGCTTCCTCTTGGAGGGCAAGGTAACCAATTCCTAAGTCTCATTTTCCTGTAAAGAGTTGAACTCTTCTTGCATGGTTGTTTTCCATATTGGGTCAAGCGATTCTTCAAATCCTTTTCTTCAATCATGCAGGTAGCCATCTCATTGAGAGCCTTGTTTTTGCGCTCTGCCACACCATTTTGTTGTGGTGTGTAGGGGATCGAATGCTACATTTGGATGCCACATTCTTCATAGAGATGCTTCAAACTCTTGTTGACATACTCTTTTCCATTATCGGTCCTAAGGAATTTGATCTTGTTCCCACGTTTATTCTCAACTAGATCTTTCCATACCTTGAGAGTCTCAAATACATCAGATTTGAGTTTGATAAAGTAAACACATCAAAACGTTGACAAATCATCTATGAAGGTCAAGACATACCTTGATCCTCCATGGGAGGGTGTGGGAAGAGGCCCAATGAGATATGAATGTTCTACTCCAAGCGGTTGTGTAGATCTTATTACTTTCCATTTCTCATAGCTGTGCTCTAGATGCTTTCCCACCACACAATGAATGCATGGGCCATTGGTTATCTTGATAGAAGGAATCCCTTCCACCATTCCTTCTTTTCTCAATTCCTATACGTATCTATAATTTAGATGGTGAAACCTCTCATGCCACAACTTGCTTGACTCATTGGCATGAGTTAGGAGCGTATTCCCTCTAGATTAGGGAAGTAAATGGGACAAATTGTACATTCTATCTTTATCATCAACAAACCCAAATCCCGCCACCTTGTTGGTAGATATTTCATCTATCTCCATTGTGTGTAGAGTAAATGTTACTCTCTTGGCTTCACCATTGTGTGTCATTTGGTACAATGAGAGTAATATCACTACCATTTATGGTATAAACAAAACATTGTTAAAATACCCATATTTAAGATCAATCCTACCAATCCCTTTGTCTTTGATCTATGAATAATCACCCACTCAAATAGTTTAGCCACTCTCAGAATACATGGATGTGAAGAAATATTTGATAGAGGCCATGGGCCTTGATGTTTCTGAATCAATGATAAAGGGGGAAGAATCCAAAGAACCTGCAACCAATGCATGGAACCTCTTCTTGTTTTCTGAGCTTGAACCTCCATCTATATTCCTCGTACCCTCGGGCACTGGGATGCTATTCTTGTCCAACAACTATCCGTCATGTCTATGGCCTTGTTCATACATGCAATATCTGGATTCCACCTTTTGTGAAAGTAGGTGCATTTGGCCTTCTCCTGTTTCTTCTTGTCCTTATCCTTGCAAGGATTCAAACCCCCATCTGATGGTTTGGTTCTTTCCTTTGTATTCTTGTCTTACTACCTCGAATCCTTGGATTTATTCCTTCCTTTGGATGGAATTGAAACCCCTGCAGTAGGATCTTGTTCTTTACTAGATTTGATGGTACCCATCTACACTATATTGTCATTCTCTTGGTTCAAAGACTCCATGAATTTAGCCAATGTAGGAATGTGCCAATTTCGAGTTGTGAGCTTGCTAGAGTGAAATGTGCTGACAAAAACGGAGTACTCTGGACCTAGCTTCAAAAGTATTGATAATATGAGATGCTCCTCCTTCTTCTATATGCCACATTTCTTGAGTTAAAGCACTAATGACTTGAATTTGGTGAAGAAATATTGGATTGTCTCAAAATGAGATGGAATCGAGGAGATGAGCTCATTTTTGAGTTGGTGACCTTTCATCTAATCTTTCTTCCCAAAAAAGGACTCAAACTTGAGCCATACTTTGTTGGGAGTAGCTGGGATATAAACATGGAAGAGAAATTATCTCAAAAGGATGAAACAAAGCATTCCAAATTCTTAATCAAGCTTATTGAAGAACTTTGAATTCTCAACTACAAAGTTTGGTTCGATCTTTGTCCCCATGGTGAGCATGTACATTCCTGTTGACCTTTGCAAAATCACTATCTTGGTGTAGCTAGGAATTTTGCACCTCCTGTAGATAGGAGTTGTTTTTCTAGTCTGAATGGTTGAGATCTAGAACAAATGGTACACAACAAGATTGGAAGAGATTCTCTATAATGGGTGGAGATATGGAATCAAGTCTCTTTGATGAAATAGTATATTTGTATCCTATAAAGATGATCCCTCATGGATATACTTGCATAATCACAAGAAAAACAACAAACAAGATCAAATAGAACCAGGATATGATCCACTATTCTATATTGATGACTAAGGAATTAAATAATAAAACATACGATAATGACACAATATATTTTATGGGAAAGGAACCAATTTTGCATTAGATAATAGAGAAGAAGTTTAAAACCTATGCCTTAGTGTCAATGTACTCCTTCACAAAGCCAACATCTTGTCCCTAATAGCTCCAACTTTCTCCCTCAAGTGCACTTAACTGATCTAGGCCAGAATATCAAAGCAACAACATATATTTTACTCTCCCCCCAACCATGGAGTATGAGCCTTCTTTTATAGGATTAGAATAGATAGAGATGGTTGAGAAATTGGTGGGTTAGGTGGATAAGATATCCTACGAGGATGGATCTCAAGCCCAAGTGGCACTAATGAGTAGGGATAAGGGTTCCACGAAGCCTTCTTTTGAGAAGCTTCATGAGAACCTCTCTTTTTTCACTTTTTACCAAGGGCACCTCTTCTTCCTCACTGAGATAGAGCGGTGATGGGGAAGAATCACACCTTGATCAAAGGGTAAAGGTGGTGCCACCACCTATTGTCAATGCATTACAGGTAGTGCTGAAGAAGGTACCACTTTTTGACTAAAAGGTAGAGGAGGTACCATATTTTCATATGTAGTTTTGATGTCTCGACCAATATTCTTACTTCACAATTTGGGATTAATGGAAAACACTGAAGTTTGGGATCTCATCACATGCTAATGATGATATTTAGGTGTAACAAAATCCCCTCCCAAAGCATGAGGCTAGAGGGATATGATAGGTGAGATATTTGAAAGAGCAATTTATCACTTCGAGGAAAGAATCAACTTGATCGGAGATCATTAATCAAGCATCTACAATACATCAATGCTTTTGACTCATGAGCGAAAATGTCTTCATCATGGCTGAAGACCAATGCAAGGCAGATCCATGAGAGAGATAAAAGAACATGGCTACTAGAATACATTGTAGATCCATGTGATAGAGGAATCAAACTTGGACATAGATACCAGATATACAATGTAAATCTATGTCATATAGATGCAAAATTGAGCATAGACATGGCCACACAAATGTGGATCCATGCTAGTACTTCTTACAATATACTCCATCGCAAACCGGGGAGAAATCTATGAGTGCTTTTCAACAGATACCCAGGGTATTCGTCTCGTTTTCCACAAAAGTATGATTCTATGCATGTGATTACAATGATATGAAGTCAAACATGGTAGAAACCACTTGATTGTCATTCAATGATGTGAAACTTTAACAAGTGTGAGGGAGATCACTATTGATGTCGATGATTCCCAAGGTAATCTAGTACAAACTACTGAGTGTGAATAGATGATTTGATGTAGAATACTCAGTGGAATATCTTGATTAGAGGTAAATGATGTGAACCTATGTCGAGAGTGACAGAATCTATCATTAAGGAATACAGATCTCAAGGTACTAAACTTATTTCTAAGACTAATTTCTAGATGATGAGGTGATGTCGACAGGAATAGTCTCATCGAAGGAGGGCCATGATGAATCCCACATCGATGACATGAAACTCCAAACAAAGTTTTTGAATGTTGTAGATAATGTAACCATCGTACTAACTCAAAAGTACTAACAAAAAGCTTGTTTTAACTGTAGAGGTAAACTTCTAACTTCCCTTTGAACATCGAGCAGCACGACAAAAGACTTGGCAGGATTGACTCGACAAGGTTGAACACAATACGACATTGGACAATGCATTATTTTAAAGACTCAAAGGACTGACATGACTCATGAAAGTGGATCGACTCAGGGACAAGCTGATTTACCCAATTGACTAAAATGAGATGTAGACAAGTGCCATTTTCGAAGGTGACAAACAACTACCATTTTATTTGCAAAATTAATCTATTCCCTTCCCTTAATTTCCCCATCATGATTGATGAGTTTCTATTTTCTTTTTTACGAGTTCAAAGAGGGTAAAAAACACTCATTTTAGTTCTTCCTAAGACAAGTCCATTCTCATATGTTTTACGAACTTGAGAAAGGAAGGGTTCGTTCCCAAAAAAAGGGTCTGTCACTGTTTAGTTTAACGAGTCCGTTGAAAGTTAACTTTGTATTGTTCATGTTTAGAGAGTCTAAAAAAAGATGGAAGAAGACTCCAAAGGGTCCTTTTCATATGATTTAATCTCTAGGGCCCAAAAAGTATAAAATAATAGCCAAGAGAACTTTTTGAGTCATGATTGGATGTAGTGTTCCTTTCTGCTAAATAGTCCATCTGCACCGAAAAAGAGATAAACTACCGTCAGAGAGATGACTCTTCAAATAATTTAATGAGTGTGAAGAAGACAAGTGCACTTGACAATCGTTTCATATTTAGGGATTCCAAAAAGAGTTTAAAGCAGATTCCATTAGGTCTATTTTCACGATGAATGATTTTACGAGCCTTAAAAGAATCATAAAAAGACTCAGAACTTTGATACTAGGGTTTGGGAGTGCGATCAAACTATCAAAATGAACACTCAAGGAATCTTTCTATTTTCCAAAATTAAGAAAAAGTCAAAAACAAACTTCCCCATAGACATTACTGCTTATGCCTGTCCCTGCAAGACTTAAAAATGACCATTAGTTTCCCAAAATATTCAAAAAACTGAATTTTATAAACTATATTAAGGGGTATTTTTATAAAAAATGATTTTAAAACATAAAAAACCCTAAAAACATGTTATAAATGCTAAGCAAATAATAAAACACCAACTTATTTACTATTTACCAAACCTTGAGGGCATTTTTGGAGATTTGGAGCCAAAACATCAGTTGGAGATTACGGGAGCATCCACCGTCCCTTTTTTGCACCATCAGATTCAGGTAAAAGCTAAAACCATCCTCTTTCCTTTCATGGTTTCCAATTTTTAATTTTGATGAGTTTTTGAGCTCATAGGTCAAACTAAATTATCAATGGAGGGCACCACACTTTTCCTTTATGGGAAAGGCAGTGGCTAATATAAACCATGTTTTTTTTAGTTCAACAGAGGTGGTGGAACCACTATATCTTGACTAGGTAGAGGTGGTGCTGACTGTGGGATTCAAGAAACATATGTCACACACAAAATAAAGGTTTATAAGCAATTTCTATGGTTGTAACTGCTTCTGAATGGATTTTTAATGTTTTTTGGCAGGTTTATTTGATCAAAAAATGGTTATTTGGAAAGAAAGACAACATGATGACGATGATTCCCTTGCCGAAAGAAATGTGGGTTGTGTGGTTTCCCTATGGGGTTGTGGTCTCCTAAAGTTCTTCTGGACCCCTAGTATGGTTTCACATCCCCGCTTAATGGAATATATTCCATAGATGTGGAACCCATAGGAACACCATTTTGAGGTAGGACCTCATGTTTTGACTATAGAGGTGGAAGACATATACTTCTTGACAGGGCTATCTAGACGAGGGGCCCCTATCTCTCACACTAGTTCCCAAGGAGGGGACATGACTAATCAAGAATTGATTGATCGTCATTGTCATCTTGGCACAAAAATGTTAGGTAAGAAGATTCCCATGAGGGCTGTGGTGGATATGCCACTTCACACTGTTATGTTTATTATGCAAAGGCTAGCTGGAAGTCAAGGGCCTCATCACGCATACTAGGAACATATGCTGTATTCCCTGTAATCTATGGAACCTATGGTTTTTAACTAGGAAGAAGCACTTCTTCATGTTTTCAAGGACCAGCTAACAAAATTTCGACAAGGGGAGCTAAAGCAGTTTGGGTAAGGGTCAATTTTAGCCTGCTTCTTCTTTGAGAGGGTGCCTCTCATGAGGCCCCAGGGGATATTCACTAAGCTTAGGGATATAGATCCACGCATGCAAAGGTGGCTAGAGATCATGGCCCGTACAAGAGGTGGTAGGGCCAAGGTGAAATTTGAGGCCGCTTTCTTTCATTGGCTGCATGACCAGATCCTCATGATAAAGGATTGTGCCTACATGGGGACTGATTTCAAAGGTGATCCTGGTCTACCATTACCACCTGGTGCTCAGTGGGAATATATTGGTAAGAAGTAAAAAACCCTAAAATGTTTATGATGTTTTCATATTTTCATATTTTTATGTTTTTGATGGGTAGTAACAAGACCTAAAATTTTACATGCAGATGTTGGTGGTGCATGGCCAGGGGGATCCTCCCCGGTGAATAGGAGAGCCAGAGCTCAATTTTTTCACAGAGGTGATGACCATATTACTGAGTTGGAGGAGAACATGGAGCAGCTGACTCTTGAAATCCCAGATGTAGCGATAGATGACCTCCCCATGAGGTATCAAAGATAGACAGTAGCAGTGCTAAGATGCTTCAGCTAACTACTTCACAAGGTAGCATGGGCCATCATGTGCTATCATGAGCATCATTAGATGGTGGAATGCATGATGTACGACTGAAAGCTGACTAGCTTCATGGTTTTTGTATGATTTTGTATTTCCTAAAATCCACAGTGCTTCAGATGAGGTCTCGAGACCACATTTTGGTTAAAAACAGTATTTATATATATACATACTTATTACTGGTGTTTATATGTCTCAAATGGAAATCATATTTATATGAGTTTTATGTGTCATTTATAGTTTATTTTACAAAGAACCATTTTTATTTTGCAAGTTATGAATGGGAAATATACCAGTCTAGGATGTAGTTTGCTAACGAATCAACAACTGTATTAACTGACGTAGGGATATGAATGTAAGTGATACACTCAAACGACCTCTCTAATAAACACACTCTCTGAAATAAATGAAGATTTACAGGGTTTTTGATAGTATAGAGATGGTTTAGATGACAAACCACTAATCGTGAATCCATAAACACTGCCAAATCATGAATGTATCGAGATGTAGCCTGAGTCAATAGACCTATTACTTCCTGATCCTCGATGATGTTGTTGGTAGAGGGACCAATACAAACCACTCCTCCACTAATCAAGTCATGAGCCACAGAATAGAGAACCCAAGTAGCTAAATCAAGGTTCAGGGTATGATGATAAGCACCATTAGCGAAGCCATAAAAAACGATTCAATCTGCATAACCAAAACATCGTATAAACAGTTTGGACACTGAAATCAATACCATACTAAATCAAGACAGAACACACTGAAAGAAAAAAATATACATATATACATGGTACCATACAAAAATGATTTAAGCATAGTACCTCTTCAGGTACAACCCATTGCGAGGTTGCCCAAAGGGCATCTCAGTATAATCCATGAGCTCGTAAGCCTTTTTCTCTAAAACTTTGCTGAAGACAAAGGGACCATACCACATTGACTCGAACTTCCCTTTACCTAGTTTATCATGTCTCTGATCATAGGTCAGAACTAAGTCACCTTCATTGAAAACATGAGGCTAAACATATTTATCATACTGTGCCTTGACGTGTTTCTTATGTGCCTCATTATCTAAGGTAACATCTCTTCTAGTTTTGTCAATATTAGTCAGCTATAGAAATATCTCTTCCTCAGTGGAAGTGTTTGGAAAAAATTATACCACAAGTTTCAGTGACGGAATCTGGCATTGGATAGGAAGGACAGCTTCTAGTCCATAAACTAACTGAAAATGTTTGAAACTAGTCATTGTTTTTACCGATGTCTTGAAAGACCAAAGAGAAGAAAAAAGAGTCAGGTGTCGGTTGGATTTATTATCTCCAACCATCCTCCGCAACATAGTTTTTGAAACTTTGTTAATGGCCTTGACCTGACCATTAGCTTGCAGATAGTAAGGAGTTGAGTTTTCATGGCGAAAACCCAGCTTAGTACTTAACTCGGTCATCATATGGTTCCGAAAATGCGATCCGTGGTCAGTGACTATAGACTATGGGACTCCAAACCTAGCTATCACGTGATCTAATAAGAATATGGAGACAGTCTGACCATCCTCTGCATATGTAGGCATAGCATAAGCCCATTTAGTGAAATAATCAATGACTAAAATGATGTAACCATGCCCCATGGTTGAGGTAGGATTACAATGCATAAATTCAATATCCCATTTGGAAAAAGGGCAAACCGCAATGACACAGTGTAAAGGAGCAAGATGGTTTTATAGCTGATTTTACCACTCCAGGTGAATCACACTTGTATGGCCTTTCCCCTGTCCCTTTGCAGACTCCTTAGACCCCTTGGACCATTTTTTGTCCTTTGATGTTTCCTTGACCATCTCTAAAAACATGTGAAAATTCATATACGCGACTTTTAAACCTATAATCGCGTATATACGTGGGTTTGACCACTAAAATCACGTACATCGGGATGTGTACAAAATCCAAATCCTTTTGGAGTTTTCCTTGACATGGATCCGACTGACTTGACTCCTGGTCTTCTCTATGCCTTGAGATCACTCAGATTCGACCTTTCATTACCCCTTTGAAAAGCTATATAAGGAACTCTATGGTACATTGAAGGCATATGAGAGAATTGAGAGCAAAGAAACTATAGTCCATTGTTGCCAAAACTTATGCTTGAGTCTGCATCCCTTTGTCCCTAGGAGAACTTTTGTGTTCTTCCCAAGCTTGCCTTGTGCTTGTGAGCTTGCTATCGAGAGATGGAGGATTGAGGTGGTGGAGGCCCAAGTGGGGGATTTAGTTTCTCTGATTCGCAGACGTCCCGACAGAGGTTGTACCGTTCTAATATCTGATTTTATATTAATAGAAATATCTTTTCTTGTCCAATGATGTATGTTTGAATGAATATTTTATCCATGGATGTTTTCAAATGCTTATACATTGTTGATTATATATGCTAGAATAGATATAACACCATTATATATAGTATGCTTGTATTATTTACTTGTTGTTGAGGAAGTAATCTATCAATTCAAGCTGAAGTTGGAAAGCTCAATGGGGATCTACTTCAACCTTCCGGAATAAGGTACGAGGTATGATCCTTCAGTGTTAGATGTTTAATTTCTATTACATATTGGAAAGGATTTATTTCTGGAGTCAAGCTATCTGTTGTGGTACCCCAAGTCATAGGAATTTCTCTCCATAACAGAATTGGTGACTCTGCTGGGGAGTTCCTAGTAGTTGTCCTTTGGGGGTTTTCTATCAGCATTCAATGACTTTGAATTGCTCTTCCTCTCTTGTTTGTGTCGGGTCTGGGGGCATGTTTACTAGTAATGTCTAATTGGTGTGAAATTTGTCTCAGCTTGTCTGTTTGCCTTTATTTTTTATGCACTTTTCTTCCTATATGCGAGTTTTGAACTCACAGTCATGTATACACACGGTTTTATCTGCTATTTCTGCATATAGACGCTCGTTTACTACGAACAGTCGCATATGCCCTTAGTTTTGCCTTTTAGAGGAAGTTAAATGGTTGTTGGGTGAATTTTGATGATTGCTGAGTCTCCTTTGACACTGCCAGAGTTTGTATACACCTCCATTTCTGACCAGAGACATTTTTTTAAGGTAAATTTCTTTTTAAGAATGTTCTTGTCATTGCATTTTCAATTTTTTGTTTTGGGATTAGTGCATTAGACTTCTTTTACCTTAGTGCTTTGCTTGAGTTCTGCTTGAGTACGCTTGTAGAGTTTGGGGGTTGTAGAATCACTCTTTTTCTTTTTATATCTCATTTTATTTCAAAAAATCCAAAAATATTTGCTTATCATCATGCATTGCATTTTGCATTTTGCATAGTACTTGCACTAGATTTGCTTTGGAGTATTACTTACGATTTCATATAGGAAAGCTTGCATTTATCATTTGAAGAAAATTGTGCATTTCACGTAGTAGCATACCTTGTTTTCATAGACACAATGCATTTGCATTGATTGTTAGGTGTGCATTTTACTTCATGTTGTGTCATAACACCATTAGTTGCACGGACATATCCCTCTTTTGAGTAATAAAGCCAATTAAAATCAACGCTTCATTAAAATGAACTACACTATTTTATTTGATAGGGTTCACCAACAAGATTAGGTTTTAGGGTCTTGGAATAGCTCATTGAGAGTAAATTCTCCAAGACCACTAAACAACAACATGTATGTGTCTGTCCAGGTGAGTGTGTGAAATTCCTTGGTATAACCAGTGTTTCTTAGGATCCTCCTCTCAAAAGGGAGTTAAGCAGGAGGCAGTGTGAGCGGTTATTGATTGGGATGACCCCTAGTCATAACTGAGTAGCACCGAAGATATTTCCAGGATTGTATTCATATCTAGGGGCTCTTTCAAGAGTTTCGGGCTTTGCTACCCTGTCCATACGGTCAATCCTGCCTACGACTGTCCAATTAAGCATTGTTTATATTGAGGTGACCTTAGTGGCCTTACCTAGGATATTGAGGGGGTACTTTGCAGGGGTTATTCTGCAGGTGTCCTAGCCAGGTTGGGTTTGGACAGCACAGTCGCTTTACGCGTTGAAGCTGAGGGCCGTAATAATTGGTTATGCACCTCCTCTTATTGTGTATGGGAGTCTCAACCCTCTCCTAGGCGATACATACCTACTTCATTTGGGAGCTCACTTATCCTACCCTTGCTTGCTATATTTGTCTTTAGATTTTATTGTGATTTCTCTATGCATCTTATCTTGCCTAGGGTTTGCGTAGATAGAGAGTCTTTTGTATTTTTTGAGTCATTGTGAATTTGGGTACGACTCCTCACCGTTCTCATCGTTTAGCAAGACTTTCGCCTTCTACATCTCCTCCTCCTTTGGGAGAGAGAAATAGACAGTCTAGGTGGACTACTTCACACATTGATTCACACACCATGGGAGACCATATAGAAGGTATTACTAAACCACCTTCTCCCATTCAGGTGGAAGATGGGGAGTTTACTCCTACCTATGATCCTTCACCCGACTTGACTGCGTTAGGTCCTGTGATTTCTAAGATAGGAACCTTTCATGATAGACCTACTTACTATAGGGTTGATTC
Source organism: Pseudotsuga menziesii (assembly GCA_001517045.1). Taxonomy (NCBI): domain Eukaryota; kingdom Viridiplantae; phylum Streptophyta; class Pinopsida; order Pinales; family Pinaceae; genus Pseudotsuga; species Pseudotsuga menziesii. Next base: position 136,131 of record LPNX010713386.1, read on the forward strand.
CCCATTAACACATCACCGGTATGGAATGCCAGAAGATGAGGAGACTCATTTTGAACCCGCGAGCACTAGTTATGGTATGTCTATTTTTCCCACACATGATTTGACATTTCATGTCAAATCTAAGTTTGAGCCTAACATTATGCCTAGGGGCACTCTCATTCCTTACCATGCGGAGAGGTTTGGGAGCACTAGTCACATTGCACCTTCCATCCCAGTGATGGAAGCTACATCACATATTTCTCCTAGGTCTAGAGTTAGTGATCCTATTAGGATACCAGATCCAAGACGAGTGACTATAGGGAATAGTACATACATAATCACATAGATCCCTTCGTCCTCTGTCCCTATTTCTTCGAATGTTCACCCTCCACCTCATTCATGTGGTCCTTCGGGCCGGAATGTTGCTACGAGTTATGTCCATACTATAGTTACTAGACCGGTTGTGTCTCAGCTTCATGCACCGCCCATTGTTTCAGGAGGTCATGTTCATACTTCTAGAGGTCACATTCCTACTTCCGGAGAATATGTTCCTACTCACGGAGTGTCTCATGGGACATATCATGTGATGACTTATGGACCCTATTATGGGACGCATTATGGACAAGGTTCTTCACCTTATGGGGGTGGGTATCAACAACCTACTTACTCTCCAAATTGCAGCTTTGTAGCTCCAAATAGTCAAGGTCCACCACACTATGGTGCTTCCATGCCACCCTATATGGGCCAAACGGGAGGAGGGCACTATGGCCAAGGCCATGGTGGTAATCAGACCTATGTGAATCAGAACTATCAAGGAGTGGTCCATAGACCTCATTATCCTAGGCTCCCTTTCCTTGCAATGCTAAATCTTCCTAACTTGTCAAGATTAACGAATGATCCTATAGCTCATGACCCAGATTGGCCGACTGTCCCTACTAAGCTTCCCTTGGACATACCCAAATTCGAGGGAAAACTGGGAGAGGATCCAAGCGAACATGTTACTACCTTTCAACTATGGTGCCCTTTGAATTCCTTACACCAGGACTCCATTCGTTTAAGGCTGTTTCAATACACCCTTACAGGGCCTGCCGCGAAATGGTATATAGAGTTACCTATGGGGGCATTCACTTTGTTCGATGACCTAGTGATGAATTTTCTTAGCCACTTCCAGCTACCAGTGTGTTATGACGTTGGTACTAAACTCTTGTTGACATTTCAACAAGATAAAGCCACACATATCTTGGATCATATCCAAGAGTGGCGTAGACGGAAGAGGTTAATTAAAGCCTTTATACCCCCAGAATTCCTCCTTGAATGGTTCCTTAAGTCATTATTGTCATATATAGAGAAGGATGTTTCTACATCCAGAGTGTAGAATGAGGAAGAAGTGATTTTTAGTGCACAAGAACTGGACTTGATTTATGGTTAGTCTGGTTTGTTATATGAGATCAGTCCCAATGCTCCGTGTTCTAGTTTCAACCCCAAAGTTAAACCTGGACCACATGTCGATGGCATTGTTGGTTGTGCAAGTGCTAAACCTGTGGATTCAGTTGCAAAAAAAGTTATTCAATTGTCAATCAACCAATATGCTTCGGTATAAGCCACAGATTCATCTCAACCCACCCAAATGGTGAGTGTACTTTCAGTACAATCATCGGACCAGAAGGGTAACCAGCAGCCCAGACGAAATAGAAAGAAGGGTAAGAATAATCGTAAGGGTGGGAATAGGAATGAGAATGCTAATAATAATGACAAGAATAACCATAATGTTTGGGGGGACAAGGAAGCTAAACATATGGTTAAATTCCCTTGCAAGTTGTGTAAGGATGATCACCTCACTTACTTATGCCCTCGTATCGATGAAGCATCGAGATTCTTGGCACAGGGACCAGCTGTGCTAACTAACCCTTTACCTCACAATCAAAATATGAACTTGAGGACCCATGATCAGTCTGGTGGTGATAAAGAAGGGTAACCAGCAGCCCAGACGAAATAAAAAGAAGGGTAAGAATAATCGTAAGGGTGGGAATAGGAATGAGAATGCTAATAATAATGACAAGAATAACCATAATGTTTGGGGGGACAAGGAAGCTAAACATATGGTTAAGTTCCCTTGCAAGTTGTGTAAGGATGATCACCTCACTTACTTATGCCCTCGTATTGATGAAGCATCGAGATTCTTGGCACAGGGACCAGCTGTGCTAACTAACCCTTTACCTCACAATCAAAATATGAACTTGAGGACCCATGATCAGTCTGGTGGTGATAAAGATCCACCGAAGGGTAGTGGACGTGGTTGCATTAACATGGTACGTGCTGTGAAAGTTGTGACCTGTGCGAAGGACTATGGTTCGTCACAACCCATCCCAGGAAAGGAAACTGATCCACTAGGGTCTCCTTTGCGTATTGAGAAACCTGTGGATAAACCTGAAGCTGCACCTCGCATTCCTAAGGGAGTCCTTAAGAATTTGGGGAACAATTCTAATGCTCGAGCCACCCAAAACTATTCACTTGTCGAGGATTTGGGCCACACTCCTTGTGTGATGTCTGCATTGGAAGTGCTTTAGAGTTGTCCTTCACAAAGGAAGCCTTTGCTTTCTGCCCTTGGTGTGAATGATGATGATTCTTCCTCTGTGATTAAATTTGAAACCACAGGACTTCAGCCTCGCTTTCCTTACTATGTGTCTCTTTTGATTCACGTAGAATGTCTTAACATGACCATCAAGTGCATTGTGATTAATGAAGGCATTGCTACTTCTGTGATGTCGTTATCGTGTTGGAAGGGTCTATGTTCCCCTGAGCTATCTAAATCAGTGACCATGTTAAATGTGTTCGATGGGAGATTGTTTAGGCCACATGGAATCCTTCCTTCCCTTAAGGTCCATTTTGGAGGAAAGACCGTTGCGATAGAGGCCGAGGTGGTTGATGCGCCCCTTGAATACAATCTCTTGCTGGGTCAGAATTGGATGTATAGTATGCCAGCCGTTGCTTCTTCCCTATTTCCCATTGTATGCTTTCCATTTAACGGGAAGATAGTCACGATTAATCAAACATCATTCAAGAATCCGTTTATTACCGCATCTTCAGGAGCTTTGATCCTGATCGTTGAACACTCTCAGCCAGCAACTGGGATTGTGGGTGTAGGCATGTATCCATCCCTCATGGGGAGCTTTAGTTTCCCTGCACTGATCCTTATGATAGGGTCTAGTTCCAGTGAGGATTTGACAGCTATGAGATCGATGTCTTTTCGCACAAGTCATGTGGAAGATCCTTGGATTCTTCCTACACCGAGTACTCCGAGTGAGCCCATCATGACGGACGTGCCATTTCCTGCAACTATGATAGCTTATCAAGCTAATCTAGAGTGTGTTACAGAGCCCAGTCCTTCCTCTTTGCAGACAGAGGAGGAGGACCCTTATGTGCTACCAGCATGGGAAGTGTAGTATTCTCATGTGCATGACTACCTTGATACTATTTTCCCTTCAGATGAGGCTATTATTGAGGCCATGTCAGGAGTCGAGCCACCATGGGAAGAACTCCATCATAGATCTTACTTTCTTCCCGAGCTTGACCGCTTGGAGTGTGAGGACTTTAGGGCGGTTCTTAGTGAGATATTTTCTAGTCCTATGGTTCCATTAAGCTCTCCTGGTCTAATGGCTAATGGAAACATGGCAAACATATCTTCAACAATTCCTAATATCTCTCACGATCCTGGCAGGATAGAGAATGTCTATATTGGGGCAGAATGTTCCCATGCCGAGATTCAAGAATACATTGAGCTATTTAAAGAATTCCATGATATCTTTGCTTGGTCTTATGATGAAATGCCAGGAATCGACCCTCATATTGTCGAACATGAGATTAAGACTTATCCCAATGCTAAGCCTGTTCGACAACGCTTGCATGTGGTGAATCCTAGGAAAGCACCCACAATTAAGGCAAAGATAGAGAAACTGTTGAAAGCCAGTTTTATCTATCCCGTTCCCTTGACGAAGTGGGTTTCAAACCCCATTCTGGTGGATAAGAAGTAGGGAGCGATCCGCATATGTACTGATTTCCATTATTTGAATCGTTCCTGTTTTAAGGACAATTTCCCCACACCATTTATTGATCAGATTTTGGATGAGTGTGTGGGTAGCGAGGTTTTTTCCTTTATGGATGGATTTTTTGGATATAATCAGATACAAATTAAACCTGAGGACCAACATAAGACTGCATTTATTTGTCCTTCGGGAACGTTTGCATATCGAAAAATTCCTTTCGGCCTCAAAAATGTCGGTGCTACTTTTCAGCAGGAAATGAATTTGATCTTCCATGATCTCAAGTTGATTATCGAAGTATTTTTGGATGACCTTGCTGCTCATTCTCATATGAGAATGCGTCATTCCTATCACTTGAGGTCGGTATTCAAAAGATGGTACCATTATTTGGTCAGGTTAAATCCTCATAAGTGCATCTTTTGTGTGAAGTTAGGTCGCTTGTTAGGATTCATCATTTCTAAAGAGGGTGTAAGAGTCAACCCTTTGAAGGTTGAGGCAATAATTCAGTTGTCTCCCTTGAAGAATATTCATCATCTTCAATGTTTGCAAGGCATGGAAAAATTATTACAAAGATTTGTTGTCAATTTTTCCAATTTGACTAGAGGCTTCATGTGTTTGTTAAAGAAGGACACCACCTTTTGTTCAGATGAGTGAGCCCAGGAGTCCTTTGATGCACTCAAGTGAGTCCTAGCATTGGCCCCAGTGATTAGTCCCCCAGACTATAGCCGTGATTTTATACTTTATGTGGCCGCATCCATGGAGACGATTGGTATGGTTTTGGTTCACGAGGATGAGGAGCTCCAAGAGCATGTCATATACTATTTGAGCCAGAACCTTATTGACATAGAGATTCGTTATTCTCATGTTGAGAAGCTTTCTTTAGCTACCGTATGTGCGGTTCAACGGTTGAGACATTATATTCTCCTTCGCCAGACCTTGGTTGTAGCCCATGTCAATCCATTTCAATTCATCCTCACTTGAAGGATGATTGGGGGAAAATATAATAAATGGATTGTCATCCTACAAGAATTTGATCTCGAATTTGTTTCAGGAAAATCGAAGAAATCATTAATTTTTGCAAAGCTTATATCAAATTTCCCAAGCGAGGCCAAGGAGCTGGTTTGTGAAGATACATTTGTCGATGAACACATCTTATTAATCTCAACTTTAGACCCATGGTATGGGGATATCATTATATATTTACAAACATTGAAGGTCCCTACTCACCTCTCACGGGATGAACGATGACGATTACGTCACATGTCTAAGAATTATCTCATAGTGGATAACACCTTGTACCACCATGGGGTAGATTCCATTTTATGACGTTGTTTCACTCATGAAGAGGCTGAGGTAGTGTTGAATGATTTCCATGGAGGGGCATGTGGTGGTCATTTATCTAGGCTTTCTACAGCCCAAAAAATATTAAGAGCAGGTTATTTCTGGTCGTCGATCTTTAAATATTGTGTAGATGCGGTCAAGAGATGCCACCCTTGCCAGGTGTTTGCATGTAATATGTGCTCGAAACTTGCCCTGTTACATCCCATCATCACCGTAGGTCCCTTCACTAAGTGCAGGATTTATTTTATGGATTGCAACCCATATTCAGCTGGGGGGCATCATCATATCATAGTGGCTATTAATTACTTCACAAAATGGGCTGAGGCTATGCCTACAGTTAAATCTGACAGTGAGACAGCCGCACATTTCATGTTCAACCAGATTATTACTCGTTTCGAAATTATGAAAGAGCTTGTCACTGACCATGGCTCACACTTTCAGAATTGTATGATGGAAGAGTTGGCATCAAAATTAGGGTACAAGTAAAAGCGTTCCTCTTCTTAATACCCTCAAGTGAATGGACAGGTGGAAGCAGTGAATAAATCACTCAAATCCATTCTCCAATGAACCATCGCATAGAGCAAGAATAATTGGCACATCATGTTATATCCTACTTTATGGGCGTATAGAACCGTCGTTAAGACTGCTAGCGTTTTTTATCCATATCAACTTGTACATGGAGTGGAGTCGATATTGTCGATTGAATATGAGATTCCTTCTTTGAAGCTAGTCATAGAACTCTTACCAGACGCTTCACCATTGGAGGAGCATTTGGTCCACCTTGAGCAACTTGATGAGCAGCATCGAGATGCCTTAGTGGCTCTAGAAGTAAATAAGCATCGCATAAAGGTCCAGTACGATAAGTATGTCCATCCAAGGAAGTTTAGTGAGGGGGACTTGGTCCTTTTGTGGGATCAATCAAAAGAACCCTTAGGGGCAGGAAAGTTTAACCCCATGTGGTGTGGTCCTTACGTCATCAAACATGTGTTAGAGAAGGGTATTTATGAGTTGGTGGATTATGAGCGAATGGCCTTGGCAGAGCCTAGAAATGGGCTCTATCTCAAGAAGTACTATGCATGATTCTCAGCCAAGGCTGATTATTGTATACTATTGTATAGTTTTGCATAGTTAGGTCTTTTTATTATAATGATTGGGTTTGTGATTAGTTTCCATTTCTTTTGGTAGATGTCAATGGAATATTCCACCTACATAGGATTCGTGGATGGTGCGAGCCATCACACTCAACACTCCGCCTCTACTGCTTGGGTGATTTATACTCCTATGGGTTAGGTACTGTCTTCAGGAGGCGTATGTTTGTGGCCATCTTCAAACAATGTTGCTGAATATAGTGCCGTTATTGAGCTCCTATGGGATGCTATTTCGCATGGCATTCTCTCTCTTGAGGTACATCTTGATTTGGAATTAGTAATGTCACAGCTTAATGGTTTGTACCATATTAGAGATACAACGTTATTAAGAAGATTCTTACGTGTGAGATTATTCGAATGGAAATTTGACAATATAACATACATACATATTCCAAGAATTAACAATCAAGTTGCTGACTCATATGCTAACTATGTGTTAGAATGGCATTTGTTTCATACACAATAAATTCATCACAAACACAAATGTTTACACATGTAAATAAATAAACCGATGACCATAAAAATTTTATATAACATCCAAAATGTGGCAATACATAGTTTCATGATACAAAGTGGGGATCTTGAGCCTCCAAGATATAATGCACAGTAATACAAAATGTGTAACTCCCAGGTATCTAATCCTGTGGAGGAGGAGGGGGGTTTTGATCATGAAAGGTCACTACAGGTCTAGCTAGCCATTGGAATAATCGCACCCATGCTCATGGTAGACCCACCACCTGAAACTGCATAGCCTCACGAAAGTCCTTGACTAGTGCCATGGGAACCCTATGTGTCATCCTCACAAAGTTGGTAAGAATGCTATGGAGCATCTGCTCCGCATCCACACCCGTGATATCATCTCCTCTTCCACTTCGTCTATGATGAGGGAAGCCTTTAGGCTGCCATGGTCCCACATATGCATGCAAATGGTAGATGTCACTATTTATTGTCACCCAAAAATATGTCTTTTGATTCTATATAATCATAAAACACAAAAAAAAATTAAATAACTCAAAAATTAAAAGAGAGGGTCAAGATTCATTACCTATGTCACCGTATGTTGATCCTGGTGGTAGCAACATGTCTGGGTCCCCCCAGAAATCTATCCCTACATAGGGGTAGTCATCGATGGCAACTATCTGGCGTCGCCACCACAGAAAGAAATCAGCTGGATAGGGGTTGGCTACCCTACCTTCCCCCAGTCTGTGCATCACATCTGCCCAATGTTGTTGGGCTGGATATCAAAGCCTATGAAGAGGAACATCAACTTTGGGGCTCAATCCTAGAACACACTCGAAGAAAAATGTGCTCAATATGCTGTTGAACCTGAAGTTCCGCACCCTGCCTACCTTACACTCACTGAGCTGATGTTTCATGTTGCTCAATAGTGTGGTGCTCCAGTCATAGATCGTGGGTCTCATGCACTCCACTGCATAGAACATTAGAGGCCATGAGGCCTGGTGTAGTGAATCCAAGCCTTCTATCCTGCCCAATGTCAATAGTATGGCCTTTAGGCCTAGCACTTGTATAGAGTTGGTTAGGACCTGACTCCCCACCTTCTTTGTGTCTCGATAGCAGTACACCGCAATGTACTCATCGATATTCAGGCCACCTCCAGGCCCACCATGAGAATGTAGGTTCACTACTTCCCCCTGTCGAGAAAGTACAGTAATAAAGTATATGTCCTCCACCTCTATAGTGAGGGACATCCCATCTATCTGGAAGGACTCAGATTCTAGATCCCAGTAATCCACCAGCATCTACAATAGTCTTGGTTTGGCCCTCAAGCCAGCAAGACACCAAAACTTGTAGAGTCCACATGCACGTAGCGCTTGTTGAGCCATTAGATCGGCCCTTGCTACCTCCTCTACATCACCATGTTCAAGCTATCTCCATTCTAGGACCATCCTGCAAAAAAAATTGCAAATTTTCCCATTAGATTATGTGAAAAACCTCATGCGCGGCCACATACGCTATTGTGAGGGCATTTTCCGCATCTATCCAGCCCTATACGTGAAAAAACCCTCGATTTCCGCATGGGCCATAGCACCTTTTCTAGTTTGGCCTAGAAACATCAAATGACCATGGAATTTGATAAAAATTGCATTGAAATGGAAGAGAAGAGCATGGGTAAGTACCTGGAAGAAATAGTAGTGGATTCCACCGGCTGGATCTCATGGAATTCGCTATTGAAAATATGAGCTCAATTGGGTAAAAATTTCAAATGTTTTATAATGTTTTGAATTTTTTACTTTTTATAGAAATTTTTGAAATTTTTGAAATTTTTACCCCATTTCCTATAGTTTCGACAATATCTAATCATTTTGGACCGTTTTTTACCTAATTCATGATGTAGGAGACCATTTTGAGTGCCATTTCAGCCGATAGATTGACCCATTCATGCCGAACTCAGGTATCATGTTTAAACTGGCATATAGGTTCGGTTTCATCACCAGTTTGCATTTTGCATAACCTTATGACCGTTTCATCATAGCCTTAGGTATGAACCCACTCTATTATGTCATAAAACCTTCTTGCTGTTTTAGAAGTGGCATGGTATGAGTGGTAGAGCTTGGCTTTACATGGGTACACTAGTTAGTGCCTTATATGCATTCGGTTCCCATGTTGACATTTTGTCCTTTAAGGTGTGGGAGTCCGTTGTATAGTACTACCATGACATTTCGCAAGAGCCTCATACTCCCCTTGATCTTTTTGCTGGCCTATTTCCCTCAAGAGTCCCTTATGTCAAGTTGTAATTGCATTATCATGAGCTTTTCCTGCCTTATTGAGCTTTATGTTGGCTTCCCTAACATTGCATTTTAGCCATATAGCCCGATCTTGTCTCATGTCTAGCCATGCAGAACCATTTTATATATCCTTTGCAGCTTTATTCCCTTTTTGACTGGGAGGGGATTTTCCCCCGAGTGTTGATATCCTACACATGTGTCCTTGCATTGAGCATAGGTATGCTCCACTGCTTGGAACTAGTTTGTTTTCCCCTATGACACTCGTCTCCTCCTAGTCTGTAAATATAAAGCAATTTTATTCTTTTTCAAGCTTTTTAAATATTTGAAAAAGTCCAAAAAAATCAAAAAACCAAAAAGCCGGATAAGGAAAGATGTTATCTTTGGCAGCTATCGAGTCATGTCGCCTTCGAAAAGAGCACTATATATCACATCCATTGGTAGGGTTTATAGTTTGACTTTAGGAGCTATACTCATTTATCTGAGTTTATCTCCACCAACTGGTTAAGCTTCCAGTCCCCATGGAGCCTCTGTCGATGCCTCCTATGTCGCAGAGATGTCCCAGTTTGTATATCGAGTCTATGTTGCCTTTATTCAATCACCATATGCCGTTATGCTCTTGTTTGAAGGAAGTTCAAACCTGAGTCGGCCATTCCTCAGTTATCTTGACTTTGCATGTCAATCATTCCCGGTACAGTTACTGGTTCGTGCACCTTATGATTGAGTCCTTCCACATTATATAGCTTTGCTGAGTACCTCATGTTGGATGATGGGGGATGCCTTAATGCCCTCCTTCCAGTAGATTTCATCCCATCGACTTCAGATCATTTATTTTGGGATTGGAAGATTGAGTCATTTTTGAGTGCCTTGAGACTTGCAGTCATCAGTGGTAATTTCTCTCGCCATCGACAGTCTTTGGAAATACATCAATGTCCCTTGATCGATGGATCCTCTCAAGTGTTCAACCTCAGCACATTTATTCACACTTGTTAGTTTGCACTCTAGTACCTTGATTCCCATTTTCATTATCGGTGGGTGATCTCGCGTCTGTTAATGGTATACATCAATGACCGGTAATCAGACGATGGACTAATATGTTCGACCTCAACACCTCTATTCACATAGTAGGACATGTACTCATAGCGGTTTGTGTAGAAGACCTTCCAGATTGGTGGCATCTCTTATATGCTACCTCTTTGATCATGCCAGTGTTCATGAGATTTCAGCTCTCGTGACTTGATTCTAGTATATGCCAAACATTTCCAGCTGTTATGGAGATCTTGATCCACTGTATATCTTCAGCCATTATGGAGATCATGATCCTTTGTATATCTTCATCATGGAGATTTTGATCTATGTATATTGTACGTGGTGATGACCACTTATGTGATATCTTGTATCATGCCTATTCATGGCCATTGTACTCTTATGTATCTGGGACTACTGTATGTATTTGCATTTATGTGTAGAGTTCTATCATTGTACTATACTGATTGGGTGGCTGGTCTTCCATTTGAGATCCTTCATCACTCCACTTATGGGATGGACTTATAATGTATTTCGGCCATTGTATGACCCCTCTAACCTCACACATTAGGGGGCATCTGTTATATCTGATTTTACCACTCCAGGTGAATCACACTTGTATGGCCTTTCCCCTATCCCTCTGCAGACTCCTTAGACCCCTTAGACCATTTTTTGTCCTTCGATATTTCCTTGACCATCTCTAAAAACATGTGAAAATTCATATACGCAACTTTTAAACCTATAATCGCGTATATACGTGGGTTTGACCACTAAAACAGTGAACATCGAGATGTGTACAAAATCCAAATCCTTTTGGAGTTTTCCTTGACATGGATCTGACTCACTTGACTCTTGGCCTTCCCTATGCCTTGAGATTGCTCGGATTCGACCTTTCATTACCCCTTTGAAAAGCTATATAAGGAACTCTATGGTACATTGAAGGCATATGAGAGAATTGAGATCAAAGAAACTATAGTCCATTGTTGCCGGAACCTATGCTTGAGTCTGCATCTCTTTATCCCTTGGAGTACTTTTGTGTTCTTCCCAAGCTTTCCTTGTGCTTGTGACCTTGTTATTGAGAGATGGAGGATTGAGGTGGTGGAGGCCCAAGTGGGGGATTCCGTTTCTCCGATTCGCAGACGTGCCGATAGAGGTTGTATCCATTGTAATCTCTGATTTTACATTAATAGAAATATCTTTTCCTGTCCAATGATGTATGTTTGAATGAATATTTTATCCATGGATATTTTCAAATGCTTATACATTATTGATTATATATTCTAGAATAGATCTAACACCATTATATATAGTATGCTTGTATTGTTTACTCGTTGTTGAGGAAGTAGTCTATCAATTCAAGCTGAAGTTGGAAAGCTCAACGGGGATTTACTTCAACCTTCTAGAATAAGGTACGAGTTCTGATCCTTTAGTGTTAGATGTTTAATTTCTATTTCATATTGGAAAGGATTGATTTCTGGAGTCAAATTGTCTGTTGTGTTACCCCAAGACATAGGAGTTTCTCTCAGTAATAGATGGGTGTGCTTTTTTGGATAGAAATTTTGGCAGGGTGGGAATTTCTTGACATCCTCAAGATAGTATTTGAATATTGAAGGCCAGAAATAGCCTATGCAAAGGATTTTCTGGGTTGTAGCCATCCAAGAAAGATGACCGCCACATGCTCCAAAGTGGCAATCATTAAGGACTTGGTCATCCTCTTCACGTGTAAGGCATCATTGGGGAATGGAATCGATACTGTGTCTATACAATGTATCATTTAATATGAGGTAGTACTTTGTGTGGTGATGGATACGGTGATGATTGTCATGGGATATATTGGGATGAAGTATTTGATTTTGGAGATAAATGATTAAATCTTCATACCATGGATCTGTTGTGCTTATCAAGAACAGGAATTCATCTGGAAATGAATCACCGGGCTCAATATCCATCAAAGCACAGTGAAGGTCACACATCAGCTCAGTAAAGAACAAGTATTTGTTCGAAGTGGCCTTGGAAAACTCAACGTTGAATTCCTGTAGGATGACAATCCAACATGAATATTTTTCCCGTAGGACCTGACCAGTCAGGATGTAGTACATAAGTTTCTCATTTGCAAGTACCATGGTAGTGAGAAGTAAGATGTAATGATGAAATTTCTGAATAACAATGGATGTAGCCAATTCTAACTTCTCCACACATGAGTATTCGGTTTGAAAATCGATGAGATTCTTACTAGCATAATATATCACATGCTCCTAGCCATTGGGATCTTCCTAAACTAAAACCATTCCAATGGTAGTAGTGGAGGCAGAAACATACAAGAGAAAGTCCTTTGAATAATCCAGGGGGTGTATCACGGGTGAATGAGTTAGAGCATGCTTAAGAATATCAAAGGTTCTCTCATCCTGGTCATACTAGAAGAATGGAGTTTTCTTCTTCAGGAGACTCATATAATTGTGCATTTTCTTAGCGAAATTGCAAAGGAAATGACGAAGAAATTTTACCTTCCCTTGCAAAGTTTGGAGCTCAAAAATGTTTATTCGGGTAGGTAGGGCCAATATAGAAACAATCTTTAATGGATCAATCTAGATGCCATCCTTAGAAACCACAAAGGCAAGAAGACGTCCTGTCTCAACGCAAAAAACACATTTTTGTGGATTGAGTCGTATGTTATAATGACGACATCTCAGGAAAATGTCCTTAAGATGCCTAGGGTGGTATTCTCGTTGCTATGAATCTATTGGGATATTGTCAAGGTATGGCTCTACAATGTTCTCAATATCATTAAATGCATAGGAAATGGCACGCTAGAATGTGGCTCCGACGTTCTTGATGCCAAAAGGTAACTTCCTATAGGCAAAGGTTCCCCACGGGCATATAAATGTCATTTTGTGCTGATCGACGAGAAATATCTCAATCTGATTATAGCCATAAAAACCATCCATGAATGAGAAGATGACACTTCCAGCACAATTGTTGGTAATATGATTGATATGTGGAGTCGAAAAATTGTCTTTATGACAAGCTTTGTTCAGGTCTCAAGAATCAATACAAACTCTAATGGTGCTCTGATTTTTGTTCACAGGGACAATCTTAGATACCCATTACATCAGGGGTATAGGATAAATAAATCCTTCCTTTGGAATTTTTTTAACTTTGGCTTTAATAGCTATAGCCTTCCGGGGATGGACTTGGGGTAATTTCTGCCGGATAGGTTTGGCCATGGGATAGGTTTTAATTTCCTGGACCACAATAGACGAGTCTATCCCAGGCATTTCTTCATAAGTCTAGAAAAAATATCTCATAATTCTTTGAATAATTCTCTATATGCTTTAGTTTCTTTCGTTGAGCAGTTCTTCCCTACATGAACATGCTCAATGGTTCCAGGTTTGACTAATATGTCAATTGGGGTTGTTTTAGTAGCGTTGCATATATTTCCTTTGGATTCAGTATTTTGAAACAATACAGGGGTTTGTATATGTGTGACAATATTAGTACTGATAAGTGATTCAAGGTCAAAATCCACCGAAGTGGCGTTGGGAAGAAAAGAAGATCAATGATGATGATCTTCCATATGGGCTCATTCTCATTCATGATCTCCATGATGGACTCATCCGAAGGAAAATTCTGTGTGAGATAATCTAGAGTGGGAAGAGAGGGTTCTAACTAGTAAGGTAGGTGGTGAGGATTTGAAGCCATGAGATGAAGGTCATCAATATGGTCATCGAAAATAGATTGGATAGCATCATCCATTGCTTCATATGGTCCAAGGGAGGATGAATCAACCATTTCTTTTCCCTTGGTGCTAAATCCAGTTATGGAAATCATATTTACTCTCACCACTTCTGTACTAGGAGGGGATGATGGAAACACACCCATAAGGGTGGAGTCTTTCAGCATACCTACCCTAATCGACTGATAAGGAGGACGGGACTCACCTAGCATTGGGATGTTATTCACTGTACGGGTCGTAACATCCAGCGTACAATAGTTAAGTTGATAAATAGTCACAATCTTCCCAAAATGTGGAAATTGGAGAGTTCTAAATACTGTCGAAGTGACAACGGCCATAGAATAAAACCAATTACTCCCCAATAGAAGATTATAATCTAATGAGGCATCAACCACTTCATCCTGAATGGAAATAGTCTTGCTCCCAAGCTCAACTGAAAGTGTTGGAAATAGAGCATGGGGATAGAAACCTTGTCCATCAAATTTTTTTGATGTAGTAGGCAACTTCATAACCTCAAGAGAACCAATGGCTCTCAAACAAGCTATAGACAAGACTGAGGTTGAAGCTCCCTCATCCAGGATGATCCGATGGACCTTTCTCCCAACTACTCTAGAGGAAATCTAAAATGCGAGTTGGTGAGGTAATATGTATTTACAGGTCTCGACATTGAAATGAATCAAGTTGGTATTGTATGGGTCTAATGCCCCCAAAACTGTTAGCATGTTTTTACTGTGCATTGGAAAACTCTTGAGTACCTCAAGGGTAGACATCCCGCAAGGTTCCTGATATAAATCTTCAACAACATTATAAAATTGTGTAGCTCGGGCATTGGGATTGAAAAAACAATTCCTAATGGTAGCCTTAGGTGGTCATAGAATGAAATCAAGATTAAGTTTTTTGATCATAAGAGGGCCATTAAATGAATATGGAGGAGAACTAGTAGAAGGAACTTTCTCCGAAGAAGGATTTTCATCCTTCTTCTCTACTAGCTTGTCATATGAATGACTACGAGTATTCAGATTGATGGTCTCGTAAGACATCATTTGGATTTCTTCTGTGGAATTGGAGGTCCCTTGATTAGACATATGGTCTATTAGTTGTTGTTGAGAGGGGAAAGGATTAGTAAGAACTACTGGTGTGGGGTTACTCTTCAAAAATTTACTAATCTCGTCACTATGAGGGAATTCTTTCATAAAGTGATCTCTTCCACATAATAAGAAGGGATATTTGGCTTTCCTCTTCCTTTTATTATTCTCATTGGTCCTCAGTTTAGGATTCTCCTGTTGGTTTCCAGGTTTCTTGTTTTTGTATTTTCCCTTTTTTCTTATTGCTCGATGTCTACAAACTTTGAATAGTGTTCACCTTGGCGGAAACCATAGGAGTTGAAGGAGTAGTGGTAGAAGCATTTGGTTGCTTAGAAATTTTTGATTTCGACAAGGGTTGGATTGAAGCAACAAATCCATCAACAGGAGTTTCTGTTGGTGGCTTAGCAGGATCTGTGCTGGGAATAGGAGCTTGAGGAATTAAGTCATATAGTGTTCCAGATTGCGAATATACCAAATCCAGATACCGAGCACTACTGATAGCCTTCTCTTCAGTAACAACATCGCTCATATCTACATCTTGAGAAATAGGAGGCAACAATGACTTAGTGAACCAATCAGCTAGCATTTGGTTGGGGATGGGAGCTTTAATAAGTCATTTGCTCCTTCTCCACTCATGGATATGATCCGATATGTGTGTGGAAGTATTCTGATGGAGTGAAGTTAAAATATATGTACTCATTTCATAACTAATGGGTAGCTGAAAGTGTGTAAGGAAAACAGTTTCCAGAGAGCTAAAATCCATAAACAAATGTTGTGGAAGTTCAATGTACCACTTTTCGGCTGTGTCGGTTAGTGTGCACTAGAAGAGGATTAAAGAAATAGAATCATCCATTAATGAGTTAAAGGAACACCATAGATGGAAGGTCATAACATGGTTCTTGGGATCATCTCCCTCCTTTCCATGAAACTTGGGAATGTCTGATGGCAATTATACCAGAATAATGGGCCACAAAGGGTTGTGTCGAATGGGATCATTTATCAACTTGGATAGATCAGGTAAGTCCAAAGTTTCCAAGAAAGGTAATTTTCGATTAGGTTTCATGTACTTGTAATACTGATAAGGCATATGTGTAGCAGTAGGACTATAAGCTAACTGATATATGGGCTATTGATTTGGTTGATTAGATGATGAACCTCTCGAAGATCCCTCTAAAGGGGTTTTAACTTGAGGAGGTGGCCCTAGAGGAGGTCAGCCCCTAGGAGGTGGGCTTGAGGTGTGCCTCCAAGAGGCGACCCACCAGGTGGTGGCCCTCCAGGTGGTGGTCCTCCAAAAGGTGGACCTCTAGGTGGTGGACCCCCAGAAGGTGGACCTTCAGGTGGTGGACCCCCAGAAGGTGGTCGTATGTGTTAAGATTCCATATGCTAAGCTAGATTATCAGCATTCAATTTCAATTTCATAACAAAGGAATATAGGCAGGATCACTGAAAGAAACAATATCACAATATCAACACATATTTACCCTAGGAAAACCCTAATGGGAAAAATCCAGCAAAAGCTTCCTCAATATAGATGATCAAGAGATAAACAATAAAACCCTAGACTGGTCCTTCTCCTTGCGTCTACAACTATCTCTCTCTCTTATGTGCTACACAAGTGAGTGTGTGTGTGTATAAATGAGGAGAGCCTCACTTCTATTTATATTCTTCCGTTCACTTGACAATTCACTCCAGCAAGTCAGCTCCACTAAAACTAACTGGGTTGACTTCTCTAGGAGGAGACAAACAACTTAATATAATATTAATTAGGGTGCTAATGACCCAACTTACAATGGAGAGAATTTCCTCATGACTCTTAGTAGTTCTCTCGATAGGATCATCATGGTATAATGAAATACAAATGATTCTCTTGATAGGAACATCGAGGATAATAAGTGAATATGCTTCAAAGTTACAATAATTCAACACTCCCCCTTAATGAGAAGGGTATTCTACAAGAACATAAAAAAAAACAGCAAGTGAAGGACAGAGATCATCTTCAATATCATCAGGGTGATACATATATAAAGCATAGGAAGCTTTTTCAACATCGTTGACATATAGTCTTCATCCTCAATTTCAGCAGTAGTAACACTTTGATCGACAACATCATCATTAGTATTTTAGTCTTCAACAGCATCATCATCAATAGTAATTTGACCTTTCAATCATCATCATCATCAACAACAATTATCTAAGAAAAATCATCATCACACTTTGATATTTCGATCAGCAATATCATCATCATCATCATCATCATCATCATACTCTAATATTTCAATTAGTAACTTCATCATCATCATAAAACACCTACAATCCACAATATGAAGACAAAAGTCTTCGAATCACTTTTGGACTTAAGTCTAGGGATGACACAATCCTACCACATTCTTGACAACCGAAGTCACCTTATATAATTATGAGATAATAACTCCCTATCACTTTAGGACTAAGTCCAAGGATGATGTGATCCTACCAAATTCATAGGGACCAAAGCCTCTAGATACATTCTAAACAAAAGTTTAGGGATGATGCAATACCACCACATTCATGGGGACCGAAGCCTCCGGATACATTCTAAACAAAAGTTCAGGGATGATGCAATCCCGCCACATTCATAGGGACTGAAGCCTTCAGATACATTCTGAACAAGAGTTCAAGGATGATGCAATCCCACAACATTTACAGGGACCGAAGCCTCCAGATACATTCTGACCAAAAGTTCATGGATGATGCAATTCCACTACATTCTCGAGGACTGAAGTCACCGTATCACTTTAGAACAAATGTTTAGGGATCAATGAAAGAAAAAATATCACAATATCAACACATATTTACCCTGGGAAAACCCTAATGGGAAAAATCCAGCAAAAGCTTCCTCAATATAGATGATCAAGAAGTAAAAGATAAAACCCTAGACCGGTCCTTCTCCTTGCATATACAACTATCTCTCTCTCTTATGCACTACACAAGTGAGTGTGTGTTTGTAGAAATGAGGAGAGCCTCACTTCTATTTATATTCTTTTGTTCACTTGACAATTCACTCCAACAAGTAAGCTCCACTAAAGCTAACTGGGTTGACTTCTCTAGGAGGAGACAAACAACTTAATATAATATTAATTAGGGTGCTAATGACCCAACTTACAATGGAGGGAATTTCCTCATGACTCTTAATAGTTCTCCTGATAGGATCATCAGGGTATAATGAAATACAAATGATTCTCCGAATAGGAACATCAGGGATAATAATTGAACACGCTTCAAAGTTACAATAATTCAACACTCCCCCTTAACGAGAAGGGTATTCTACAAGAAAATAAAAAACAACAACAAGAGAAGGACAGAGATCATATTCAATATCATCAGGGTGATACATCTATAAAGCATAGGAATATTTTTCAACATCTTTGACATATAGTCTTCATCTTCAATTTTAGCAGCAGTAACACTTTGATCGAAAACATCATCGTTAGTATTTTAGTCTTCAACAGCATCATCATCAATAGTACTTTGACCTTTCAATCATCATCATCATCAACAACAATTATCTAAGAAAAATCATCAACACACTCTGATATTTCAATTAGCAATATCATCATCGTCATCATCATGATCATCATCATCATACTCTGATATTTCGATTAGTAACTTCATCATCATCATAAAACACCTACAATCCACAATACGAAGACAAAAGTCTTCGAATCGCTTTTGGACTTAAGTCTAGGGATGACACAATCCTACCACATTCTTGACAACCGAAGTCACCTTATATAATTACGAGATAATAACTCCCTATCAATTTAGGACTAAGTCCAAGGATGATGTGATCCTACCAAATTCACGGGGACCGAAGCCTTTTCGGATACATTCTAAACAAAAGTTCAGGGATGATGCAATACCACCACATTCATGGGGACTGAAGCCTCTGGATACATTCTGAACAAAATTTTAGGGATGATGCAATCCCACCACATTCACGAGGACCAAATCCTCCAGATACATTCTGAACAAAATTTCATGGATGATGCAATCCAACCACATTCACGGGGACTGAAGCCTCCATATACATTTGAACAAAATTTCAGGGATGATACAATCCCACCACATTCATGGGGACCAAATCCTTCAGATACATTCTGAACAAGTGTTCAAGGATGATGCAATCCCACAACATTCACAGGGACTGAAGCCTCCAGATACATTCTGAACAAAAGTTCATGGATGATGCAATCCCACTACATTCTCGAGGACTGAAGTCACCATATCATTTTAGAAGAAATGTTTAGGGATGACACAATCCTTCTTCTTTCTTAGAGACATAAGTCTACGGATGACTTTTGGATAGATGTCCAGGGATGATACACTCCCACTACAACATCACTGCTCCCCCTTTCGAGGAAGGTCTTTCTGAACAACACCAAGATTGTCTCAAAAGTATTCGAACTTTACTCGAGACAGAGGCTTCTTCAACACATCAGCAACTTGTTCATCGGTACTCACATACTTGAGATTTTATGGCTCCCTTTTGCATCATATCTCAAATATAGAAATACAGGATTTCTATGTGCTTTGACCTATCCTGGAACACTGGGTTCTCCGTCATCTTTATACAACTTTGGTTATCACATAGAATCATGGTAGTATCCAAATCCAGGTTTAATAAAACTGACATCAGGTTCCGAAGCCATATGGCTTCACAAATAGTAGAGAAAGCTGCTATATATTCTTCTTCAGACATGCTAAGAGCAAGACTAGATTGTTTCCTGCTAAACCATGAAATCATAGCAAACCCCGGACTATAACATCCACCTGATGTACTTCTTCTGTCTGAGACACTTCCAGCCTAGTCTACATCTCTATATCCATACAATATTTAATTATGGTTTCCTTCATAGTATAGACCAAATTCTATAGTCCCTTTCAGATATCTCATCACATGCTTTGCAAC
This sequence comes from Pseudotsuga menziesii, assembly GCA_001517045.1. Taxonomy (NCBI): domain Eukaryota; kingdom Viridiplantae; phylum Streptophyta; class Pinopsida; order Pinales; family Pinaceae; genus Pseudotsuga; species Pseudotsuga menziesii. The sequence goes on from LPNX010713386.1 coordinate 156,175, forward strand.
TACCAAGTGAACACATCTAGGTTGAACTAGATACTGACTCAAGGTGTTCACAACAAAACAAATGTCTGGTTTGGTATTTGTTAGGTACATCAACGACCCAATAATATGTATGTATTGAGTCACATCCACCAATTATGATGATTCATCATCCAACAACTTAAGGTTGGTATCTATGGGCATGGCCATGGATTTACATTCAAACATATCAAATCTTTTCAATATTTCCATTGCATACTTTCCTTGGTTGAGAAAGATTCCTTATGAGTTCTGCCATACCTCTAGACCTAGGAAATAATGCATTAACCCAAGGTCTTTCATCTCAAATTCTTCAGCGATTTTCTTCTTTCATTCCACAATATGTTTCCCATTCCCTGTTAGAAATAGATCATCCACATATAGTAATAGTATCATAGGTTCATCTTCTATAACCTTGAAGTAAAGGTTAGGATCGGCTTTACTATTGGTAAAGTCCATGCTCATCAAGAAACTATCTATCCTTCCATACCAAGCTACAGGAGCTTGCTTTAGACCATTCATGGCCTTCTTCAACTTGCATACATGAGTCCATCTGTCTTCAACTTCAAATCCTTGTGGTTGTTCTATGCATACTTCTTCTTCAATCACACCATTTAGGAAGGTTGTCTTCACATCCATCTGGCGTAAGTCCCACTTCATTATGGATGCAATTGCCATGATATTTCTAATCAAAGTATACCATGCTATTGGTACAAATGTTTCTTCATAATCAATTCCCTCTTTCTAAGAGAAACCTCTAGCCACAAATCTTTCCTTGTAATTCTCTATACTTCCATCAACTGCATGTTTTATTTTGTAGATCCATTTGGAGGATACTATACTCTTTCCTTCTGGTTTGGGAACTATATCCCAGACATCATTCTTCATTATTGAATGGTACTCTTCCGTAATTGCTTCTACCCATTCTTTCTTCTGTACAACTTCTTCATAGTTTATAGGTTCTTGATCTACAAGATCACACATCAAAGCTACATAGTTGGAAAATGACTTGGGCTTCTTGCTTATCCTTGTGGAGCCTTCAGGAGCTCCATATCTTCTTGCATCTTGTATAATTTCTCTTGCCCAAGCAGGCTTTCTCTTCCATGATATTTCCATCGTAGGGGGTTCTTGTGGTTATGTCATATCATGATATTTAGGTTCTTCATCATCAAGGAGGAATGTAGCCTCTACATTTCTGGGAGGTGCATCTTCCTCATACACTTATTCATGTTGACATTTTTTATATCTCTTGAGGGATTCTTCTTGATCGAATGTTACATCTCTGCTAATTTCCATGTGATGGAATCCAGGAATGTAAATTCTGAATACCTTGGACACTTTACAGTATCCAACAAAATTCCCTTCTTTCCGGAAGGGTCCAACTTGGTTCTTTTCACTTTCAGTATATGAACATATACTGGACACCCAAATATATTGAGGTGACTTACCTCAGGCTTCTTTCATGTGAACATCTCTTCTGGAGTCTTGAATCCAAGAGCACTGTGAGATATTATATTCTATACATAGACTGCAGTTCTTGCTGCTTTTGTTGATAAATGCATTGGAAGATCTTGATCATATATCATTGTCTTCAATGCCTCCATGATGGTTCTATTATTTCTTTCTATAATTCCATTTTTTTTAGGATTGTAGGTAGTATTTAGTTCCCTCTTTATTCCAGCATCTTTGCAAAAGGCTTCAAATTATCTTGAAGTATACTATCCACCATTGTCTGATCGGAGTGTCTTTATTCTCTTGTCTAAAATATTCTCTATAAAGACTTTGAATTCCTTAAATTTCTCAAACACCTTGCTCTTTTCCTTCAAGAAGTATATCCATGTATTTATTGAATAGTCATCAATAAATGTAATATAATATTCAAAACCACTCAAAAATGTGGAGGACATTGGACCACACACATCTAAATGAATCAATTCCAATGTACCTTTAGTTTTTGTTTCACTCTTTGGAAATGGATTCTTGATATTATTTCCTTTTGCATATCCTTTGCAAATGCCTTCATGGTTGATCTTTAAGTCTGGTAATCCCATCGCTACTTTGTTCACATGAGGTATTACCTTGTAATTGATGTGGGAAAGCCTTCTATGCCGCAATTCCTTAGGGTTAGTGGATTCATGAACAAGGGTTGTTTCTAAATGTCCCTTGAGTTTATACAGGCCTCCTTCTTCTTCACCGATGACAATTGCATATTCAATTGACTTTCCTTTGGGCCACATGAGTACTTGGCCATCTATGAATGCAAATCTAAATCATTTCTTATATAGAGCTGATATAGAAAGTAAATTATTCTTTAAACCTGGTACATATAAAACTTCCTTCATCTTCAGGGAATATCTGGAATCAAGGTTGTAGCTTTCTTCACCGATTCCTTTTATTATATTATAGTACATACTCTTCTATATATTCTTCTCTTGATTTCTTTCTTTGAGGTCCTTCCTATTCTTCTTATTCATCCTCATCTTTGGGTAGATGTGCATGATGTATTTTGTTGTTGTAGTTCCTCTTCTTGTATTCTTGTCTTTTCAAAGGAAGATTTCTAGCAATGTGTCCTATCTTATCACAATGGAAACATTTAAAGATGGAGTAATATTTATTGGAGAGACATTTTATTGTTCTCTGGAAATTTCTAGAGGTTGAGACTCCCTGTGGTTTCCCTTCTTGAAGTTGGGTTGACTTCCTCTTCTCTTGGTATGGGTGGCTAGTGCTTGATCATACTCCTTCAGTAGAGCTTCTCTATTTGCCACTCTAGTATCCTCTTGAATACAATCTTCCCATACAACATCAAATTTCATGCTTTCTTTCCTGGTACACATCATCTAGATGAATGACTCCGAGGGTATAGTGAGACCATTGAGAGTAGTCATAACCAATTCATATTCATCAAGTTTGTCTCCAATGGCTTCTAGTTGTTCCTTGAACTGGGAGACCCTCGTGAAGAAGTCCTGGATGGATTCTCCATGACTCATCTTGGTTCTCTTCAACTGAGCTCTTAGATTCATATTTATGTTGATGTTTCTTCCTTCGTACATTCTTTCTAGGGAATCATACAATTATTTCGGAGTCTTCTTGGATGACACTTGAGAGATCAAGTCATCCTTGATGGAGTTAGCAATAATCCTTTGTGCCCTAATAAGATCCTTTATGTGATTCTCCTTAGCTTCATCCTCTTTAGGTTCTACAACTTCATCCTTGATATATTTTTCAAGATAATTCTCCTTGAGAATGAGACCAATTCTATATTTCCATGCTCTGTAATTCTCTATGCATTCTAGCTTGTCGTCAAGCTTGGTTCTTGGGGCCATCTTGATAGGAGATCACAAAAAATTGAAAATATGGAAAATAAGAAACTGATCTTGCAAGGAGATGTGCTTGATTGAGGTGAGTTGACTGGTGTTCTTGGCTTCTAGAGATCTCAAGTCTTCACCTTTCAAATCTGACTTGTGAGATTCAACACTACAACTTCTAGTAGTTTTCTGGTTCACAAGATCTACAATTTTTCTGGTGCAGTTTCAAACTAGGATTTGACTTTTAGGGATATCTTCTCCTCTAAAAAATGAAATCCTGGGCTCAGAAGATGCACTCTAGGAGGGCACAACTTTCCATGCACTTAGTTATTCAAAACTCAAAATTTTACTGAAAACCTAATTTCTTGTCGAGGAGAGAGAGGGAATTTTCACCTTGTGAAAGATGTCCTATTCAGGTTAGCTCTGATACCCTGTTAAGATTCCATATGTTAATCTAGATTATAATAATTCAATTTCAATTTCATAAAAAAAGCATATAGATAGGATCAATGAAAGAAATATTATCACAAGATAAACACAGATTTACCCTAGCAAAACCCTGATGGGAAAAACCCAACAAAAGATTCCTTAATATAGATGATCGAAATATAAAAGATAAAACCCCAAACTGATCCTTCTCCTCCTTTCGGCTACAGCTATCTCTCTCTCTTATGCACTACACAAGTGAGTGTGTGTGTGTAGAAATGAGGAGAAACTCACTTCTATTTATATTCTTCTGTTCACTTGACAATTCACTCCAACAAGTTGGCCCCACTAAAACTATCCGGGCCAACTTCTCTAGGAGGACACAAACAACTCAATATAATATTAATTAGGGTGCTAATGACCCGACTTACAACAGAATGAATTTCCTCATGACTCTTAGTATTTCTCTTGATAGGATCATCGGGGTATAATGAAATACAAATGATTCTCCCATTAGGAACATCAGGGACAATAAGTGAATACACTTCAAATTTACAATAATTCAACACTCTGGGCAGTGGTCCTCCCAGTTGTGGTCCTTCAGGAAGTTGTCCTCCATAAGGTGAACCTCCACCAAGTGGGCCTCCTTTTGGTGGAGCTCCAAAGAGTGGGACACCATAAGGCAGTCCTTTAGCACCTCCAGCAGTAAGAATAGGCATTCCTCCCATTGCTGACATGTAGGACCAATTAGGTTTCCCCCATGGTGTAAACATGTTTCTAGGGTAAGTGATTACATAATACATAGTTCCTATAGATGTAGGTTGATAATTTGTGCTTACTATAGGTAATTGATTTACTAGGTAACAATAACCCCAAGAAGGTTGGTTGACTATAGGTTGTACCCCTAAGGGTTGTCTTGAACTCGAGGGAGGGTTTACCATATTGGTGTTTGTAGGGGGAACATACACTATGGATTGCCCTATAGTAGAGGTCTTCTTAGTACTAGTAACAATTCCACTGACCGATAAGGTAGGTCACATTGGGGGTTTCCTCCAAACGTTAGAAGGCACTGACACCACTTGAGCTAAGGGGTTTCCCCCAGCTATAGATGGTATGAGAGGACTAGCAACAAACATAGGATTTAAAACTGTAGGGTTGGAGTTTTGACCCTAATCATGAGGAGACATACCATGGGATGGAACATCATCAACAAGTGGATTATACCCAAAAGGCCATAGATCTATCAAATGGGGTAAAAGAGATGACATAGGTTCTTTATGAGGTATAGGGGTAGCAATAACCCTATCCATTCTCTCTTGAAAATCATGAGAATGATTAAGAAATGCTTGTATTATCCTATATGCACCCTCATTCAGAGGGGGGTTTTCAAAAGAGGGTCTAATAACCCCAAACTCAGAAATGGCTTGGCTCATAGAAGTCCTCCAAAAAAGAGCATATGGGTCATACTCATATTCATTACCACCATCAATTCGACCTTCCATTGGAGAATGAAAGGAAGTGTCAGCTGTAGGAGTCTGTTGGACCAAGGGAGAAATGTAAGAAGTGAATTGATCTCCACTTTCTACAAATGGATTATATTCCATATGGGATCCAGTTCCAGTGCCTTGGTCTATGGATTCCATTGGACCTTCCCCTATTGCAGGTGGAAAGTATGGTGGTAAGCCCTAGTTTCTTCTAGATCATCTCAACTGAAACTAAACCAGATTGTATAAATCACTAAAACCTAACCTAGGGTTTCAAAACTAAGAAAAATCACACAAGGTATTCTCCTACACAAGCTACAGGCCACAAGAAAACTTAAGTGATAGGATTAGCTAAAAATAGTCGGTCTCTCACCAGAATTGTCAAGAAGGTGCAACTCATGATATAATCAAGATACATGCATAGTAATATCCCCAAGTGTTGTTCTTGGTGTATTTCCCCAAACAAGACGACCAAAGGGTCTTTCTCAGTTGGACAAGGAATCCTAGTAGGTACGTGGGAGTTGAAATATGTAGTAGTGTTGTCTAATGCACAACCATCCGCAAGGGGAATTTTAATATACAATCGAGTACGTGAAGTACCTTTCTAAATACCTCAAGGGTACATGAAAGTCCCTTCGATATACCGATGGTACATGGAAGAACCGCCTGAGTCCCGAGTTGCAGTGCAGGAAAATAACAATAGCTCATATGTTTTACGACACCGAAACACGTCACTAACTTATCATTCAAATTTCTATATAATTTTAGACCTATAACTACCGTTAATTTTAACAGGAGATTTTAGGTGAATGCATGGAGTTCTGATAGAAATGTAAAGCCATGCAAATATGAAATGCAAATATTTTCACTTTACCTTTGAAGACATGCCTACCTATGGGAAGGAGAGAATATTTTTCTTTTCAATTTTCGTTCCGAAACCAAATTTTGTTTCCCAAACAACTACACTAAACCAATATTTTCTGAGAAAGAGAAAAAAGCAACAAACCCACCACTGATTTTTGAAAGCAAGCAAAATAGGGTAAGATCTCTTTTTATAAGAAGAAAGACAAAAAACACTCAAAGGCATAATTAATACTTTTTCAATTTTTCCTTAAAAGACTAGAAAGATCTAACTTAAAAATACTAATGTTTTTTCTTTTGATGAGATTATAATGCAGAAGAAAGAGAAGAAATATGGAGATATGAAAGTTGGTGAGGCTAATCAGAGGTCCATTAATTCATATTCAAACAAAAATATGAACAAGTCTCAACAAAAAAAAATATTTTTTCAAAGAAAAAAGAATTCCTTCACAAAATTTTAATGAAAAATGAAAACAAACAACTAATCAAACAAGTCTTTATTTTCATATTTATCAAACAATAAGAATTATATCTAACAGATGCTAAGCTCTCAAACAACACTCCTTTCAAAAAATTTAAAACCAAGCATACAAGCAAATGAAAAGATGATTCTATCCTAGCTCTTTGATTTCAACAAAATAAGCATTTTACCACATCAAATTTGACATTCAAACACTCTGATTTATTTAACACAAACCCAAACACTCAGAACTGAAAGCAACTCAACCAAAATTTTTACAAAAAACTTTGAAAAAAAAAGTCTGGAAAAGCTTACCTGGCACCGCTTCCAGAGGGTCACTGACATAGCGATTCTGCAAGAGCATCGCTTCTTGATTACTAATCATAGACGGTGGCACCATGTTCTGCTAACTGAGTTTAGGAGATGGCACCACTTGTTTCCCACTATGGATGCACGGTTCCCTGTAGATGTACAAAACAAAGCAAATTGCAAAAAAGTAAACTTCATCAGTGTGCAACTGGCATTTAAATCATGAATTAACAGTAATTGAAAGCATAGAAAGTGAGAAAACTCAGATATGAACAAATCTGATGATACCAAACAAAAGTATCACTAGATCAACTAGTGTATCGAATTGAACTGATAAAAGAATGGAGCTTGGATTTTGAACAAGTGTTTGGAAAAACTAAGGAATATTAGATTAGCTGAAGCTATTCCCTAGTGGAGTCTACATATTTGTAGCTAGGAATTTTTCACCTCTTGCAAACAGGAGTTGTTCATCTAGTCTGAATGGTTCAGATCTAGAACAAATGGTACACGACAAGATTGGAAGACATTCCCTAGAATGGGTGGAGATCTGGAATCAAGTCTCTTTAATGAAATAGTATAGTTGTTTCCTATAAATATGATCCATCATCGATATACCTGCATAATCATATGAAAAACAACAAACAAGATCAAATAGAACCAGAATATGATGCACTATTCTATATTGATGACTAAGGAATTCAATAATAAAACATACGATAATGACACAATATATTTTATGGGAAAGAACTAATTTTGCATTAGATAATAGAGAAAAAGTTTAAAACCTATGCCTTTGTATCAATGTACTCCTTCACAAAGCCAACACCTAGTCTCCAATAGCTCCAACTTGCTCCCTCAAGTTCACTTAACTTATTTAGGCCAGAGTATCAAAGCAATAGAATAACTTTACTCTCCCCCTAACCATGGAGTATGAGCCCACTTTTATACGATTGGAATGGATAGGGATGGTTTAGAAATTGGTGGGTGAATTGGATAGGATATCCTACAAGGATGGATCACGAGCCCAACTAGCCCTAGTGAGTAGGGATAAGTGTACCACGAAGCCTTCTTTCAAGAAGCTTCGTGAGAACCTCTCATTTTTCACTTTTTAGTAAGGGCTCCACTTCTTCCTCACTGAGACAAAGCGGTGATAGGGAAGAACCACACCTTGATCAAAGGTTAAAGGTGGTTCCAAGGCTTACTATAAATGCATTACAAGTGGTGTTGAAGAAGGTACTTCTTTTTTACTAAAGGGTAGAGGCGGTGCTAGATTTTCATATGTAGATTTGATGTCTTGACCAATATTCTTACTTCACAATTTGGGATTAAGGGAAAACACTAAATTTGGGATATCATCACATGCTGATGATGAGATTTAGGTGTAACACTTGGCATTCCATTCTAAATAGTTGAATGGGGTCAACAAAACATGGGTCTTCTCCATTTCTGCTTGTGCTATTGGTGACAAATTGTTGAATGTACCTACAAGGAAAAACACTCGAATATATCTGGAGAATCCCTCTAACATGAACTCAAACATTATGGATTGATTTGAATCTCTAAATAGCTCTAATACCATGTGATAATTGATTCATAGCTGGATCTAGGATCCAAAGAAACTCTCACAATTCATTATTATTTATACAACATGCACAAAATAACTAAAAGAGTGAAAATTACATACACACATGAGGTCAGTAACATATATTATTATGACTGTCCAACATGTAATTATGTATGGAACAAGTATAGTACAATAGGGAAAATTTGTGAGGCCTTGGAGACCATCTGGATGCATACAAGTGTCATCTCAAGATTTTACCCTCAAACCCTCCTAAGTGGACCAATGACATTCCTAATCATCCCAAATGGTAACGACTGCATGTGTGAACATGGGAAAGGCATGCTAGAACATAAATGGAGGCATGACAAGTGTGAATGATCACATGGGTGAGTGAGAGTGTCTCTAGGGGGGGGGGGGAGAAATGCCTAATGAAGGCCAAAAACAACATAAACCAAGAAATAATGCCTAAAGTCAAACAATATCCATGAAATTGGGGCTGGGGGGGCATAGGATGGTTGAATTTAATCAATGTGGGAATTTGGTTTGTCAGAATGATCAACCTACAGTGCCGTAAATGTGCAGAATGATCAACTAGGAGTGCCTCAAGTATGAGTAAATGTCAATTTCCCTAAGTGTAAACCATGGAATCACTGCATGAATGAAAATTAAATGTGCCTAATGTATAAGTCTATGGTACTAAGTTTGATTATTCTATAACATAAACAACACCTAGGAGCTTAGTTAAAAGTTCTTTAATCTATGGTATAATTTGGTTTATGTTCTAACAACACCCCTGAAGCATGGATTATGGTAGTGAGTATGATAATTATTGAGGTCCTAGGAAAGTAGGCCTATGGTCACCAATTACATTATTCATGAGGAAAAATAAAAAAAACAAATGGGGAAAATCCTTCCTAAAAAATTGACATGAAGAGGAAACCAAAAATGTATTCTCTCTAAAACTAATTGTTGATGTCTGGAGGAATATTCTTCTTGGGAAGAAGTGAAATATGTTCAACTGAATCAGGAACATAGATAACTAAATTATGGATATTGAAACCATGTAGAGAAATTGAGATCCACTAATAGGAGAGAAAGATAAGGTTCTCTTCAAACATGAACTTTGAACCAACTAGGGTGCTAGGTCGAAAAGAGACTTGAGGTGGTTGAGTTTTCAAACAAGAGTGATTACATCAGTTGAAAGAAAAAATGAATGGTCTTGAAGTATCGACATCGAATGAGGATATTTTTAGAAAAATCTAAAAAGGTTATACAAGAGTCCCAAGTGCACCATAGTGATGGAAAATGCACGAATTTCTCCATGTTTGATGGAACTCTGAAAATTGATGTAAGCAATCAAATAGGAATTCATAGGAAGCATTGGACCAAGTGCAACGAATGGATCTGTTAGGATTTTAAATGAGAATCAATAATAGTAATAATAATAATAATATGTGAAAAAATCATAAGAAAGGGAAACCATATAAGATAAACATATAATGTTTACGTGGAAAAACCATCATAATAGATATATTATTGCCCTTGACCTAAACCAACCAATCCTAGAAAAGTGAGCTATCCACTACTCATCTCCATACCACTTTACAATGGATCCTCCTCAAGCCCTATAAAGGATTCTTTACATGTAATAGCATGGTAAAATACCATGGGCCACCAAAGACCATGGAACTCCGAATACCATGGAAAAATACCATTTCCCACCAAATACCATGGGCCAAAAACATGTGCTATGCCTAAACCACCTTTGACTCATTCCTAATTCAAGGATAACCCTAAAGATGCCCCCTTTAAACTTAACTTGGAGTAAACACCAACACCCCTCAATGTTTTACCTAGGAATCTCACACACACCCTATCACCTAGGTCTATCTCATGATTTTACATGTGAGTTACCACGGGTATGCATTCCTTACTAGGTCTTACACCCATATTCCCATTTAAATGAAAATTCTCTATGATTTGTTTTCATATGTATTCATGGTGACTCCACCATCACCATCCATTGATTCATCCTCTCCCTTTTCCATGCTCTCCTTCTTGATCATTTTCTACTAATCATACAACCTTGTCATTAACGTGAATACAAAAAGAATCCATATACCATATTACATAGGTCCTCGACCACTGTAACTGCTAGTTCTCTAGGAATTCTCTTCACATACATAGTTCATCAATTATGGTCCCACAACTGAGATAAAAATATCTCACATTCTTCCTAGAATCAAATATTCGACCTCTTTAATCAACACCAAGATAGGATATGAGTACAAATAACACCCTTGTACCTACCTAGTGCTTCATTCCACACTTTATGCGAAATCCCTTCTCTATAAATAACAAGGTTACCTTGTGCTTCTAGCACCTGAGGAAATTACATTGTAATAAGGAACCCAAAAATGCTGCTAGGGTGTCAGGTACTACTGAACTTGAACCCAACAATTAAATAGAAAATCCAAGTACAAAACATAGATCAATATTCCAAACCATGGATCTAACACCACTTGTTAGGATTGTAAAAAACTATTAATATTAATAATAATGTGCGAGAAAATCATAAGAAAAAGAAACCATTAAAGATAGACACACAATGTTTACATGGAATACCCAAAACTTGGAAACAACCCCATAATAGATCTATTATCTCCCTTGACCTGAATAAACCAAGGCAGGTCAAGTGAGATAGACACCACTCACATCTAGGCCACTTTAAAATAGAGCATCCTCAAGCCTTATAAATATTTCCTTACATGTAATACCATGTGATAATACCATGAGCCACAAAATAACATGGAACACCAAATACCATTGGTCACCAAATACCAAAGGCCCAAAAACATGTGTTAGACCTAAACCACCTTTGACTCATTCCCGAGTCAAGGTTAAACCTATCGAGATCACTTCCAAAATATTATCTAACATACATAACATACCTGAGATAAAATTTTTGCATAACATCAAACTCATTGGAATGAGAGGAATCAAATTCCTCTTCAACTTCTAGAGAAATCACTGTCTTACTCTACTCATAATTCAAAATAGAAGAATCACTCGAGAACAACTTGAAGGAGAGTTCTTCTTCAATAATGGTGATTTGAATTCCTTTGTTTGGATTATATAAATGGAGTAATGAGAGATCAAATTTCCAATGAAATTTTAGAGCAAAATGATACAGAGTCTCTTCAATGATACTTTCATCAATTTGAATTGAATGAGTTGAAGAATTTTCCATTTGATATTTAGGAAAAACTTCATCAGAGAGAGTTAAAAATGAGAAATTTGAAGGAAGAACATTTGAGGAGGTTCTAGGTTCACTCTCCATATGATTTTCATCAATGCCTTCAGTTTTCTTGGAAAATGTTCTATCCAAAGTAGACCATATCTCATTTGGGTATTCAACAGTGTAAAAATGATAGTGCATGCTTGGAGATATTTCCTAAGAGATTTCTCTACATGATCTATCATAGTCATTCAGCTAGTCATTTTTCTATGAATAAGATTCTTTCTCACTCACAACACCAATATAGCCATCAAAGAGACATTCTCTCTTGAGATATTGTTGCCACCCCAACAACTCCCCTTTATTTGTGAAAAATAAAGGGACCCCCCATTAGAATTTTGAAAGTATCTTCTTTTTTTTCCCTTTATCCTATCTTCCTTGCTTTGGTATATGGTTTCTTGGCTTTCTTTCTTTGATCCTTCGCTTTTTTGCAGTGCTTGCTCTTTTGCTTGGAATTCATTATATAAGGATTTGGTGATTTGTATATCTTTGTCACATCTTTTGTCCCTTTAGTTGATGAACAACACCTACTTGGTCTTACTTGAGATTATTTGAGCTAATTATATCCTTTGGTTTTTCATGGTTGGATTCATATGATGCTTCGACAATTGTAACAAATTTTGGTTTGTCAGTGCATTTGCAAATTAACAACCATTTTGCTAGATCATAATTAATGAAATAAAATCTCACTTTTAATACTTCTGATTTATGTCTTGAAATAGTTTATATGAAATAATTGGTTCCTAGTATTGGTTTTAAATTTAAGCAATATATCAAATTTTACAAGCCTTGAAATTTTTGTAAATTTTATAATCCTAAATAAATTTTAAATAATGAAGGTTTTTTCATAAACAACTCATATTTTATTTTAAATAACTATATACAAAAGTTTCCTTTATTGAGACGTTCTTATAAATACTAACACTTCTCAATCATCTATATATGTCTATATTTATTTAAATATTTTTTCTTAAAATTATTTTCACTTTATTCTCAAGGCATATTGTTTATGATGCAAATATATTTTAATAGAGATGTTGTGCTAGAATTATTGAAATAATCATGTAAGAAACATATTTAATCAAAAGTATTAAATCTATGGTTTTATTCAATACTTTCATATTCTATTCATTGGCCACAAACATTAATGTGCATGTTATGATGATTCTTTATTTGGAAGATGAATTAAAGTTTCCATGTTCATATGCATCAGAAAGAAGTATGACTCATTAAAAATGGATCACGCACCTTCTAGAGAGACGATTTTTCATGGTGTATTGTGAGAAAACCATGAATAATTAGCTCAAACGGTTAAAAAAAACACGTCCCAAATGGGCTCTTTTACCCCTAACCATGAACGATTTTGGAAATCTCTCAAAAGATTGGGAGCAATTTGTGCCTGAACAAAGGTGTATTTTCAATAAATTGGTTGTGGCCAATTTTGGATCCACTTAGATGAACCAAAGTTTGGGGGGTTGGATTCTATCTTTCCCATTGCTCTTCACTTGTATAAATTCAACCTCAGAGGTCTAAGGGAAGTATGTGAAAGTAGCGAGAGGGATATTTTTCCAAAGGTGGTTCCTGGATATGCAGAAACATCCACAAATTTTGTCATATAGATATATGTGTAACCAGATATTGCTAATGTTCTAACATTCCTTCACCTATCTCAGTAAGGTTGTATTTATTACTCTTCTTTCCTCATATACCCGAATTTAATTTTAATACATTTTTTGTTTATTCTTTCCTTTAAACTTTGTGTTTGTTGGTATTCAATGATTAATTTTATTGTGTTTAATTGTCTTGAACAATCACAGGTTTGATGTAATGAGAAACTTGGATCAGTAGTTATTTTGTTAATTACTTGTTTTGAAATATTAATGTGCTTAAAGAATTATACTTTATTTTAATATTCCTTAAAGTAAATTGTAATTAAATCACACATGTGAAGCATCATAATTATATTAATGATTTCTCATGTGGAGGATAGGATAGAAATAGATTAGAAACATTTAGTTTCAAATTATTTTACATATTTATTTAATAATTGAAAGATACATGTTAGTAGCCACTAAATCTGTGTGTTTTAGCAATTGTTAAATCTATTTGTTTTCAGCTATTGAATGTTGCATCACAAATTATTTATATGTTTCACATTAGTTATATTACATCTTTGGGATTCCAATTGGATGTTTCAAAACTCATATCATTAAATTGTGAGACTCTCTTGTTGAGAGCAAACCCTTATAGGAAGCGAGGCCTTTTTCCCTGTGAGAGTTAGTTATTTCAAACACCTTGGGGACTGTGTTAAGTTCCTTGTGTGGGATTTCTCTTCGTGTTAGCCTCAGGATAGAAAATATGACCAACATATATGCGCACATATTTGGAATCCATTCAATCTCTATAGAAAATATTAAAATAGAATAATATTTGGATATAAGCTCTGAGCTCTTCTACAGTTAATAGGAACATTTGAGAGTGCTTCACACCTCTATAGACTCCAAAGGATAAACCCAATGGATTCAAGGAAATTGCCCCAGGATTTTTGTAGAAACTTCATTTGTTCTGGTGCACTACTGTAAGTGGCTACGATCAGTTAATAAACTTGGGCCATGATACCATATTAAAATTTGTAACTAGGTCAAAGACCATACAAGAACTAAACAATGGGATCTAGAAACAAATTAGTCCTTACAATAATTTTACATAAAGACTAGAAAAAATATGAAGAAAAATGAGGCAAAAACATATGAGACAATAATTGTAAAATATCTTGTCATATTATGTATTAATATGTTAACAATAAATAATTCATCCCATAAGGATATTTTGAATGTATTATAAGAAATTTGAGTGACTCACAGAAAAGAAGGCTTATATTAGAATAAATCCCCAATCTAGAGAAGTATCTATTTCAAACTCGATGAGAAAGGCCATGAATGGGAATCTTACGACTTGTTGGACCACGGGTGACACAAAATCATATAAAGATTTGATTCAAGAGAGAAAGATGGGCGTGGTTTAAGGAAAAAAGTGGCAATATTACCCAAATACTTCCTAGTGCAACTTCCTAATCCTAATCCTGGTGAAAAGTTGTGAAAATATGAATAAGTAGGGTAAAAGAACGATAAATAAGGAAGGGCACTACTTGCTCATAAAAGTATAGTAAAAGAAGGATTTTGGGTGCACCAATAGTATAATATGCTCAAATGAGGAGAACTAAGGTCCAAGACAAAACAACTAGACTATGCACTTAGGTAGTGTTGCCGCCTTTCACACATCTGGGTTATGTGGTAGAAATATTCAAGCCACTCACTGTGTCATTGGGGGCAAGTGTCGAGTAAAGGCTGTCACCTTGTTCTTGACTCCTTCATTCAGGATAACTCCTAAAGAAGCCAATGGTGGTAGAACCTATTAAATTACTAAGGCTAATTACTTAGTGTGATGGTGTTATAATGATTAAGTTGTTTTAGGAATTTTGAAATTAACCGGTGGAAACAAAAGATAACAAGATGCAAGATTTTAAGTAGATAAGCATAGTAATGACACTCAATATATATATATATATAATCGAAAGAATTGACGAAATAAATCACCAGTGCCTTAAATGGAGTCAACAGAGAAAATAATGTGCTTGCATGCGCTTGAAAGAATGTTTTGCAAATGTATCTTGGTAGATTTTAAATTAATGTGGAATGTGAATGAATTAAATTAGGTGAAAAGGGGACTCCAGATATACCCGAGGAGTTCTTGGAGTATGTCCAAAAGTGAATTTTCATGGCTACCCACAATGTGTTTGTGGGTATGTTATAGCCCAAAACGACACATCTCTGCCTGTGACCACTTTTCCATGTTTCCGTCGCATGACGACACTTCATGAAAGTCACTGAAAAAACACCTATCTTGGAGGACCTATATCTTGAGTTATGTAACTCCGTTTGACCTCATTTCTACACCGTTGGAAAGGTATTTCAGTTAGCTAAAAATTTCTAGAAGACACCAAAGTCTGAAAATGCCCAAAAATGCCTTAAAAATGTGATTTTTGTGTATGTGCAACCCGCGCATGACTCGCGACTCTTGTGTTTTTCAAGTCGCGCATGCATATATTCGCGGGTTGCTCTTGTGTAAACTTGCGTATCATGCGCGGGTTGTCCTCCTTCATTGTCGTGCATCTGTTTCTTAACATTAAAACATAAAAACAGGCCTTTTGAGTTGGTTTGGGTAGTTATACAACTGACTCCTTCAGTTGTAACCACTTTGGCTTCGCCCCTAACTCTTCTTCATCATATAAATAGAGGTAGGGAGGTCCATGAAAGAGGACTTGAATTTTTGCACTGTTATGCTAGAGGAATTGGAACTCTCTTTGCCCACACCTTTGCCCTGAAGGTCCTTCCCTTGTGTTGCAGAGCTTGGAGGCTGAGTTCTTTGGAGAAGAGAAGCAGCAAATCCAGATCAAGGTTTCGTGAGGTGCCAACTTGAAAAGAAGGTATACTTGTACTTGTTTTCAAGATTAATAAAGATGTGATGTCCTTCTTCTTCCCAAATCTTTGTTCAATGTGTGACTGAATCTCTGTTTCTGATCATATGATGATGTTATTCAGATCATTTGTTTATGTTTATTTGATTATCATTGTCTTATATATGGTCATAATGGTTTGAGGAAGGTATAACTTGTTTTGCAGGTCTCTTGGAGCGAGAGGAGCAAGAAGAGGATTGAAGAGAAAGCTTGGACCAGCCTTCAGTTTATCAGGTGTGGATCTTTCTCATCTCTGAACTTGATGTTATATACTTGCTGAACATTGTGCATCTCTCTTTCAACCCCAGTACGTTGATGGCCTCTTAAACCCTAGCCATAGGACACTTTCCTTTACAACAGAACTGGCGACTCCGCTGGGGACTAGCCTTGTCTGTTTGGGGTTTTTCTCTTGATTTATTTCAGCTTTTGCATTGTTTCAGGTCCTTCTTGCCACTTAGGAACATTTTTAAGTCTGATTGTGCCCTCTCCCCTGCCTTCCTAAGGCAATTTTCTACCTTTGTTTGTGATTTTTACACCTATGCGCGGGTTGTCCTTCTGGACAGTCGCGCATACAAGTTACATGCGCGGGTTGTTCTACTGAACAGTCGTGCATCATTCGTGACCTGCCCTTATAGACAGTCACATATATACCTGGAAGTTAGGATTTTTAAGTCAAGTTTTTGCCTGTTCCCTTCTTCAGGTAATCCCTGTTTATGAGTGGTGTCTCTTTATGAATGTTGTGTAGCTTGTCTGAATACTGTTGGTGATCACCCTACCTGCTTTTTCAAAAAGCCTTTGAGTCTTTTTGCTTGGAGTAATTCTCGCTTGTCTGCTTTATTAGATCCAAGTCTGCTCAAAGCACAGTGCATTTTAGGTGCATGGTGGGTCTGTTAATGTATTCTGTGGGTGTTTGAATCCTGGGAGTTTGTGTCTTTCTTTTTGTTGTTCTTTATCTAGGTGGTAAGCCACTTTATAGCATTAGGATTTACTCTTTGCTCTTTCACCTGTTTCCTTTGCTTGGTCTGATTTTTGGCCTATGTTTCTGATCAGCCTCTGTTAGTGGCCTTTGTTTGATTTCAGAAGCTTGTAGGTATTGTTTTCCTCCTTCTTTTGTTGGTTTACTTTACCTTGCCAAAGTTGTTGACTTGTCTCTTATACAAGCCTTCCTCCCAAGTAAAGTTTATGTTGACTTTAGTTCTTTCTAGAGTTTGTTGGGTGGTTGCATAGCAAAGTTCCTTTTGCTTTGTTCTTTTTATCTGCATGCTTTGCTTTGTAGATAGTTTTTCTTTTGCATTTTATAAAAGAAAATTAAAAAAGAACTTTTATTTCTTGCTTTTCCCCCTACTTCTTTCTTTGGTTTGACCTTGTTGGACAAGGTACTGAGTAGCCTGTGTTTCTAGGTTTAGATTGACTCTTAGGACTTCTTGACCTTTGTTTATGTCAGTCTTTTATGCTTAGTATTTTCATTCCAAAGTGTTGGCTTGTTTACTTTTGTAAGCTTTCCTTTTAAAAGAGGTTTATATTCAACTTTAGGGAAACCTAGGGCTTGTTTTCGGGGTATAAAGTAGTTGTCTATTTTCTTTGCTTTCAGTACTTGTTTGCATAAGTAGATAGGCTGATTTTTCTTTTCCATTTATAAAAGAAAAATACAAAAACATATGGTTGCTTTATGTGCATATAGATTAGGCTATTAGTCTAGATTGCATAGCATAGCATTGTTTTTGAAAACTTTAAAAAATATAAAAAGATTTGGTCTTTTTGGCTTTCAAGTTATTTGAAAATATAAAGAGAATAGCTATTTGCTTCTTTGCATCTCATTTCTCTTTGCTTAGTCATTTTGTTTTCGTTTCTTGAGTCAAAACACCGCATTCAGTTTCATGCCATTTACCCTCTGAGTAAGAAACAACCCATAAAATAAACGACATAATTTTAAAAATTATTAGCAAGTTTTTATTTTTAGGGCCTTCCACCTACTAGCTTAGGCTAGGCTTGTGGGCTAGGAAGTGTAAACTTCCCACAGGCTATAAACTCAGACGTAGTGGACCTTTCACTAGGTAAATCCTCAGTTCTACCGCTGTATCTGGGAAGCTCCTCTCAAACGGGAGTTAAGCACGAGGCCGTGTGTAGGCTTGGACAGAGGGGATAACCCCCCGAATCCTTGTCAAAACGTAACTCAGGACTTTTGCACATCTGGGGATTCTGTCTAGGCAGAATTTCGGGCTCAGCTACCCTGCCCATGCGTATGAGTTCGGCTTGCAACTATCCCCCCAGACAGTAGGTATTATCAAGGTAGCCTTTAGTCTCTTGTCTTTTAGGGCTCATACACAGGTAAACCAGAAGGTTATTTCTGGTTCACCTCGGACAGACTTGGAAGGTAACCCTTGTTGAAAGTGCAGGAGGGTGGTGGGTGATTCCTCTGCTTGTGCCTGAGAACCCCTCAAGGACGCCAAGTAACTGTTCATCATCCTTCTTCTGGAAGGTATATCTTTATAGCCTGTTTAGATTGATTGAGACTCTAGGATCTTTTTAGTGAGTGCTGTGTGGTTTGTCTGTACTTAGTGGGCCTTTAGGTGTCTACTTTGTAATTTTGGTTGATCATCAACCTCAGACTTTGTCTCTTGTTTTGAAATTATGGCTAACACCCCTTTGAACACCAACCAAGAGATCCCTTCAATGGGAACTCTTTGTCATATTCCTTTCATAGGGAATGTTGGTGTTCCCTTGATGGCCACCTTGAATATTCCGGGATTCACCATAGGGCTACCGGTGTGGTTCTTTTCCACTCCAACTATCCTGAATGCTCCTGATGCTTCTCAAGTAAGCACCTTATATCAAGGGCATCAAAACACTATCTCCCCTTCACCTGTAGTTAGTTCTCCTCCTCCTTATACCTCATGCGGTGAAAGTACTAATACTAGTAACCGGCAGTCTAAAAGGAGTAAAAGAAGGAGGAATAGGAAGAAAGCACATAAGCAAGGGGGCACCCGTCCAACCTCTGTAGGTCATGTTGGATCTAGTCACTCAACCTCTGGTGTTCACGTTGAGTGCACCCATTCAACCTCTGGTTTTCAAGTTGAACCATCCTATACAACCTCTGTTGTTTAAGTTGGATCTATCCATCCAGCTTTTGGTGTTCAAGCTGGTGGGATCCTTCAAACCTTTTTAGGTCATGTCGGATCCTGTCACTTAGCCTGTGGTGTTCAAGCTGAGTGCATCCGTTCAACCACTGGTTTTCAAGTTGAACCTTCCCATCCAACCTCTGGTGTTCAAGTTGGATCCATCCATCCAGCCTCTGGTGTTCACGCTGGTGGGATCCTTCAAACCTTTCTAGGTCATGTCGGATCCAGTCACTTAGCCTCTGGTTTTCAAGCTAAGTGCACTCGTTCAACCTCTCGTGTTCAAGTTGAACCTCCCCATCCAACCTCTGTTGTTCACGTTGGATCTGTTCACCCAGCCTCTGTTGCTCAAGCTGGGGGCACACACTCAACTGCTGCAAAGCATGTTGATCCTTACCTTTCAACCTCTGTTGTTCATGTTGATGGTGCCCGTCCTACCTCTGCAAGTCCAGTTGGACCTAGTCTCTCAGCCTCTGCCAGGCACACTGGGGGCAGTCTTTCAGCCTCTGTGTTTCAAGTAGAGGACAACCCGTCAACCACTGCGAGTCATGTTGACACTGTTGACAAGTCTACCCGTTCAAAACAAAAGCTCAATTTTCCTTGTAAGCTTTGTGAGGGATACCACCTTACTTATAAATGCCCTTCTATTGAGGAGGTGCGACGAGTTTGGATTCATGGTCATCCCATTTTTGAACATTATGGAGTCTCTCAACAACCAGCCTCTCTTAGTGAGGTTGGACCCAGTCACCCAGCCTCTGTTGTTCATGCTAGGGGCAAACTCTCATCCTCTGCTAGTCATGTTGAGAGCAAGATGTCAGCCACTGCTAGTCATGCTGATACCATTGAGAAAAATGGTCGTTCGAAGCATCATCTTAAGTTCCCTTGTGTGCTATGCAAGGGAGATCACCTTACTCATCTGTGCCCTGCCATCCCACAGGTGCGAAGAGTGTGGTCCAAGACTCATGGATTTCTTTCTTCTGAACACCCTATAGTTTCTCAACATCCTACTCAACCTTTGGTTGATCAAGTGGTCGAACAAATCTCAGATTTGGTCGATCCAACTCTTCTTTCGGAGAGTGTTCCTCATGTGATTGAACCAATGTCATCTTTGGTCAATCCCATTCTCCCTACGGAGAATGACTTTGATGAAGTGGTTGAATTGATTTCAATATCGATCAATCCCACTCTTCCTCTAGAGAGTGATGTGTCTACTAGTCACATTTTCTTTACTGCCAGTTCAGATCTTACTAAACAAGGGGGCACTGAACTTGTTTTGGATCAACCCCCACCAACCCCTCGGATTGCTTCCTTTGATTGGGATAGCCTAGTTGAGCCGCGCCTTCCCTCTGTAGCACCTTTCTAGATAAAGGTCAAAGTTGAACCCTATACAATTGCTCGTTGCATTGTTGATGAAGGAGCCTCAGTTAGTATTTTGTCTGCTCGTGCTTGGAGAGGTATGGGATCTCCCAGCCTTGTGTCGACTGCTAGTCAGTTACTGGCGTTTGATAGAAGAACTTGTATCGCCTTGGGAATTCTTCCTCAAACACCTGTTACTTTGGGTGGGAAGACCGTCTTAGTTGACTTCATGGTGATAGAAGACCCTTTGGACTTTAATATGCTCCTTGGGCGTGATTATGTCTATGCCATGCAAGCTGTGGTGTCAACATTCTTTCGTGTGATGTACTTTAATCATGGCGAAGAAATTGTCACTATCGATCAGTTGGATTTTCTTGATCCGTCTCCTGACCCAACTAGAGACCAAGTCTTTCCTTTATTGATTCCCAGTGTTTCTGTAGACACTACCCCGCCACAGGTGAACTATGTGGCTTCTTGTCATTTGTATTCAATTGCTACTAAGAAGCAGCCTCTGTTTCCATGCTTACCTTCTTAGGACTTGGTCCCAACAGTTGATCGGGTGAGTCATCCTATACATATTGTAGAGCCTTCTCTCCACTCTGTCCATCCATTTGAAAGTACAGATATGTGTCCTATCTCGGATGATTTCCTCCTTTCGGATGAAGTCTTCCTGGAGTCTTTGATACAGTATGACCTTCTTTTTCAGTTGTGATTAAGTCTAACCCTGATTTGCTTAGTAAGCCTCCTCTTTTTCTTATGTTGGTTTTTGTTGAGTCTTTTGATTCTTCATCTGAAAAGCAAGTCAGTGATCTTGATGAGTTTCATTTTTTCTTATGAATTTCTCAGCTCCTGTGATATTGAGTTTGTTCCTGTAGACTCTATCTCCCTTGTTGATTTTTGCTTCTCTTCTGAGGTTGATCTTATCGATTATAAACCCTCGATCCTTGGTCCTATAGAATCTTCTTCGGTTGATTCTGCCTCAACCTTTTCTTTTGTAGAAGATAGCAAAGTCACAAGTGTTTCTGCCAAAGTGACCCGCATCGGATCGTTTCTTCTGATGTTGTTGTTTCTTGGAGACAGGATTATTAGTTGGATTCACAACTGTTTATGGGCCTCACCTTGTTGTTCAAGCTGTAATCGCATTTCCATGTGCCCTACTCGCGCTTATGAGCCTGATGCCGGCTTCCACGCTTTTAGCTCGTTGTATAAGCCCTCATCTTTGTTCTCATCGCCGCTTAGCCTTGTATCATTTTTCCTTTGCAACTTGACAACCTTTACCCTGAGGAGACCTTCCCCGAGTGTCCTTATCTTGCTCGCTTTCCTTGCATTATGCATAGGTTTGTTCCTTGTGCTTGGAACTAGTTTCGCCTGTTTATGACACTCGTCTCCTTGCATTTAGAGCATTCTTTTTGCTCTCCTTCGATCTCGTTAAAAACAGTAAGGAGGCCACGAGTTGAATTTTCTGGACTCGTTAAAACTTCACAGGAAATATTATGAGTTTCTTTAGGCCCAAGTCTGACTCCTCAAAATAGACTTGACTGCCGAGTAAACTTGTCCATTCAGG